>CM077079.1:251491582-251991153 GCA_039513925.1 Platanthera zijinensis | reverse complement strand
CTCCTGGAGACGCCATGGAGCGTTAGAACGGAGGGCCTTGGGCTGAGCAGTGTGGCTGGCCTCCTCTCTTCCCTGGAGCGTATTTTTACCTTTGGAGTGATTGAATGTTGTCTTGAGACGATCTATTAGGCTCCTACGAGAGGGGGTCGCTCAGACAGCGATCTTTTTACATAGGGTTGAAGTGTGAATGACGATGAGCTCAGAGGGCTCAGAGGGAGATTCTAGGACGAATATGGACATCACTTCAGGGTCGTCCAGTTGTATTTATAGAACTATGGAGGGAACAACAAAAGATTCCATTCTGGGTCAGTAAGCACTCATCAAATACCTGGGGTTGGATGATTCTTTCCGACCTTCGCGGAAGATCGCAAAGAGCGTGGATTGTGTACAACCACGTATTCGATGAGTGGGTTCCCCTCTCTATGATCAGTACTTGGCGGGATCTTCAGAGGCGAGAGGGCTCAAGTCACCGAGCCGTACCCTTTCATCCCTTAGCGTTGAGTGAAGCTTGCGCTTTCGACGCCTTCTGCCCTTGTCATTGAGTGAAAGTTGTACTTTCAACGCCTTCAATTCCTTGGCGTTGAGTGAAGCTTCCGCCTTTAGAACTGAGTGAAGCTTGCACTGTCATTGCCTTCAGTTCCTTGGAGTTAAGCGAGGCTTCGGCTCTTGACGCCTTCCTCCCTTGGCATTGCGTGAATCTTGCACTCTTTACGCCTTCTGCCCTTGGCGTTGAGTGAAGCTTGCGCTGTCAACGTCTTCAGTTCCTTGGTATTGAGTGAAGCTTCCGCTCTCGACGCCTTCCGCCCTTGGCGTTGAGTGAATCTTACACTGTCAATGCCTTCAGTTCCTTGGAATTGAGTGAATATTCCGCTCTCGATGCCTTCTGCCCTTGGCGTTGAGTGAATCTTGAGCTCTCGACGCCTTCCGCCCTTGGCATTGAGTGAAGCTTGTGCTGTCAATGCCTTCAGTTCCTTGGCGTTGAGTGAAGCTTGTGCTATACATGCTTTCAGTTCCTTGACATTGAGTAAAGCTTGCACTCTAGACGCCTTCCGCCCTTGGAATTGAGTGAAACTTGTGCTTTCAACGCCTTTAGTTCCTTGGCGTTGAGTGAAGCTTATGCTGTAGATGCCTTCAGTTTCTTGGCATTGAGTGAAGCTTATGTTGTAGATACCTTCTGATCTTTGCTCAGGAAATGTGTGAAACCATTCCCGAATAGCTTTCGCCCAGGGGGCAAAAGGGGTCTCGCCAAGGGAAGGTCAGGGGGGCGAGAGGCACGAAAGGTCTCACCAGTGTTCTTTAGATATCGCATTCGCCATGGGGGGATATTGTGAAGGCGAGTGCCTGGATGCTCCAGCACTCGCCCCTTTAGGCGAGTGGTGCACTTATGGACCACTCGCCTAGTGGGATCCAGAAGTAAAATTACTTGGATGCCCTTGCATGGCTGTATATTGCCTTCCAGAACAGTAGGGTTTGGCTGTTGGCAGACCACTTTTGGCAGCTTATAACAATTCAGAATGGCGTACTTACGCTATTTATAGGCCAGGTTGTAAAAACTATAAATAGGCCCAAGGGGGTACCTCAGAAAGCAAGCTTTCTAGTTCTCTTGCTCTCTTGTATTATAACGCTTTCTGAGGTGCTCTTAGCTCAGCACAGGCTAAGGAGGGGAAGTGCTCTAAGAACTTTCGGGTGTGTGGTGAGACCTCCATGCTGGAGCCTTGGGTTAGTTCTGAGCTTTAAGTCTTCGGTCAGTCAAGTTTACTGAGCAAAGTAAGTGTGTGATCACCCCGTCCCTAAGGGATCGGACTCCACAAGAAGCCGGTTTCTTGTTTCAACACTTTCAGTATTATTTGCATGGGTCCTGCTGTGATGAACAATTTGTTTTGATAGAGCTTTAGTTGGGGATAACCGAGAGTCGAGATATTCCTCCAGGGTTAGCCCCAAATAATACGCTCTCACACTCGTAGCGCTCCTTGTCGAATATTGAGTGGCATACTGTTTTAAAATGGCTACTTGCCTGAATTATTTGATGTGAAGTAGGGCAGGTCGTCGTAGACCCGTCTGTACTAATAAATTATTTAAAATTGAAGCTTGTAAATTTCTTTTGGTGAAAAGTGGCTGGTCAGTCACTTCCGTAAACTGTTTGTACTGGTGTGGAATGTCAATGACTCATGGCAATAGTGTAATGTGTACCACAGGTGACCAGCCATTTTATTTTCCCCGTTGGACGCCCTCCACTAGTCGACCTAAAATTTCAGAATTCACCGAATGTTTCTCACATCCAAAAGTACACTTGGTCATATGCTATGGCTTGGGTAATGCGGTACGATCACATCCAGAAGTGTCAAGACTTGTCACTATCACCGACGGCCACATTGGTGAGGCCCGCGGGGGTCGATACCCTGCTTGAAGAGAAGCGGTCCAATCTATGTCGACATAATGTGTGTGTGTGGGTTTGAATACCTGCGATGTGTGCGGATTTGAATACATGCGGTATGCACAGGTTTGAATACCTGTGATGTGCGCGGGTTTGAATACTTGTAGTGTGCACGAGTTTGAACACCTGTGGTGTGTTGGTGGGTTTTGAACATTTGTGTTGTGTTTACAGGTTGTGAGTACCTGTTGGTTGTGATAGCTAGTTGAGCGACTTTTTAAAATAACTATTGTTTATGCTGCTACTTTCCAGTTATTTTATGTCGCATTCTTTCAGATATTGCTCCTAGCTTAAGAAATTAAAATGCACTATTGAAATGCTGCTGCTAACTTTCTCTTGCTTCGGATATTTACTTATTGTTGAGTATGTAGGCTCATCCTCGAGATATTGATCTGAGGAGAAGATGTGTTTCCACTTAGCTCTGTGACTAAGGGTTTTTTAAATAACTATTCACAAGAGATGGGGCATTACATAGTCCAGTTATCGCGTGATGGCATGCCAGCAGATTTGACTACCCAAGCAAAGGCACCCCCATTGCCTACAGACTTCCGAGACGTGATTTTTAGAGCATAAGTCATGATAAAAAGAGAGAAAGTTCTAGTAGTAGACATTACAGAGCCCACAGGCACACTTGTATAAACAACGGCTATGGCCTATGCTTTTACCCTGATATAAATATATATTTCTATATATATTTGGTTGGATTTCTGTTATTGTTTTCGTATATATGTGATGTGATGTGAATGGGTATGATTTATGCCTATCAAGGCGGCCATCCAGTGCTTGGTGGAGTGGGTCGTTGCCAATCGGGAAGCACTGCGTGGATATCTTAGGCAGTAAGGCCCGTCTCCGACCCGACCTAGGGAAGGTTTGGGGGAGGGGGTCCTACAAATGGATCAGAACCATTACGATCCATCCTTTGGGGAAGTCTTAGGATCCTTCTATCCTTCATTACATTCCTTGGTTGGGGACGAACCATGCAGCAGAAGCCTGGTGGACCCTAGCGTTAGAGGCTTAAGGATTCTATACTATATGGTAGCACACCCGCACGCTTTTCGTTTCCGCTTCTGTTATCCTTTTCCAAATTTTCCTTACTTTTGCAAAGTGCTGACATTTTTACTGTTATTTCTCTAGATACTGATGTCTGGTAGCTGGAGGTCATCCTCCAGAGGTTACGTTCCCTCCACTCCACCTCCAAACCTAGTTGCGCCTACCACTTTGTTGTTTTCCGAGAAAAATTTGGGGCGGATGCTGACAGCCATAATGAGTATGTTTTAGAATGCCATGGCACATCTACTGCAGCAGCTTATAGTACCCACAGAACTCTTGATGATATTTTAGGGGTTGAGGCCTCCCATATTTAGAGGGATAGAGTTTGCCATGTAGGCAGAGGAGTGGGTAGAGCGAGTCTAGGAGTGGTTAGTGGGCATGATGTACCCTGCGGTTGCCGCAGTTCCCTTGGTCGTGAAGTTATTAGAGGGATATGCTAAAGACTGGTAGAGGGAAGCCAGTCGCTCCATGTTCAGGGGGGCGACCATTAAGTACTATTTTGTGGGGATATTTTTCCATCGCCTTCCTCGAGCACTTTATTTCTGATGCCGACCGAGCTGCACTGTAGGAGAGGTTCTTATGCATTCAACAGGGCAATAGGACCATCCCTGAGTACCAGCGAGAGTTCATTTACTTGGTCCGCTTTACTGGGACACTTGCAGCTACTGATAGAGACCGGGCTGCTCGTTTTATAGAGGCCTGCACGATGATTTATGGCAGGCGCTGATTATGTTTTCCCATTCCACCTTCCATATGATAGTTACTCATACCACCCCTTTAGAGATGGACTAGAGGATGGTGGACCAGAGTAGTTGCTCCCTGACAATAGGAGAGAGACAGGAGACAATGCCATTGCTAACAACCCTATAGACGGACACTGCAACCCCGACAGGAACCTATACCCCCAACACCTCGACCAGTAGCACAACAGGCCCCTAGACTAGCTCCAGTACCCTAGCCCGCATCTGCGGTTTGACGAGATGTTCCCTTCACGGGGAACTGGTTCCTTTACCAGCAGCCAGGCCAACTTAGAGCCTTCTGTATGCAGGGTTCAAGGAGATCGAGCTTAGGGGCACTTCTGAGATGAGAATCGGGGAGAGGATAGAAATGGAGAGCCCCCAGAAGTAGGCCTGGTAGAAGAGATTTGTAGGGCCAAGTAGTGCCCCTTGAGACTTATGCTTTGGATCTTCGATACGGGCCAGTACCTTATGTGGTCAAAGGTATCTACCTCTGACACTAGTGATGTGATAGATGATGATGCTAGGATTAGATATGTGTTATATACAGGTATATATATATATATATCTTATGTATACTCGATGTATGATATATATACATATATGTGATCAATCTTACTCTTGGTAGAAGGACATCCTACAAGAACACTTTTTTGATACTAGAGCGACACACTCCTTCATCTCATAAGATCTAAGAGTTTGCCAAAGTCCAGTGGTAAAGATTTTTCAGACATTTTCTGGGTCCCTCTAGGGTTTCTGCCACAACGAGAAGTGGAATTTCAGATTGAGCTCATGCTAGGACTCAACCAGTGTCCCGAGCACCCTACTAAATTGCTCCTAGGGAATTGGTAGAGCTGAAAATTCAACTTTAGGAGCTAATCGATACAGGACTCATCCACTCGAGTTCCACGCCATAGGGAGCTCCTGTGTTGTTTGTTAAAAAGAAATACAATACATTGGGAAGCTTACTAATCTCACCGTACGAAACACGTACCCTCTACCGAGAATTTATGAGTTATTCGATCAACTGCGGGGCGCGTCTATCTTCTCCAAGATGGACCTGAGATCTGGTTTATATTAGCTTTGGATTCGGGAAGGAGACATTCCCAAGACTGCTATTAGCTCTCATTATGGCCTCTACGAGTTCTTAGTGATGCCATTTGGGCTCACTAATGCACCATCCGCCTTTATGGCGTTGATGAATAAGGTATTTGAACCGTTTCTGGATTACTTTGTGATCGTCTTCATAGACATCATTTTGATTTACTCGAAGACAAAGGCAGACCATTATAGACACCTACAGATGGTGTTACTTAAGCTTTGAGAGTATTCGCTCTTCGCAAAGTTCAGCAAGTGTGAATTCTGGTTAGAGGAAGTTGGATTCTTGGGCCACACCATCAACAAGAATTGGGTAGCAGTAAACATGCAAAGATCCAAGCAATTCAGAACTGGCCGCCACTCATGACGGCAACAGACATTCAGAGCTTTCTTGGTCTCGCCAGTTTTTACTAAAAGTTTGTTAAAGTTTTCTCTAAGATAGATTTACCCCTCACCTCTCTCACCAGAAAGGACTGTGTTTCGAAGGCTGCCGGAATGTGAGTTTGCATTTGTCAAACTTAAGAAACGATAGACTTTGGACCCAATCCTAACAATTCTTTTAGGAACCGAAGGATTCCAGATATATACTGATGCGTCCCTAAAGGGATTGGGAGTCGTGCTGATGCAACATGGAAAAATGGTCGTATATGCATCACAACAGCTAAAGCTGCACGAGCTAATTTACGTGGACCATGATTTAGAGTTGGGCGCAGTTGTATTCGCCCTCAAGATCCGGAGGCATTACTTATACGAACTGAGATGCGAGATCTTCTCCGATCATAAGAGCCTCAAATACATCTTTACCCAGAAAGAGTTGAACCTCTGATAACGTCGGTAGTTGGAATTCCTATGCGACTATAATTTTGCTCTCCAGTAGCACCCCAGGAAGGGTAACAAAGTTACAGATGTGCTGAGCCGCCATCCCTCGACAGATGGGAGTTGGATGGAGTTAATACTGAAAGAGTTGCTTCAATCTTTAGTAGATCTAGGTATTACCCTTATTACTCGCAGGGACCCAGTAAAGTATTAGTACCAACTGTATTGTATAGAGATACACTGTAGTATTTAAGATCAGATACGTGAGGCATAGAAGACCATTCCAAAAGTGGACCCGAACATCCATTCATTACAGGATGGAGCATAGGACGATTTCAATCTGCATGAAGGTATTTTTCAATATAAGCATCGTGTTTTCATTCCCTCCACTGGGTGGAAATTTGAGATGAGATTCTTCGAGAGACACACCAGTCAAGGTACTCCATCCATCATGGTGTAGTTAAGATATATGTAGACCTATGCGGGACCATATATTATTTAGGGATGAAAAGATACGTCACCGACCTGTCAAAGGGCTAAGACAAAATCCCGTAACCTATGAGGCTTGTTGCAGCCTCTATCGATACCAGAATGGAAATTTGAAGACATCTCTAAGGACTTTATCCATGGCCTACCTCGATCCCGTGCTGGAAATGACTCCTTATGGGTAGTTGTGGATCGGCTTACCAAGGTGGCGCGATTCATTCTGAATCGACAGAGTGATTGAGTTGACATTCTGGCCAGGCTTTTCATAGAGTAGGTAGTCTGATTCCATAGAGTGTAAAAGTCTATTATGTAAGATCATGACAGGCAGTTTACTTCGAAAGAGTAGATACAAGTGCATGCATATTTAAGAACCAAATTGCATTTTAGCACAACTTTCCACCCCCAGACAGATGGACAGATGGAGGAATAAATCAAACGATAGAGGATCTTCTCCGACTAAGTATAATGGAGAACAACGAGCCTTGGTAGCAGCTGTTACCACTGGTAGAATTTTCTTATAATAATAGATTTCAGGCCAGTATTAAGATGACATCATACAAGGCTCTGCATGGAAGGCATTGTCAGACCCCATTATCTTAGACCCAGGATGAGGACCCTGAAGCCCTAGGATTGGCTTATATTGATGATATTACGGTAACAATATGACTAATCCAGGATCGGATGCAGAAAGCGTAGAATCGGCAGGCTAAGTATTATGATGCATGACACCGACCGATGGAGTTTAGCGTGAGGGAAGTGGTATTTTTGAAAATCAAGCCCATGCATAGTGTCTCCCGGTTGAGAAAGCAGAAGAAGCTAGACCCTCACTATTTGGGCCCCTATTTAGAGATAGAATGCGTTAGCCCAGTTGCGTACCGATTAGCCCTGCCCCCAAAGTTAGGAAATCATCACAATGTTTTTATATCTCTTCGTTGAGGAGAGTTCTTTGGCAACCAGATCAACACCTTCCCACACTGTCGGTACCGTTATAGTCGGACAGATCCATTTAGCTAGAGCAAGTGAAGATAGTGGAATTCAAGGTGAAAAACCTGCGTAAGAAGACTATCCTAATGGTCAAGATCCTGTGGTCAAATTACAAATGAGACTAGTACACATGGGAACCTGAAACTCTCGTCCAAGAAAAGCACCAAGAGCTCTTTTCCCAGGTATGTTACACACTTCCCTACTCTAAGCAAATTTTGGGGATGAAAATCCTCTTATTTTTATTGGATTGTAACATCCCGATTTTTATTGGGTCATTAAACCCTTGGGGACCCAATAAAAGTGACTCAAACTCTACCCAAGACCCAAAAGAGGTAGGAGTTGACCTTATTTGGGGACATTGAGGTAGTGAACTCTGATTTGAGTTCCGTCAGTTCCTATGAACTCGTATAGTCATATGGCAAATATGACCATTTTGGGTACCTAGCACGCTACGACGCGCAATTTTTTGATTTTGAGCGAATAAACTCTGAGTTGAAACCGATCTGTGGCTTTGGATTCGTATGATCAAAACAAGGTCAACGGAGTTCATTTCGGTCAATTTTGATATCGGGAAGTCAAACTGTGGCCAAACCAAACTTTATCATACACCGAAAAGCATGCGCATACCAATTGTGGCACATTACCCCAACATTGACTAGTCTTCAGATGACATGGACTGTTTTGATTTTGACAGCATGGGAACCCACCCTATGGTTGATTTGGTCAAACTCTCAAATTTTCCATTTTTGACTTTTTCTAAAAGAGTGCATCTCTTTTCAACACCCAATCACTTGGGCTCCACCTCCCCATTGCATGGGCTCTGCTACCAGCCAAAGAGTATTGAAATGGGCCTTAGTAAAGGTCCATCAATCTCCTTCCCTCTTCTACTTTTTCAAAAGCCCACCAAGGCCCAAGACTCTCCCCTACTTTGGATGGCAACTATATGGCCTATACATGCACACTTTGATAGCTACCAAGTGTCCCTTTCCCTGCTGGAAGAAGAGAGGAGGAATTCTCCTCTCAGGCATTTATCCCACACTGCTAGTGGGAAGAGGAGGAACACCTCCCCGGCTATAAAAAGCCACCCCTCCTCTGCTAAACCCTACACCATCTCAGGAGAGCCTCTCCCCCTCTCGCCCCCCCCCCCACCCCCCGCCGGAGTTACCCTTGTCGGAAAACCTAGATCCAAACCCGCCACCTTTAATAGCAGCTCGGCCAGGACCTTCCTGAGCCCCCTAAATCTAGGTGGAACCTCTTCCCTCCCCTTCCTCCTCTTCTTGATCACCTGCATGTGCCTCCCGATGGTTGGAGAGCTGCCGACACCACCCTAGCCAAGTTCCAGGTCGAGTGGTAGCCGTATATGGTAAGACCTGCCCAACGCCAATGGTGGTGCTGGGAGGGTGTTTTACCACTGGGGAAGCCCTTTCCCGATGGTGGTGGTCCATGGTGATGCCGAAATATGCCACCCCGACGACACCCAAAAGTTAATATTTTCTCTATTTTTAATTTTTCGGCGACGCCAGGTTGTCATGCCATCGACAGAGAAAAGGCCGACCCCCAGCGTGCCGGCAAGGGGTGATATCGTGGCACGAGAGCCACCAGTATGGCGGGCTGGCACGACATCGCCAGGAGCAGAGCTGGCCATGCCACCCTACTCTCGGGTTCGATTTCCAGAGGTGACCGGCGAGGCATGGGCATCGGACCATAGCCAAATGGATTGCCGACCCCTAATAATTCGATAAAAGCCTGTGAGCTTCTACCGTCGGGAAAATCCAACCATTGTCTGATCTCCAATAGGAGATCAGACGGCCAAGCTTTTATCAATTTCCCCCCTTCTGCATGAAATTTTGTACCCCCACAGCGGATCCATGCCTGATCCATTGTTGGAACAAAAGGAGGAAACCCGTAATGCTGCGCAATCTCAACTACTAGTTTAGATTTGTGATGGGTAAAAGCAGGCCATTTTTAAATCAGTAAAATTGAGGATTTTATTGGCGAATCTAGGCTCCTAGGGAAAAATATTTGATCATGAAATTTTTTTCCCATAATGAGGACTATCTCCACAAATTGTTTGGGATTTTTATGATTTAATTTGGTGCTTTAAAAAGCCTAAATAGGATTTATTTGGACAAATTATAGGCCTAAAATTGATCGGAAAATTTTAGAAAACTTTCTAGACTTAAATTAGGTCCTCTTTGATGTTGTACAAAAATTTGGGGACTTTTGGTAAAAATTGAAAATTTTATAATTTTTCGGAGCTTAAGGTCGTGCTTTAAATTTGATGCGTTCAAATGTTTTGGAAAAGGAAATCATGGTGGCTAATCATGTTTTTAATTTAAGAATCATGTTTCAAATAAATAAATGACGAGAATTATCGAGGCAAGATCTCACATTCGGAGTGTTTTGAGGATTTTTGCAAAATATCGAGTGCCTTTTTAAAGTAATTCTCGGGCATGTTGAGCGAATCGAGAGACGAGGATTACGAGCTATGAGCAGAGAATAGCCAACCTCGAATCGGGTGTTGAAATTTCCCATTATTATGAAATGATTCTCGAGGTTAATGTTCGATAAAAATCTGGCTTTCTACGAAAATGCTTGGATTTGGCTCGACTCGAGCAACTAAGTTGGATACTATTCCTGAATGAATAATAAAATGTGGAATCCATAATAAGCTTCTCAGGTCCGATTAAGCTATGTTTAAGAGCCGCAACTGAACTAATATCGAACTTTAATAATAGGTGTAACTCAAAAGAAGCTTCCTAAGAACAAAAATTGACAGAACATTCCTCTTATGAACGGAGATGGAACTGAACATTCCTCATATTAACGAAAATAGAACTGAATATTCCTCTTATAAACGGAGATGGAACTGAGCATTCCTCCTATGAATGGAGATGGAACTGAACATTCCTCCTATGAACGGAGATGGAACTAAACATGCCTCCAATGAACGGAGATGGAACTGAAGCCTCTTGAGAATGGAGTGATTGGACTACTAACCCTTTTCTTTATTGCACTTTCTTTATTTCAGTCTCACACTTATCTAGTTCCTTTCAGTAATTTCAATTTAGTTTTCTTTTTCAGTACTACTCCAGTCATGTACTGGTTCAGTTTCTTTCAGTAATTTTAGTTCAGTTTTCTTTTCAGTGCTACTCCAGTCTTGTACTGGTGCGGTTCCTTTCAGTACTTTTAGTCTAGTTTTCTTTTCAGTACTACTACAGTCTTGTACTGGTCTAGTTTCTTTTAGTACTTTCAGTTTAGTTTTTGTTTTAGTACTACTCTAGTCTTGTACTGGTCCATTTCCTTTCAATACTTTCAATTTAGTTTTTTTAGTACTATTCCAATTTTGTACTGGTACAGTTTACTTCAACACTTTTTTTAGTGCGTTCAGTTCAACATTTCATTTATGCAGCTTATTTCTAGTAGAATTTTATTAACATATTTAAATTACTGTAATTTTCTGTTTTAGCATTATTAGCACGAGTCCTTCTTTGACAACCAGTTAGTTTTGATAGAGCATTAGTTGGGGATAACCGAGAGTCGAGATATTCCTCCATGGTTTGCCCTAAATAATGTACTCTCATGCTCGTAGTGCTTCTTATCAAATATTAAGCGACATGTAGTTTTAAAAAGAACGCTTGCCCGAATTATTTGATGTCAAGTAGGGCAGACCGCCGAAAACCCGATTGGTACCAACAAATTATTTAAAATTGAATGCTTGTAAATTGCTTGCGATGAAAAGTGGCAGGTCAGTCACTTTCGCAAACCGTTCATACCGGTGCAGAAGGACAACGACTCATGGTAATAGTGGGATGTGTACTATGGGTGACCGACCGTTTTATTTTCCCCGTTGGGCTCCCTCCACTAGTCGGCCTAAATTTTTAGAATTCACCGAAAGTCGCTCACATCCAAAAGAACACTTGGTTGTATACTAGGGCCTGGATAGTGCGGTGCGAGAACACTTAGAATTGAAAGGACTGGCCAATGTCACCGACGACTATACAGGTGAGGCACGCGACGTTCGGTATCCTAATTGAAGAGAAGTTGTCCAATCTATGTCGACATAGTGTATGTACACAGGTTTGAATACCTGCGGTGTGCGCGGTTTTGAATACCTGTAGTGTGCGCGGGTTTGAATACCTGTGGTGTGCACGGGTTTTAACACTTGCAGTGTGAACGGGTTTGAACACCTGCGGTGTATTGGCGGGTTTTGAATACATGTGGTGTGATTATAGGTTTTTAGTGCATGTTGGTTGTGATAGCTAGTTGAGCATCTTTTTAAAATAACGAATATTTATGATGCTACTTTCCAGTTATTTTATGTTGCACTCTTTTACATATTTGCTCCTAGCTTAAGAAATGAAAATGCACTGTATTGAAATGTTGTTGCTAACTCTATCTTACTTCAACTATTTACTTATTGTTGGGTACGTAGGCTCGTCCCTAGGATATAAATCTGGGGAAGAAATGTGTTTTCACTTAGCTCTATGACTAACATTTAGTTAAATAACCATTCACTGGAGATGTAGCTCTGCGAGTCCAAATATAGCATGATCGAGTGCCAGTAGATGTGAAAACCCGAGCAAAGGCACCCCCATTATCTCCAGACTTCCGAGATATGAGTTTTTAGAGCATGAGGCATGAGAGAAAGAGAGAAAGTTCTAGTAGTAGATATTTTGGAGCCCACAGACACACTTGTATAAATAATGGCTACGGCCTATGCTTTTACCCTAATATAAATATATATTTCTATATATATTTGGTTGACTTTCTATTATTACTTTCGCATATATTTGATGTGAATGGTTGTGATTCATGTCTATCAAGGTGGCCATCTAGTGCTTGGTGGAGTGGGTCATTTCCACTCAGGAAGCACTGAATAGAGATCTTGGGCAGTAAGGCTCGTATTCGACCCAATTCGGGCAAGGTTTGGGGGAGGGGGTCCTACAAAATCCACGAGGTGAAAGCATCCTCGGTCAGCTAGTAGGCTGCAAGAAGAACCTTCTAAGCCTCCAGATCTCCAGCATACTCAAAATGCTTCTCCATCTGGGAGAAACATTCAGATATCACAAAGTAGTCTCGATCGCCATTGAATGACGACAGATTTAGCCTCTTGAATGCCAGAGTATCTACCATCGCTACAGGAGGAGTAGTCAAATTTACACGGGCAGACTCACTAGGGTGATGATAGGTAAACTAGTACCAAAATCATGTGTAGGGGGTGGATTCTAGAGGGGGCAGTAGTGATAGCTACTCCTGCTATCCTTATGCGGCCGGAACAAGAGGCTGGATCAGAAGTTTGGATATCCTCCTCTAGGTGAGTGAGATGTTCTAGAATTTGCCTCAGCAGCTGGGCAGTGGTATCTCCAGAAGCTCCTCCTGCAGAAGAGGTATCCTGATTGCATTGCAACTGCTTAGGATCCATCTAGAAAGAGACATGTTAAAAACCCAAACTAGTGGGGCCCGTCGCTTAGTGGTGAAGCCGATTAACCCAAGACTGGGGGCCGACTGCAGTCAAACAGCGGCATCCCTAACCAAATCTCCCAAAGCGGGCACCATATAGTGAAATCCAAAATTCCGGGTAGCTTGTTGAGGCCCGAGGCTTGATCCCGGGACCTCATTTATAAAAGTGGACTAACACCACCTCCCCTACCCAAGTGTATATCACATTTGGGTATGAGAGGTGGTGCAGGTCCCCACTTATAAAGGAGGTCCTAGGATCAAGCATCGGGGCCTCAACAACCTACCCGGAATTTTAGATTTCGCTTGTACACTTGGGTATGAGAGGTGGTGTTAATCCCCTCTTATAAAGGAGGTCCCGGGATCAAGCCCCGGTCCTCAACAACCTACCCAGAATTTCGGATTTCTCCATGTGGTGCTCGATCCAGGATATTTGGTTGGGGATGTCGCCGTTCGACTACTGTCAGCCCCCCGATCTTGGATTAATCAGCTTCACCACTTAGCGCCAAACCTTACTGGTTTGGGTTTCTAACAAAAGATGGCCTTCTTTTTTAAGAAACACAAATCGATGGGGTCTAGTGCTAAGTGGCAAAGCTGGTTAACCAAAGACTGGGGGGACAAACTACAGTCGAACATCGGTATCCACAACAAAGTCTCCTGGTGCGGGTGCCATATGGCAAAATAAAAAATTCCTGGTAGGTTATTGAGGACCGAGTCTTGATCCTAGGACCTCCTTTATAAGAGGGAACTAACACCACCTCTCATACCCAAGTGTGTTGCAGCCCTTTGGAGCTAATGATACTAGAAGCTGGCTTTTTAGCCCTTTAGGGCTGATGACACCTTTGTACAAGGACTTGTCGTTAGTTAAGTCAATCTTCTCTTCGCCAAATAAAAAGGCTAGCATCCAGACTCTCTTCTAATAATCCCCCAGTCAGATAAGTGGTGTGATCAAGAGGTAACTCAGCCAACATGCAAGGGGGAGCTGATATCGGCCGTCAATGTAAAGACTTTGTCTTATATGAATTAATTAGAACCTGACATACCGTCCCATCATCCGCTCTAGGTTTTACGAGAGTTAAGTCAAAGGTTTTTTTCCCAACCTGATTGTGGAGAACGACTTCACCTACTCAGCAATTCGAAATATTCTCTAAAAAGAAGACCCATGTAATACCATATTTCGGGGGGGGGGGTGAAGAAACTATTAATACAATTGAATATATGTATAAGATGGTTGTACCCTTGCCTACTAAGGGTAGAACCTTTTGAAGTCATCTTCGCTTCAGGTGCTCCCGAGTAGCACACCCCTGTAGTTCTGCAGGTGGTATCCTCCTTTTGCAAATGACTGGTGGATGATGAACGACCCTTCCCAGTTTGGATTTAGATTTCCAACTACAGACGTTTTTCCAACCACATCCACTTTCTTTAGGATGAGGTCTCCTGCCTAGAACTGCTTGAGGAGGACATGTTTGTCGAAGTGCTTTGTCATTAGCCTTTTGATCTCCTCTTGTTAAACTGATGCCAGGTCCTGAAGCTCATCGATGAAGTTAAGGGACAGCCTCTGGGCCACTTCATTCTCTAAGCAATATTACTCATCTCCTTATTCTACCATAACCACTCTAGGGCTTCTTACCTCAAATTATACTAGGATAAGAGCCTCAGACCCATGGGACAACTTGAAAGGTGATTCCCCTATGGATTAACTTGGGGTAGTTCTCAGAGCCAAGAGAATCAAAGGAAACTATTCTTCCCAGCTCCCTTTCATGTTTGCGAACTTCTTCTTGATGACTAGCTTATTTGCCCCTTCTACCTACTTATTGCTCCTAGGGTGGTGGACAAAGGTGAATTGAAGATCCATCCTTATCTATCTGCAGAAATATTCCAGCTCTAAGATGGAAACTGTGGTCCGTTATCGGTGATGATAGCGAGAGGGATCCCAAACCTGTAGGTGATCTCTCCCCCAGTAAAGTTCTTCACGACCTAGGAGGTGGTCTTAGCCAGAGCTTTGAACTCAATCCATTTTGAGAAATTATCTATGATGACAAGAACGAACTTCCTTTGGCTACTAGCTTGGGGGTAAAGGTCCTATTAAGTCCATTCCATAGATGACAAACAACCAAGGTGTTGGAACACCCTAATTTGAATTTGGGTCAGGATCACTATGTCTTTAAGTTTATTAGATTGACCCATCATGTATAGCTAAGGGTCATAGTTTGTGCTAAGTCAGAGGCTCTCAGAGAATGAAGAAATCAGCCAAGAGAAATCATCCCAGAAAAATCAGTCAGAGAAATCAGCCAAGAGAAATCAGGAATGCATTTATGATTATTATAGCCGTTGATGTATCTAAAAGGAAGGAGTAATAAGTGCTGAATTCAAATGTCCGTTGCTCTTTATCAGAATATATACTCAGAGATTCAGAGGATCAATATGAGAAATAATATACACAAGAAAAACAAGGATAGAGATAACCTGTACAGCAAAGTGCTCTTCTCAGATCTACTGTTCCAGGAAGCCTGAAGAGACAACTACTCTACATCAGTTTGAAGGCTTACTGGAAGATCATCATCAAGGCTTCATCATTTACTCTCCAGGACAACAAACATTTCAGCCTTTGCTGAAATCATCATTTGCTGGAGCAGTCATCCATTGAAGGCCTATCACCCTGTGCAAAGCATCCACTCCTGAATCTTTCTACATCTCAGGGGGAGCTTTGACATCAACAATCCACTTGTGCTTCTCTCATTTGATTGAGATAGAGAAGACACCTTCAACTCTTTCTTTTTCTTTTCCTGTTGTAAAAGGGTTCTTGAACTCCCTTCAAAAGTTCCATCTGGTTCTGAGAGCCTTGTCAAAACTCAGCGGTGGCAAGACACCTGATCAAAAAATCTAGGTTTGGTTTTTGAGCACCTTATCAAAAGTCATTGGTGTCAGGACACCTGATCAACTCATCCTGAGTGGATTCCTACCAAGGGTGGTAGAAGAGTGGATGTACCCAAGGTTAGGGGAACCACTATAAAATTCTTGTGTTGTCTGGATTGCTTTTTTATTTTCATTTATTTTTTATTCTTGCTGTGTGATTGCTCCAATCTCTAGGATAGATCTCACTTTCACAAGGGGTCATGATCGAACTGAGCTATTAGGTTGGCTACAACTAGAGGGGGGAAAAGAGTTGGCACTTCTTCGTGAAGGCCTCAACATCTTTCCTAATAGTTAACTAGAAGTTACCCTACCGTAGGATTCTCTGCTCTAGAGTGCGAGTCCCCGAGTGGATTCCACACTATCCCAAATAGTTCTCCACCAATACTCGAGGAATCTTAATTTCAGATACACACCTGGTTAGGGCGCCCGATATGGTCTTGCGGTATAGATCTCTTCCATACAATAGGTAGTAGGTTGCCTTGTATCGAAACTTTCTCTTATCTTTGCTGCTTGTCGGGAGTTGACCGATAATTAGTAAGGTGACAAATAGTTCCATCCCGAAAGCTCGCTACTCGATCTCCATCAGCTCCCCTTCTTCAATTAACAGCCTAAACAACTCTGTAAGGGTTCCGCTGACCCTTGGGTCATACTTGGCTAGATGATCCACTACCGTTTTCTCCTCCCGCAGTACGTGTTCGATGAAGAAAGACTGAAGGATTCTAATCAAGCCCTTCACTTTCACTAAGTATCTTTGTTTGATGGGGTCACACACTTCAAACTCTCCTTTGATCTGTAATGCAACCACCATTAAATCTGTGAAAGCTTTGACATCTTGGATCCCCAACTTACTAGCAAGATGCAAGCCTGCCACTATAGCCTCGTACTCTGCCTGATTGTTCGTGAAGGGGAAGAGGATCTCGACTGCCTAATTGATCCTAGTTTTCTGTGAGCTCACTAGCATGATGCCCACTCCCACAGAGTTCTTGCCTGAAGCACCACCCACATACATCTTCCAAGAAACATGGATGGATGGGCCATCGTCTCCACATACCTATATTAAAAGTTCGGCTAGGAAGTCTGAAACTGCCGGCGCCTTGATCGCCACCCTAGGCTATAAAAAAAGCTAAATAAAAGGTAAATTTTATTGCTTCAAAAAGGATAAGTAATATAAAAGTAGGCCCCCTATTTATAGAAGATGGGGGGAGAGGAGAATACAACAAGCAGTGTGGGACTAATTACAAGACGTGCGGTCTACGTGGTTTGATAGTGTCAAACCGCAAAGCTATATAAGAAGACTAATAGAACGAGTTGACACCAGACTGCAGTGGGGGTTGCCACCAGACCGCAATGCAGGCTGCCACCAGACCGCAGTGTGGGTTGCTACCAGATTACAGCACAGGTTGCCACCAGACTGCGGTGCGGGTTGCCATCAGACCGCGGCGCAGGTTGCCACAAGACCATGATGTGGGTTGCCACCAGACTGCGATGCGGGTTGCCACCAGACCGCGGTGCGGGTTACCACCAGACCGCGGTGCGGGTTGCCAAAGACCGTGATGCGGGTAGCCACCAGACCGCAGTGCAGGTTGCCACAAGACCGCAGTGCGAGTTACCACCAGACCGCAGCGCGGGTTGCCACCAGACCACAGCTCGGGTTGCCACCAGACCGCAGTGCGGGTTGCCACAATACCGCAACGCAGGTTGCCACCTGACCGCAGCGCGGGTTGCCACCAGACCACAATGCAGGTTTCCACTAGACCATTGTTGTGGGTTACCACTAGAATGCAATGTGGGATGACACCATTCCATAGTGTGGGTTACCACAAAACCATTGTTGTTTGTTACCACTAGACTGTAGTTGTGGGTTGCAACCAGACTGCAGCTACATGTTGCCATTAGACCGCTACGTGATTTGGAAAACCTCCTGAACATCACTGTGATAAGCAAGCAAATAACTGTGGTTTGCCAAACCACCAAGAACTGGTAGACAGCCAGTCCACTGAGCCAAACAAACTGATCGCCCAATCAGCAGACCGTTAAGACTGCTAGATAGACCGCCCGTTCAGCAGACCACTGAGATTGCTAGATAGACCGCTCGGTCACCACAAGTCTCAACACTCCTCCTCAAGCTGGAGCATATATGTCAACCATGTCCAGCTTGCTACAGACATCAAAAAAGCAGGTAACTGGCTTGGTCAAAATATCCGATAGTTATTTATTAGAGGTAACAAAAGGAGTGCAGATTTGATTCTTTAACATCTCGTCTCTGATAAAGTGGCAATCCATTTCAATATACTTTATCCTCTCATGAAATACTGGAATCTTCGAAATATATATAACTGATTTATTATCACAAAACATCGACAAAGGATGATCATAAACTTCTCCCAAATCAAGCATAAGCATTCACAACCACTTTAGCTCACAGGTAGTCAAAGCCATGCTTCTGTACTCAGCTTATGCACTTGACCTGGAAACTACATCCTATTTCTTACTCTTCCAACTGACTAGATTCCCTCCTATGAAGATACAAAACAAGACGTAGATTTTCCATCTTCTTTATCATCGGCATAGCTAGCATCAGAGTAGGCCTAAATCCTCAAATGACACCTCTTCTTGAATAGAAGTCCTTTCCCATAGCACCTTTCACATATTCTATGATTTGTAGAGTCTATTGTAGATGACACTCCTTAGGAGCTTGAATAAAATGGCTCACCCTTCCCACAACATAACAGATATTCAGTCTTGTGTCTGTCAGATAAATGAGTTTTCTCATAAGCTGTCTGTATTTGGTGACATCTTCAAGAAGAGGTGAATCCTTATTCCAGCATTTCTCATCACCAACTATCATTGGAGACCGAGCAGGTTTAGCCCTAAGAAGACCTATCTCTTTCAAGAGATCGAAGGCACACTTCCATTGTGAGAGAACCATATAATTGGGCTTTCGAGAGATGTCAATCCCGAAAAAATATTAGGGAGATCCCATATCTTATGTAACAAAATACTAAAGAAGGTGTTTCTTTATAAGATCGACTTCCTTCTTATCATCCCTTGTAAGAAGAATATCATCAACATAAACTGCAGGAACAACTAGGCCATCCGAGATTTCACAAACGAATAGAGAGTGATCTGCAGAGCTTCAAGCAAACCTAATAACATAAATAACTTCGTTAAACTTCTCAAACCAGGCTCGCGGACTTTGCTTAATACCATAAATTTCCTTCCTCAATGTACTCACTTGATACTCCTCCTGAGCAACATACCCAGGATGTTGCTCTATATAGATGGTCTCCTGTAAATCATCATAATGAAAGGCATTCTTGACATCCAACTAAGACATCTCCCAGTCTCTGTTGAAAGCCACAGAACTCAACTATTTACAAAGAGAGGTAGCATAAAGTAAGTTGCAAGGAAAGTTTGGGACATAAAGAGTACCCTCAAGCTGGAGAGAAGGAGTGCCATGCACTATTCCATATCCACATACAGGAGATGGAGAACCATCTGCGATAAGAACTGGAGGTAACTGGTTATGTTTGTCTAGATGAGAGAAAATACGAGGATTTCCTGTCATATGACTAGTAGTACCAGAATCAATGAGTCACCTACCCGTAGTGGCCAATTAAGCAGCACTGGACGAGGTATCAAGAGAAAAAGCAGAATTCTTTGAGGAAGTATCAGTCAAAGTAGGGTGAAGATGAGGATATTAATCCAAGGAGTGATCATGAAGGTGACCAACCTTGCCATAATAAGAACAGAGATATTTATAGAAACCACGACCACCAAAGGGCCTCCTCGACCACTAGGAGTATCATGACAAGCCACATCAACAACAGTGTCAGAAAAAGGTGGAGAGGGAAGTAAAGGATGCTGAAAAAGATTAGTAATAACAGAAATGCGAGCAACAACAACATCCTGAGTTGGAGTGTCAGCCTCCCCAAGAATTTGTTCTTGAATAAGATTCTAGCAAGAGAAGAAAGTAGCAGACAACAAGAAGTTCCTTAAATTGTTTATGTTGCTCAGTGAGATATATAAAAAAAGGTTGATACTGAAGAAGTTCAACATCGAGAGTTTAAACTTCTTGATAAGTAGCAACCAACGTTATGACTGGCCGAGCAAAAATATCCGCATACAAAGTATATATATGTGAAGCTTGTGCTCCCATGGAGTACAAGGCTGCAAGATGATTCCAAGCATCCTTAACCGTCACATCATACCAAATGACGGGAAGGAACTCATTAGACAAATTGTTGCCCAACCATGTTCTTAATAAAGCATCACTATCATCCCAATCATCAAAAACTGCAGACCCATATGCAGTAGGATCATTAGTTAGATGAAGGCGCTTAAGCTTAGAGCGTAATAGAAAGATAAAGGAAATGCTCCAGTCAGGATAATTTGGGCCCATAAGCTTGGAATCAGTACCCAAATTATCAGAAGGAGTGGATGTAGAAGAAGTGGTAAGAGAAAGAGGAGAAGATAGAGCGGAAGAAGAGAGAGTCGGAGTATCCATAGAAAAAAGAAAAAATTGGACAAAAGAAGCAAACCATGTGGTCAAATAGAGCAGGGCTAAAGGGAAACTCTAACCACGCGGTTAGAGAGAGACCAAAAGTTGCGCAAACAAGGCAAAGAACAAGACGTGTGGACAAAAAAGAAGTCGCGCGAATAGGCAAAGAACAAGTCGTAAGAGTGGCAAGAAAAGAGCTGAGGGAGCGCAGGAGGAAGACAACAAGTGGTTATAAAAAAGAAACTGCGAGCTCTATTAAGAATCCGCACAACAAACTGGAGTAAAGGGACTAATTAGCTCTGATACCATGTAAAAAGAGCTAAATAAAAGACAAACTTTATTGCTCCAAAAAGATAAATAATACAAAGGTAGGCCCCCTTATTTATAGAAGATGGAGGGGAGAGGAGAATACAATAAGCGATGTGGGACTAATTACAAGCCGTGCAGTCTATGCGGTTTGACAGTGTCAAATAACAAAGTTATATAAGAATACTAAATGTGCGGGTTGCCAACATACCATAGTACGGGTTGCTACTAGACCACAATGCGGGTTTCCACCAGACCGTAGCGGGGGTTGCCACCAGACCGCTGATGCGGTTTGCCATTAGACCGCAGTATGGGATGCCACCAGACCACGCACGGGTTGCCACCAAAATGTTGTTGCGGGTTATCACTAGACCACAGATACGAGTTGCCACAAGACTGTAGGTAAGTGTTTCCATCAGACCGCTTTGAGAGTAGACAAACCTCTTGGATAGCACTACGATAAGTTAGTAAATAACTGCAGTTTGCCAAACCACCAAGAACTGTTAAATAGCCAGTCTCCTGAGCCAAACAAACAGACCGCTCGGTCAGTAGACCACTGAGACCGCTAGACAGACCCCCAAATCAGTAGACCGTTGAGACTGCTAGATAGACCGCCCAGCCACCACAAGTCTCAACATGGGAAAAAAGGGATATTGAACTCACTGAGTTCTACCACCCACTTTGCTAGCCTTCCTGAATACTCCACTCTATCTGGGATACTTTGGAGGGGATGATCGGTCATAACTTTGATGGAGTGATGTTGAAAATACGACTGAAGCTTCTTCATTGATACTACCAGGGAGAAGGATAGCTTCTCCAGGATGGGATACCTCATCTCTGTCTTCCTGAGTGCCCAGACCACATAGTAAATATGTAGTTATCCCTTTCCTTCTTCTTTAATGAGCACCGAGCTTACATCCTATGCCCCCACTCCTAGGTAGAGGAGTAGGTATTCACCTTCCTTCGGGCCTTGGAGTAGAGGATCCTGGGATAGCTATTTCTTGGGCTTTCCGAAGGCCTCCTCGCACTCCTCAGTCCACTCGAACTATTGGCTGCTTCATAGGGTTTTGAATAATGGAGAGCACTTCTCCCCCATTGTGGATAGGATGCAGATAAGGCCTATTAGCCTTCCTATCAGCCTCTAGACTTCCTTGGTACTCTTTAGTGATGCCATCTTCAGGATAGCTTTCACTTTGTCAGGATTAGGCTCCATTTCCCATGGGATAAGAAGATGCCCCAAAAAAGTTCCCTCTTCCTACCCCAAATATGTACTTTGCTGGATTGATCCTTATCTTAAACTTTTGAAGCACTGCAAAGGTCTCCACTAGATCCTTGATGTGCTCCCGGATGCTCCAGCTTTTGACTAGAAGATCGTTGACATACACCGCCAGATTCCGTCCCTTTTTGTTCCTTGAAGACTTGATCCATCATTTGCTGGTAGGTAGCTCCTACATTCTTTAGCTTGAATGGAATCATCTTATAGTTGTAGCATCCATCGCTAGTGATGAAGGAGATGTCGCAATAGATAGTTGAATGCAACTAGATCTCCTGAAAAGGCATCAAGGAAGCACATCATAGAAAACTAAAAACTGAATCGACCAGCACTTTGATTTGAGGTAGGGATAACATTCCTTTGGGAAAGCTTTATTCAATACACATTCTCTACCCCCCTCAAACAATCTTCACTATTATAACATTCGAGACCCGACCTGGATATTGGATCTTGGATACAAAGCCGTCCTGAAATCGGTGGTAGTTTTTTGAAAAATTGGTTGGCGCTGCCCTACACCCTACAGGGGCTCTGCCCCTTGACCCCGCTTGCTAATTAGTTAGCGAGACCACTACCATGGGCGCTGCCCCTTGGACCCCATTAGGGGCTTTGCCCTAAGACCCTGCTAGGGGCGCAACCCTTTGGAACCCCACCAGGAGCCCATGTGATTTTGTTGCATTTTTGTGAATGTGCACAATAGTTAATTGTTAATCATGATTAAATGTTAATGGATTATTATAAAATCCCTTATCCAATATTAAGTATGTGGATGCCTTTCGATGGATGACACTCTTCTTATCTCGATCGATGAAATGTGAGCTTTCCAAAGCAATGTGCATTAATCTATCTTGGTAAGGGTGCGAGCGAATAATTGTGATATCACGATGTCGACATCAGGTCCAACTTAACTGGGTGACCTCAAAGGTTGAGTGCCCAGAGGTATACGGTTGGCATGCACCATATGATGGATGCAAGTAACGAGTTATTCACCAACCATTCAAGAGTTGCATGATGTTGCAATTGGTAAGCATTGCCTACCTAAATAACTACATTGTGAGAGAAAAACCAAAACCGACTCATGGTGTTGGTGAAATACATATCTTGTCCACTAGAGAGAAGCTTGCATAAACTCTCCGAATTAATATTGAGGGTTATCAATTTGATTAAAATAGTAGGAGTATTTAATTAAATTCCATATTAAAAATAAGATATATTTTGAAAAATAGTACTGAGTTTTTTTTGCATAAATTCCTTGTAGAATTTCCATGGCAAATGGATCTCACTCCACCCTATCCCTCAGAGCTATCCTTGAGAAGGAAAAACAGAGCGGGACTAATTATCTAGACTAGTACAGGAACCTGAGAATTTTTCTTAAACAAGAGAGTAAGCTTTATATCTTGGAAGTAGACCCCCTGCTGAGCCAAATGCCTCTGCCACCATGAACTATGAGCTTTATAAGCAACATGAGAACATGAGTTGTAAAGAGATTGACGAGCACCTTAAGAAAATATTTCAAGGGAAAGCTCGGTAGGAGAGGTTTGATGTCACCAAGGCATTGTTTCAGTGCAAGATGGGAGCTTGAGACCTAGTAGGGACTCGTGTACTCAAGATGATTAGGTATATAGAGAACCTTGAAAGACTATGCTTTCCCTTAGGCCAAGAGTTGGCTACTAATCTAATCCTGAAATTGTTGACGGACAGTTATGAGCAGTTTGTATTGAACTACAACATGAATGAGATAGACAAGACACTACCTGAGATCCTATGCATGTTAAGAACTGTGATGATCAATATAAAGAAGGCCAAGCCTACTAGCCCCATATAGATTGTGCATAAAGGCTAGGGCAAAGCCAAGAGATTCAAGAATACTAAGGTTGGACCTAAGTCATCTCTTGAACCCAAGTCTTCAGCACTGAAGAGGAAGAGCATGGTGAAGGAAGGGAAATGCCCCCACTGTGACAAGGTTGGTCATTGGAGGAGGAATTATCCTTCTTACATTGAAGGTTTGCATTTGAATGGGTTGTAGAAGGTCTGCTGGTGCCCAAAAAACAACTGTGGCAAGGTTTAGTTCTATTACCTCTGATACCAATTTAAGAGACAGTGAGCGTAATTGTAAATTTATGACTTGCTTTTATAATTACCTCCCTTATTCTACTACAGCAAATAACCTGATTGGTTACTAGGTAGGAGCTTCAGGTCTTAACTTCTTTTATTCCTAACATTATTACGACTATTATCTGAGCCTCTTATTTTCCTATAAAATAAGTTTTGACTTTGTAAGAACTATTTTGCTATTTGGTAAAATAATTATAACAAATCCTCTCCTCTCTGAGTGTGCTTCGAACATGCTTCTTTTTCACTTTCTTAAAGATGATCTGTAGGAGGGCCATCCCAAGAGCAAGATATCCCATGAGTCCTTACTACGTCCCCTTCAGTCTTAGTTAGTTTAAATTTAGAAATTATAACAAATTTTGTTTATATCAGTATTTGCCTGCGGTTGCGATACTTTTTCCCTACGGCCTCTCGCCTGGCGGTACTTCTTATCCCCGGCCCCTAGGGAGAAGAAGTACATACACCTGGGCCGAGCTTGCTATAACTCATTAATCCACTGGTATGTAGTCGAGTACATACACCTATGGACCATCTTCAGATCACGTAAAATATCTTCATGTTCGTTTCCTCCGGAGAGGAACATTTTGTCTGATTTGCATACACATGTGGCTTGATGTTCTTGCAGTAACATTTTGTCCACCTTGGCTTGAAGATTTTGTCCTAAAAGAAGATTTTGTATGAGAAGAAGATTTTGTCCACCTTAAATCTCAGCCACCCATGATGCTAGCAACATTTTGTTCTGGTAGCACCCCTAAAATTTAGCTATCCTTGGACAAAATGTCGAGTACATACACCTGTGGCTTGATGTTATGGCAGCAACATTTTGTCCACCTTGCAACATTTTTTCCACTGCCTTATTATGTGATAAATAAGGGTCTCGCTTCCTGCATTGACGAGGTTAGCCCTTCAGAGGCAATTTCTGCACTTGGTGCAGCGGGACAAGACAGTGGACGAGTATGTTAAGGAATTCACTCGGTTGGGTCGTTATGCTGGAACGACCATGGCAGACGATGAGGAGAGGGACAACCTCTTCTACCGCAGACTTAGGGAGAATTTGAGGCAACCCTCATATCTATGAAGGGCTCTAGTTTCAATGAGCTGGTTGAGGCTGCCAGAACGTTGGAGAGGGATATGGAGCAAACCCAACGTCATAAGGGTTTTGCAGCCAAGCAAGGGGAAGGGAAGCCTTCTCAATCGCAAGGGAAGTCTGAAGGGAACATGTGGAAGAAGAAACCTTATCCCTTCAAACTAGGTGAGAAAAGTAACATGACGTCTGGAGGGTCTCGCTTCAAGGGGCCACCGACGTGCTATAATTGTGGCAAGGTGGGCCACATAGCTCGATTTTGTTCAAGCATGAATCAATGCATGCCCAATAGAACTAAACAACAGTTATTTTGTTCCTTTCATAACTAGGAACATTATATCTATTCCATGTTTAGACATGAAAGGCTTTTCATTTATAATTAAGAATAATTGTTGATCAATTTTTATGAATGATGTTTGTTATGGTGTAGCCCAAATGTTTAATGGTTTGTATATTTTGAACTTAGACCATCCTATCTATAATATAGAAAATATTAAAATAATAAAAATGAATGAATCAAATCCTATATACCTTTGGCATTATCGTTTGGGCCATATAAATGAGAAACCCATATTCAAGCTCCATAAATAGGGACTACTGGACTCATTTGATTATGAATCATTTGAGAGATGTGAATCCTATTTATTAGGCAAGATGACTAAAGTCCCTTTCACTGGTCATACTGAGAGGACTGATGATCTCTTGGGTGTAATATATAGTGATGTATGTGGACCCATGAGTTCTATGGCTAGAGGTGGGTACTACTACTTTATTATATTTAATTATGATTTCAGTAGATATGGATATATGTATCTTATGAAGTGCAAATCTGAAACCTTTGAAAAGTTCAAAGAGTTTAAAAGTGAAGTAAAAAACCAGTTAGGAAAAAGGGTTAAAGCACTCTGATCTGATCGAGGTGGCGAATACCTAAGTCATGAGTTTCGTGATCATCTAAAAGAGTATAGTATTGTATAACAACTCACTCCATCTAAAACACCACAACATAATAGTGTGTTTGAGAGAAGGAATCATACTCTATTAGACATAGTACAGTTGATGATGAGTCATGCAGATTTACCTATTTCCTTTTGGGGTTTTGCTTTAGTGACTACTGCTTTCACATTAAATTGTACTCCAATGAAAACGGTTCAAAAGACACCATATGAGATATGGACTGGGAAGCGTTCTGGTATGTTCTTAAAGATTTGGGGATGTGAGGCAAACGTGCGATGTCAAATGCTTGATAAGTTGGAACCCAAGTCGGATTAGGGTTACCTTGTGGGGTATCCTAGGGAAACCAAAGGGTACTACTTCTACCTATCATCTGAGGGCAAAGTGTTTGTCATAAGGACTGGTGTATTTTTTGGAGAAAGAGTTCTTATCCAAAAATACTACAAATGTGGAACTTGAAGAAGTTAAGGAACAACAAATAGTGAATAATCAGAATTAGAACCTTAGTAAGGACTACAAGTGGTTGTAGCTAGAAAGCCTACTCAGGAAACACAAATCCTATATAGATCTGGTAGACTAAGATTTGATCCTAAGAGATACGGATTTCTTGTGTCTCAAATAGGTAATGTGTTGCTTATGGATCATGATGATGAGCCTATAACCTACTAAGAGGCTATGAGTGGACCAGACTCCGAGAAGTGGCTTGAGGCTATGAAATTAGAAATAAAATCCATATATACAAACCAAATTTGGACCTTGGTGGAACCACCTGAAGCGATACGTCTCATAGGGTGCAAGTGGGTCTTCTAGAAGAAGAACGACATGGATGTGAATGTATAGATATTCAAAGGGTGATTAGTGGATAAGGGTTTCAAGAAAATTTATGGTGTTGACTATGATGAGACCTTTTCCCTTACTGCTATGATTAAGTCCATCAGAATTATGCCTGCTATTGCTGTGTATTATGACTACAAGATCTAGCAGATGGATGTCAAAATGGCTTTCATAAATGGAAACCTCCTTGAGGAAGTGTATATAACACAATCTGAGGGCTTTGTATTTCCAGGTGAAGCCACTAAAATATACAAGCTACAGAGATCCATTTATGGATTAAAACAAGCTTCTCGATGTTGGAATCTTTGTTTTAATGAGAAAATAAAAGAGTTTTGTTTTATCAAGAATGAAGATGAATCTTGTGTTTATAAAAGAATTAGTGGGAGTATTGTTATCTTCCTGATATTGTATGTGGATGACATACTACTGATCGGGAATGACATTCTTACCTTGCATGTTGTTAAGAACAACCTAAGGGACTGCTTTTCTATGACAGACTTTGACAGAGTGACTTATATACTTGGTATTAATATTTATAGAGAGAGATCAAAGAAGTTGCTGGGTTTGACCCAAAGTACATACATCGAGAAGGTGCTGAAATGGTTAAACATGCTTCACTCCAAGAAGGGATTCTTACCCATATCCCATGGTGTAAGCCTCTCTAAGGACCAGTATTCGAAATCCTTTGAAGATAAGGACCACATGAAGTTGATTCCATATGCTCCGCCTATTGGATCAATCATGTATGCAATATTATGCACTCGCCCAAATGTCTCTTATACTTTGAGCATGACTAGCAGATATCAGTATGATCCTAGTAATGGTCACTGGATCGCCGTCAAGAATATCCTAAAGTACTTGAGAATTATAAAGGATGTATTCTTAGTATTTGGTGGAGAGGAAGAGCTCGTTGTAAAGGGTTACATGGATGTTAGATTTCAGACTGATAGGGATGACTCAAAGTCTCAGTCAGGGTTTGTGTTTTGCCTAAATGGAGGAGCTGTTAGCTGGAAGAGTTCCAAGCAAGAGATAGTTGTTGATTCTACAACTGAGGCCTAGTATATCGCCACTGCAAATCCAGCGAAGGAGGCTGTGTTGAGTAGGAAATTCATCGACAAGCTTGATGTAGTTCCTAGCATTAATGATCCCGTAGTTCTCTACTATGACAATAATGGTGCAATCGCACAAGCTAAGGAACCTAGATCCCACCAGCGCTCCAAGAAAATACTTCTCTGATTCCAACTTATTCGAGAGATTGTCGATCGAGGAGATGTGAGTATATGCAGCGTACCAACTAAAGAAAATATTGCGGATCCACTGACGAAGCCTCTTGCACAGAGAAAGCATGATGGTCATACTAGATAAATGAGTATTAAATACTTTAATGATTAACTCTAGTTGGAGTCTTGTGGATTATATATTTGTCGGTTGTTGTAATTCATTTGATGAATAAAGTACTATGTATTTCATTTTATATTTATGACAAGTTCTTTTATTATGTCAATTCATTTCTATGTGATAGATTAATTAACATAATAAATGCCCTTAGAATGTTTGTTTCCATAGGATTCAAGTTGATGACTTGAATGCGAGGGCCTATGTTTCTTAGAGGCTTCATTCTCAAATGGTCTCTAGTCGGCGTATCATCTTAGAAGCCTAGGGCAATGATGATACATTAAGATTAGCATGTGCATTGACTGATGACCAGTTCTCAGAGTTCATGATATTTTTATATCAAGTCATCACATAGGTACTTGTTAGTGAACAAGTTGTACTGGACAGACCCATCATGAAACTACTTTATGGATTGTTATATGAACGTGTCACAAGTAGGTCTCAAGTGACAATGGTGTTTATGGTTCTTTGACTTGAAGTCACAACATTCATCAAGTGAGGAAGAGCATACTTTGATGCCATCAAAAGTCTTCCTTGATAAAGGTTGATGATAATGGTGGTTATTTGGTATGTTACAAGTAATTTGGTTGTTTGCGTGTCGACCGAAATGTGATTTGTCCTCCTATTAGACAGGAGTTACACCCATGGGCCCCTTGATGGAATGAGACTGAGAAATGCATGACCATGTTTGGTTGAGTCAATATGTGATATTGAGCTCACCAATTTTCAGAAGTCCATTCTAGATCAAGAAACTTGAATTGAACAATTATGAGGGTGACACACAGTCCATGCCTCTAGTTCTATCCGGATGTAAGGGACAAAAGGACATGACAACACTGATACATTGGTAAGGCTTATTGAGTTTTGAACTCTTTGCTTGGGGAGCAATGATGTATTGATAAATGCCACTTATTGTTTGTGAGGATTTTATTTGATACGTTAAAGATCAAGTAAGAGACTGTTGGTGTTACCATGATGATCTGTAAGTGATCAAATAGGTAGTCTCACTGCCAACGCAATATGAGCTTATAGGGTCGCACATAAGAGCATTTGGAGAAGTTGGAGGAATGAATTGTATTGGTCTTACACATGTTATGAGTGAAGGACCAAGCACTTGACATATTGGAATTCATCGAGAGATGAGTTGATTCGTTAAGACCACTCGACGATTTGTCGAGTCATCAGCTAGTACATCAAGTGCATTGAGTGCGTCGAGTGTGTCGAGTGCGTTGAGACCTCTTGATGATTTGTCGAGTCATTATTTAATGCGTCGAGTGCGTCGAGACATCTCGTCGATTTGTCGAGTCATCTCATCTATTTTTCGAGTCATCTTTATTAATGATTCGTTGAGATAAGTCCATTAGTTCTGGGTCTTCGAATAGCGATGGTCCAAGCCTTTTTATACTCTTGGGTATATTTGTATATCTGTTGTCTTAGGTCTTATAGATGCATGAGTTAGGGAAAACCCTATACTGATGGAAAGTGTTTCCGAAAGTGTCGATATCATCGCTCTCGTAAGCCCTGATTCTGGTTCCCACCGGCTTCGCCTCTTCTGGTGCAGACTTACAGTCTATGTAGATGTAGAGGGCTTTCCATTCTCTATCCTAGATCTTGTTTGATAAGGTGCCTGTGTTCTCCCCGTTCTTGTGGATACCTATAGAGCCCCAAATCTATTTTGGCGTGAACTCACCCGCTGGCAAAGAACTGTTCTGGAGCATTTTGATTGAGTGTCGACTCAATCCCACTCAGGTATTCTCCTATTTTATGTTATGCAAACTTCTTGATCAATGTTCATCGCAAGATTCAAGTTTATCTTTAGGATTTTCTTAAACTTTAATCTGCTTTGCACATTTGATGTATTATCAAGTAAAACCCTACAATAGCTTCCTCACTTCCTCTCTGATGGGCTCGACCAAAGCAGTGACCAATCCTCCTCTTGTGTCGGATGGGCATGGCCTTGAGATCCAAATTGAGGCGGCATAAAGCAACATCTATGTCGATCCTTAACATCTCTGATGTGCTCCAAGTAAATATATCCACGTTCTCCTTAAGGCAGGACACCATCTCCATCTTCCTACCAGGGTTTAAGGACCCACCGATCTTCAACACCCCGGGCTCTTTGCCCTCTGAGATCACCTCCACTTCTTCCAGCTTTTCTGCAGCTTCTAACCCGTCTTGCCCTTCCAAAACTTGCTCCATCTTCTTCAAATCCTCCATCCAGCTAATAGTGCTGGATACGCCGAGATAGCACTCTCATGCTGCTCTTGTATCATGCAGAATCCTCACTTGGACATTCCCTTTGATATAAGTCAAGTAAAAATGGTAGGAGGATGTGACTATTTTGAAGAAATTGATAAGCGGCCTCCCGAATATTGCCTGGTAGTATCTTAGTGCGTCTATGATGAAAAAATGACACTTAATCAAGGTGCCCCTAAGTGTTTCTAGCAGATCTACTCCTCACTTCACCTTCCTCTTCTCTCGAGAAAAGCCGAAGAGGGGACCATCAAAAGTCGTCACCCTTTCTACTTCCACTTGCAACCCATTGAATTTCTTTTTGAAGATGACATTTATTGAGCTCCAACTGTCCACCAGAATCCGGTCGATGGTGTATTTCTTCAATACTAATTGAATCATAAGGGAATTATTGAAGGGATTCTCATTCCCTAACATATCCTCCTCTAAGAAGGTGACCTCGTCTAATGGGGCAGTGCTTGAGAGGTAAAGGAAATGCTATTGTGGTAGACTTGATGGAGACTCCCCTTGCAAGAAGCTCCTAGCTCAACTCCCCACATAAATCATTCCCACTGCTCCTCTTACTTGGACCACTTCCCCGCGACCGCCTTGATCAATCATATCTTTGTTTCTCTTCCGCACTAGAGCTTGGAACACAGCTGGCCCTGCATGGGCTTCCTACCTCTACTTATCTCCCCTCCTCCTCCTACCAACCTCTTTCTTGCTTCCCAAAAGTTCGGGCAAGCCATGGTCCCATGACCTCTACTTGTTGCAACTTATAATAGAGTGGGATCTCATCTACCTTGTTCCTCCTTGGCTGTTCCTTCGTTGATTCTTATTCTCATGACGGGCAATGTCTATTTCTTCAACACTCCCTCCTTCTTGATGCATTTCCTACTAGTGGGAATTCCTCCTCTTCGGAGACGGCCTTCTTCCCTGACCTTAGAACTGAGGCCTTACTACAGGCATCCCCGACGGCTTATTGGCGGGAATATGATACCTCCTCTTCTCGACGATCTAGATCCACCAAGGGCCTCCTCACTTCTCTCCTCATCAGCTCTTCCCTTCCAGGTTCTTCCATCCACCTTGGATCCTCCTACCTCCCTTCATCCCGGATCCTCCATCTTCTTCTTCCTAGTTCCTCCTTATTCTCTCGCACTAGGGCCTTCTCCTCTTCACCTTCTTCTTCCCTGGTCTCCCTGGTGAGCCTGGCCAGAAATCAACGGTTTGACGCTTCCTCTAAACATACTTGTTGGCCCTTTCGATCAACTCTTCGTAGGACAAGGGAGGGTATCTGCTAATTTGTAGCTTGAAAAGGCCTCCTCTCAAGCCAAACACCAGGGCTAGCTTTAAAGTGAAGACATCCACCTCCTGGATATCCAGAACCTCTTCCTGGAAATGGCCAATGTAGTGCCACAACATCTCGTGCTCTCCTTATGTTAGATATAAGAGGGTCTTTGCCTCCTTCTTCCTCTTCTTTACCATGGCAAATTTCATCGTCACCCCTTAGCGCAGATCCTCGAAGAAGTAAATAAAGCCTCCTGCTAGCTAGTGGAACCAATCCCTGGTCTTCCCTCAGAAGGTAATGGCAAAGAGCCAACACTTGAACGCATCTGCCATGTTATGGATGGAAACCACATATTCAAACTACTAGAGATGGCAGACAGGATCATCTCTCCCTGAGTAATAACTCAAAATGGGTTCCCTGAACCCCTCCTACATTAGTGTAGAAAGGATCTCATCACAGAATGTACTCCTCCCCCTTATTGGAGATGATCGTGGAATTGGCGAGTAACTCCCGCATACTTCCAACCTAGGCGACTATCCTAAAAACTCGTCAGATACTCCACATCTTAGAACTTGATGCCCTGACCACTCGCCGCATAAAACTGCAATTAAACTAGTCACTCTGTCTCTTCCACCACATGCTCCTTTCCAAGTTGCCTGGGGGTTCGCCATCCTCTGACGGAGTTACTCGATGCAGTGAAGTCGTCATGACCTTGGGGTGAGGAAGGAATGCTTCTTGCATGGTTCTTTCTATCCTCCCCATAGAGTATTCAAAAACTGACACTATCACATAGCCGCCTCCACCAACCAATTTGCCGACTACCTCTTCATGCTCACCTACTCGTAAGATTTTCCTCCTCGGCTACAATCCATGCTTACCGCACCAAAGTGTTGAAGTCGTGAAATTCTCTACTCCAAAATTCGGATTTAAGTGAAGCCTAAGGTTACTGGTCTAGCGGTCAGGCTTGACGTCTTGACGGGTAAGAATAAAAAAGACCAAGAGGGCACTAAAGGACTCCATGTGATGCGATAGGGAGGTCCTATAAAATACACAAATGCTTAAAACAAGCTTCTCCTCTGTTGGGAATAATGCCCATAATGTTCTTGATTTGAAGAAGTCCTCACAATATAGATGATCACATTTGTATTTGATATATGTATGTTCATGTTTTGATGAGATAGGTACATAAAATGTATAAGCCCGACATAGGGCTAGACTTAGTGTCATCAGACATAGTCTTGCCAATGTAATCCCTTATTGTGCAAGACACCATGTCGACCTAAGCTCTAGACTATGCAGGACTTAATACTCACCCTGAAGAGGACCAGGAAACACAATTTGAAAGTATGGATGAAGAAAGGAATTCATTTAAAGAAGCAAAAGATTGCTAAGTAAGAATTCGACCGGATGGTCTGGTCGAATATCTGTAGATTCGACTAGATGATTTGTTCGAATATCCAAAAGTGATAAGCAGTCATCTGGAAGATAATAAAATTTCACAAAGTATAAATTCGACTGGTTATCCTACAGAATGGTAAGTGGATCTAGTCGAAGGCACAGACGATTCGAGCAAATTTTTGTGTATGTAGAATTTGCTTAAGTAGAAACTCGACCAGACGTTCTGTCGAACTGGTGAATATTCTGATTGAATATGTTGAAGTATCAAGATGAATGAATCACCAAACTTCAAGAAGAAAAAGAACTTGGCTAAGTATAAATTTGACTAGATAAATTAAAGCTAGTCATACTAAAGTCTCTTGAAAGTAAAAAAAAAATCTGGCTAAGTACAAAATCGGGCAGAGATCAAGTTCTTGCATCATGGTTATTCGGGCTGAAGAACTTAGTTTAAAAGATACAGAGAAGATTTGGCTGAATAATGAAATCGTGTAGAAGCATCAAGGCGATATGACTGAATCATAAGTGTTCATGCAGAAGCATCAAGGCGATTAAGTTGAACATACCTTGAAGATTTCAACTGCTGAGAAAGTATTGCACTAAGTCCAGATTTGACTGGAAGAAGAAGCTATATCAAGCAGGTTTGGGTAGAATGCTTGAGAAGAAGCATACTCAACTAAGTAAGACAGAATTCAACCTGAAAGAAAGAATTCTACTTGAAAGAAAGAATTCAACTTGAAGAAGCAATTTGACTTGAGAGAAGCAATTTGACTTGAAAGAAGGAATTCGACCTGATGAGAATAATTCAACTGAATCAAGACTGTAAAGTTGAATTATTCAAAAAGGCAAAAATTCAAATCCCATGCAGATTTGTCGATTGCTCATTAATGCCACTGCGGATAGGGCAAATCAAATCTACGCTTCAAGAATATGGATCTCTGATATGATGCGCATGCCGAGTATTTGTCTGTTAATTTATTATTTATAAATAAAGATGCAATGATTTTCGTAAACCCTAATCGACAAAGCAGAAACTAGAAATAAATTATAGAGAAAGTTGTTGTGCCGAAAACTTCTGTAAAATCAAAAGCTCAAGTATTAGAGAAGACGATTAAAAAAAGATAATCTTTTTTCTTCTCCAAAGAAAGTCTATTGATATAAGTTGACGTGAACTGCAAGTCAAATCTTTTACAATAGAAGAAGGATCTTTGTTAAGAGAAGAGCAATTCAGATTGAAGAACTTAATTCCATATCTACACGAAGATCTTAGTCTAAGATTTCAATATCTGCTTTAGGAAGACTCTGAGCATTCATGTAAATCCTTAAGTCAAAAGAAACTACTCTGTGTAGGATCTCGTCGAGATCTGAGCTGTAGGATTTTTGTTGTGAATTTGAGTTGTATGGTCCTGCGTAGCCTGAGATATAGGGTTTATGGATTGAACTTGGCGTAGGATTACTTGAGGGGAATCCAAGTTATAAGGTCGGTAGCGGCCCGAGGTAGGAAGCCAATAGTGCTTCTAAGGAGGATTCCTTATAGGGAATCTAAGTTGTAGGAAACGTGGTCTGTGAGGTAGGAGCTTAGCTCCGAGTTATAGGATCTGCGGATTTGAGTTTGGAGGAGCTTGTTAAAGCTAGCACACTGCCAGATAGGCGGAGGGGGAAAGTGGGTGTACCCAAATCGGGGAACCACTATAAAATCTCGATGTGATGTGGTGTGTGTGGTTGTTTATGTGTTGTGGTTCTAAATTTCGCATATAACTTTTAAAAGGCCATTCACCTATTCACCACCCCCCTTTTAGGTGTTTAAGTTACATCCCACGACTTATAAGAGGTATCAAAGGGAGGTTGTTCAAAAAGAGATTAACAACACAAGCCAATGTACCCATTGGATTGTCATATCTCACCATTGCTGGAGGAGAAATCTACAAAGATCTAAGCCCCATGAAGCTTTCCATCTATAGGAAAGACAATTTTGGATCTGGAAGCAAAGGGTCAAGCTGTTAATGTAAGCCTATGATCCTAGAATTTAAATTACTATTGAAGAGGGACATTTCATTCTCATAAAAGTTTCTTCTATCAATAGTAATCTCAGAGTTCCCAAGTTGTTTTCTGAAATGACCAAGGATGTGGTTGTTCTATCCACAATGGACAAAAGATCCAAGAACAACATCGCTAGTGCCATAGACGACTCTGCCTTCCAAAACTTTATTCACTATAACACTACTAAGGAAATGTGAGAGTGTTTTATAGTCTACAGGGAGGGCACAAAGGAAGTTAGGAATGACAGAAAATCCCTCCTAAATCAGAAATATGAAGCCTTTAGACAAGGTAAAAATGATGTCATAACTGAATGCTATGAAAATTTCTTCAAGATAGTCAATGTGCTAAAGACTTATGACAAACAGTTCACTAACTATGAACTCAATGATAAGTTCTTTAGATCCCTCAATAAGGAATGAGATATTAAGATCATGACATAAGAGAGATGAGGAATCTGGGAAACATCCTTCCCCAGAATCTTTTTGGGAAACTGTTGTCCCATGAGCTGTAGTTGAACACCAGGAAAGCTTAGGAGGGAAGCAGTCATGTGCATATTAGGGAAAAGTTTGTTGCTTTCAAAACAAAAAGCTACAAAAGATACATAGAGAAGACCCCTTCACCTCACAGGAGGGATCTTGATACAGAGATTTCTGGGCTTAACACTTCTGATACTGAGCTGACTGATAGAGAACTTGCAGTGTTCTCCAAGCAGTTCATGAGAATACTAAATAGGAAGAAGAAGTGGAAGAACACATGCTCCTCCACCTCCAGCTCAAGGAAGACAGCAACAACTCGGACTGATCAAGGAGAGAGTGCAAGGGGGGACATATATTGCCAAACAGAACAAATAGGTTAGTACTAATATTATTTATTATTATTGCAGGAAGCCTTGACATGTCATTGATGACTGCCTAGAAAGGAGAAAAGAAAGAAAAAAGAAACACTATAAAGGCAAGAAGTTCGAGAAAATCTTCTTAGAAACAAAGAAGAAGAGCTAGAGTGACACTGACTCGAACTCAACTGAGTCAGGAGATAAAGAATCCCTTATCGGGTTTGTGGCTCTATCTGAAGAAGAGGACTATCATGCTAAAAATGTGAGCAACAAAGCACCTTTTTCACTAGTCAACGATGAAGATGAAAACGATGACTAATGTGGTCTCATGGCCATGACAGATGAGGAAGATAAGGATGACACCTATCATGATGAGGTAACTGCTAGAGCCTCTTTATCATTGATTGAGTCTGATTATGACACTAGTGTTGATGTAGATGCATGCTCATCATCTGATGTTGAGGATGAATCTAAATATGAAAATGAACTTAATGACATGGTTAACCAATATGTTCCTCTCTTACAAGCACTGAAAAGAAGCAAGAAGCTTGCAAAAATGCAAGTTAAGGAGATTGAAACTCTGAAACTTGCTAAGCCCGAGCATGATGAAACAGCTGAAAGGTTAGTTCAAATAGGCAAATAACTCAACAAGTTGAGAGTGATGTCAATCATCCATATTGGTACTATAAGCAATAAGAGCATGATCATTATGGATCTTGAAAAAAAGCTCCTTGAAGAGAGCAACCTAGTGGCTAAGTTTTCCAAGCCACAAACAGTATTTCCTATCATTGATAACTTCTCTGCCTAGTATAGAGGGGGTGTAGGATTTAACAACAAGGATGAGGCAAAGAAGGGAAGAAATGGGAAATCTTAAGTGTAACAAACCACCTTCTAAAAGGTGTTGCTACCATCCAACAACTATGACCATGACTATATGTATGGTCACTGAAAAATTGGATGTTCCTCCAGTTGGGCTAGCAATGCCCCTTACTTGAGAGGAAGATGAGACCTTGGGTCTAGTGCACTAAAAACTCCACATGAAGAAATACAAATGGGTAATTATGAACCATTTGTATTTGGTACCTTGGCTCCAACACTAAAAGGATAGGAAAAGATCACTTCTCCAAGGCCTTTTCCAAAGAGAAATCTGGTGGTTGTGCAACCCGTTCACTATCATGAAAGCATCCATATGAAAGCTGAGAGAAACTTAAAGAATGCCAATGGCTTCTCCTTTGAGCATGAGCATGCACTGTACCCACCTAAAACTTATCAGAAGAGAAAATATAATAAATATGAGTATTGGTGTTGTGATAAAGTTGGTCACTTTGTCTTGGACCGTTGATATTATCCAACAGTTCCTCATGCAAAGAAGGATATTTTTGCAAATGTTCATCTCATTCATCGACATACTCCTCAATCTAACATGAACCTAGGACCCAAGTTCAATTGGGTTCCTAAGGTAAATTAATTTATTTGTTGCAGGTAAGTCTAAATGCCGATTTAGTGGCAATATGGCTATTGGATAGAAGTGTGTCTAGGAATAAATATGTCCCAATATTGTCTAAAAAAATCAAGTATTAGAAAATTAGGAAGACATGGGGGCTCGACAATCAAAAGCTACAGGTAAGTAAAATTAAGGAATTAAATCGAGTTCTTCACAATAGGGGAAAAGCTGATTGGAAGTCCTATAAACATCAAAAGAGATGGTAGAAACCTAAGCTTAAGCTGAGGAGGAGCCCATTAACACTATCATTGCTTAAAGAATGGGAAGAATCATGTCGAGCGCCATAATAACCCAGTACACACCGTTATAACCTAACATGCTGCTTATTGAGATAAGCATCATTATAACCTCACAATTCTAGCCTGCGGCTCAAGGCATAAGAGTCATGTCGAGCATCTCATCGACTGCGCCATGCCACTTGAATGTCTCACTAGTCGAGGATATTTGTGGAAAAGAAAGATCTTTGTCGTATATCATCTTTTCAACGTAAACACACGACTCAGATGTAAAAATAAGGTACGCGATGTTTCATATTCCCAGATAAAAGGATTTTTTATACATATCCAATTATAAATACAATGCAAATATTGGTAAACTCTTCTCCTGCTCTCTTCCGCTGGTCTCGCCAATTTATTGTCACAAAGACAAATCCCTAGCTTTTTTTAGAAGATCATCAAGCATGGCTTCAACTCAGGGGGGGGGGGGGTAATGTGGGCAAGGTAACCATTCTGAATACTTCTTCTAATAAAGTCTCTGACTCTAGAGCTGAACACTTGAGTATATTACTAAATGAGCAAAGTGCAGCCTTTGAAGTATATATGGATATGGTTGTTCAAACAATGCATGATAGGCTCTCTGCAAGGGTTGACGAAATATTGAAGGATATAACTCAGATGAAGGATCAACTAACAGGAGACTTGAAACTCAATGCTGACCTAATGTACGAACTTCATTTCAAACTGGACGACATCATTCGCTCCCCACCATTAAGACATCAACTAATCAACTTCGCAGAGTATATATAGAAACAAATTGCAATGTGTCAGGATCAAAGCCAGTAGAGGTATGTTGGAGGTCAAGACCTCTGCTTAAAAACTCTCACGCATCAGATTGATCTCTATAAAGAATACATGAAAAGCCTATTTAAATAAAGAAGAAAGGGAGAGAGTTTTGTCGCTTATGTCCCCTGATTGGCACATCAACTAAGAGCAACTGGAGGTGTAGCATCTACATGACCTGTAGGAGGAGCCTATGCAATCCTTCAAATCATGAAGGAAGACTCCACGAAATAAAGGATGGATGAACAACGGGAAGAATAAGAAAGAAATAAAAAGACAAAAGTGATGGGCAAGGAGAAGAGGGGCCTAATTTAATAAAACACTTTACTTTTGTAATATCACAATTTTTGTTAAAACCTTCAGCAGTTATTCAAACTTGTTGCACTTATCTCCTATCAATATTTGGTCTAATTATTTTGTTGATGTATAGATAATCTATATTTGAGGTTCTGATGGGCAGAATCTCTGGCCAGCAGACCATGCAGCTCTCGAACACACCGCGTGATCTCTTGGTCATCATCATGGTGGACAGAGGCGCAAGCGACAACCTCATCTCTGAGCATCTAATGCAACAATTACATCTTCCCTTAGGTCCCTCCCCAAATATTGTAATCTGAATAGGCGATAAGCGCGACCGACTGACTCAGGGCCGTTGCACTATTGTCTCTCTCTCTCTCACTATGAGGCCATATTCCATGACTGTGGACTTCTATACATTCGGCTTAGGCGGCCTCAATGCCATTCTAGGAGGGCTTGGATCTGCACGCTCGACAATGTATGTGCCAATTGGGAGGCTATGTGTAAAAATTTCATTCCTACTTGACCCCAAGTGTATGTCAAGGCATGGCATGTGTGTTAGGGCAAGGATGTGTATGGTCCAATGTGACAAGGTGACCTCACCCAGTGCACCCAAAGGGGCACAAGTCAACCTAGGCAAATTCACCTCAAATTGAACTCACAAGACAAAATAGACATCACCACCACCCTCCTAACCACTAAGGGAGTCAATTAGGTCAATAATAATCCATTGGACTCAACTAATTTCATGAAATTGACCAAAGTCAATTACGGGTAACCATAGCCCAATTAAACCTTAATAATACCCAATTAGACTTCAATTGGTCAAATTGACCTCACCCCTACCCTTCTAACCTCCTAGGTGAGTCAATTTACTATAAACCTCGGCATGAGGTTAACCAAATCACCCGATTTGACCAATGTCAAACTTAGGTCAACTCAGGCAAAAATCACACCTATATGGGTCAATTGGTAAGCCCTAATCGGGTCCCACCATGGCCCAACCAACATTGGGTGGTGCCATGGGACCCATAACCATCAAGTGGGGTCAGTCACCTCATCAATTTGACCAAGTAAACTCTAAAGCCACCATGATCAAATATTGACCTAAAGGAGAAATTAAGTGGCAAGCCCAATTCCAATGGGTTGGGGCCTTGGCCCAAGGCCCGTTATGTAACCCAATAAGCAAATTGCCCCCATGCCCGCTGATTTCAGCATGGAATAACATGTAATGGGGGAAATTTAGGAAAAACCCCAATTTTTCATATGGGGACAAGAGAGGAATGGGAATGTTGGCCACATGTCACCTCTATTCCTTCTCGCAAGACCATAACTGAGCTCCCTCCGTAAATTCCAGCAGTATTTAGCAAGGGTGGTGACACTTGGAGCCAAGAAGAAGCATCCAAGGAGGAGGCCGACCACCCCCTTAATGACACACTCATACATAACCAATCTCGACCACCTTTGACCCCTCTATTAACTTTAGAGGACTGCAAGGAGTCAAGCTAGTTCTTTACGGTAAGGGAATTGCTAGAGGATTGCTGCTTGGAGCTAGCTCGCCAAAAATCACCACTTCTATGGCAAACAAGATAAATAGTTGCCTCCAAGCCCAAATAATGGTGTGTTTATCCTCCCCTCCCTCTATGTTAGCTTTCTAGATCGATTATAGAAGATATTGGGCTTCATTGAGCCTGATTCCATGTGAGATAGGTGAGAAAATCATGAGCTTTTTAGCTCACTCGGGTTCACCATACAGGCTATCTCCGGTCGACAAACTGCCTCCAATCAATGGGCACCACCTCAACGGAGGTGGTGGTGGTAGTGGCTGGCCGTGGAGACCAAAGGGTAGCCAGAAAATTGAAGTTGAAAGAGTCCCAGGTTGAGTAAATATTGACCATCGATTGGAGGCATAAGATAAGCCAGGGCCTTTGATTTTGCATCAAGATCTGTGATGCAAGATGATATTAATACTATAGTATAGATTTAAATAAAAAATACAAACTGTTACACCTTGGACAGAGATTTTCATGCTTTAATTAGAGCCCCTTCGATGCAGATCTAGGTCAAGTACTAAATAGAAAACTTGTATCCCTTGGCCTGAACTTTCTAGATGAATTTAGGTCACCCCATTTGGTGCCTTACACACCCCAATATCTCCATTTTTCTAGGAGTTGTCCTAAGGTGACCTAGACATTATTTTGTTAATTGCTAACACTTTACTCAATACATGGGTCTGAAATTTTGGTCATACATGAGGAATACCTAGATAGAGTTCTCATCCAAAAATCAGAATTTTTGAAAGATATTTTTTTATAGTTCATGTAAGAATTTAATAATGCATGTATAGGTTAGATATATTGCTAGATAACCTCAAAATGACCCAAATCTCTGGTAGATTGTTGTTTAGGTCATTATATGTGTAACACCCCTATCCCCCACATAGCATATAATAGTAGGTCTGTCCGGGGCCCGACGCCATATACAACGGACAGACCGGTGGGTTACTCATTAAAACCAATCAACCAATAACAATGACCTACACAGAGCATCTAGCGGAAGCAGTTTATTAAGTTTAAAAGAATAAAGAACCCAACCAAGCATGAATGTCCACTACTCAAAACAACAGGAATGTTCCATACACAAGAACTGGCCTTATTGCCTTACAATAGTTTGTTCAAAAGTAAGTGTCTTCCAAACTTCGGCACGTAGGCCGGTCATACATGAGAATATAAGAAAAACACTCAAAATTAGGCCTTCGAGGGCCGGCTCAGCATCTTGGGCTTTAGCCCGCTATTTACCACTCGGCTCCGCAGCACCTGCAGGCAACAAACCACAGCATGGTGGCAAACAAAAGCAACGGTCAGCTATGCTGACCAAATTATAATGACCCTGCCCCCCAACTCGGGGCGGCGATGCTTTTCCCTGCATTTTGTTATCATAAACAAGTGGTACAGTGTAAACACACTTCATCATAGGTGTAGGCACGCACGGCCACACACCTCGTACACTCAGGGCACATTCACGACGAGTTGGCTAACGTCACGTCAATTTAAGCCATAGACGTTTCCGTCTCACCACCATCCCTTGGACGGCCAACCTTATGAGCATTTTGTCTTCCTGGCTCGGGTTACGTCAATTTAAGCCATAGACCGCCGGAGACACTCATCTATGCCAACGGTCCCACCGAACGACATAGAACAGGTATGGTTCTGCCTGACCCGTTGCTCACACCGCAACGTCAATTTAAGCCATATGCGCGGGTCAAGACTCCCCAAGTCCTGTTTCAATCACACAGTTCACATAACTCGGTTATGTTCAAGTTGGCTCCCCGACCACCATGTTGGCAGAATCACGCATGCGCCCAGTTTTTCGGGTGCACCTTGGAGTTAGTCCCCAAGGCTCCCTGCTGTAATCTACCCCGTAGAAAACCCTAAAAACAAACATTCGCGCTGAGTCTTCTCCGGCCATATATGCAATGCAACATCACCGATCCAGACAAACTAGTCTGGGTAGGCTTCACACATCATGCCTATGTCCGTTCTCGAATACGGACTCTACACAAGGGTGACTTCACATATCTACCCCAAGGAACGCCACGAACTCACTGCATACTCGCGAGAGAGGGCTTCCTATGCAAAGGAAAAGAGGACTTCACATGTCCTAGGATGAGAATCATTACCCTAGCGTTTTTCCTTGGCGCCATGGAAATCTATGCGGATGAAAAGCACCGCAATCTCCTTGCCTCCACAGATCCGAAGTCAGCTCGCAATTTGGAGCTCCGAAACTCCGCTGGTGACCGGATCTAGCCTTCCTTCTTCCTCCTTGCTCTCTCCTTTCTCTAGCTTTTAGAAAGAGTGTGAACCAAAGTAAATGAGGATTTCTAAACCCTAAACCCGGGCATATCCCTGAGGCAACACCCCCCAGCCGTCGGATCTTAAAATAAAGAAACGGACGGCCACGATACAGTCCAAAACTAAACTTCCTGGGTCGAACACGGGTTGCTACACGGCTGTGTTCAGGGCCGTGTCACCCATTCTCCGTCGAAACCATCGCATCCCAAAAATAACACAGGCACACGATATGCCCATTTAAGGCTTGACACGCCCGTATCAGCCATTACACGCCCGTGTAGCTGGGCGTGTTCCCCCAACGGCACAGGTCCAAAACAACCCGAGCACAACACGGCCATGTGACACGCCCGTGTCAAATGCCGTGTGCTAGACATGCCCTGGGACATGCCCGTGTACCAGGCTGTGTCACTGCCTTAGCACAAACCACCACACGACCCAAGGAGGACACGGGTATTCAACACGCCCGTGTTGAATTGCACACGCCCGTGTCGGACTCGAACACGCCTGGGCTCAGGCCGTGCGCCCCTCACTCAACGATCGTTAAGTGTAAGGCTCTGAGTGACTGACACGCCCTGGGACACGCCCATGTCCCAGGCCATGTCACCTCTACCAAAACCCATATTTGGCTCAAAACGCCACCCGTCACCCTTTTGAGTTTCGGGGCGTTACAACTCTCTCCCTCTTAAAAGAATTTCGTCCACGAAATTACCAAATGAAAGATAAACAAAAACCAAAAGCGTTACCTGAGAGAAATAACTCTGGGTACTCCTCCAGCATGGTCTGCTACCATTCCCAAGAGAGCTCCTCGCGACCGCAATTATCCCAACGGACCTTAACCATCCTGATCTCCTTGTTATGGAGTCGCTTAACCTCAAAGTCTTCAATACGAACGGGCTTTACCTTAGTCATCAACCCTTCGTCCACTGACACTTGATCAACTGCGATCACCTGCGAAGGCTCTTGCACCGCCTTCCGCAATACTGAAATGTGGAATACATCGTGTAGACCACTCAACTCTACTGATAGCCTTAGACGATAAGCCGCTTCTCCGATCCTCTCCAAAATCTCAAATGGTCCAAGGTACCTTGGGCTCAACTTCTTCAAGCGTCATACCCGTGAAACACCCTTGAACGGCTTTATCTTCAAGTACACCCAATCTCCAACCGCGAACTCCAAGTTCCGATGCTTGGCATTATAGTACTTAGTTTGTCTATCCTGAATAATCAGCAAACACTCTCGAATGATCCAGACCAAAGAAGTAGCGCTTTCCACCTCTTGCTTTTGGTACAACCTTGCCTCACCCGTTTCTAGCCACGATAACGGCGTGCGAGACTTTCTACCATATAGGGCCTCGAAGGGCGCCATTTGAATACTCTCCTGGTAGCTATTGTTGTACGCAAACTCCACCAAATACAAGTGGTCTTCCCAATGCTTTCCGAAGTCTAGAACACGCATGCGAAGCATGTCTTCCATAGTTCCGTTGACCCTCTCGGTCTGCCCATCCATCTGCGGATGGAAGGCTGTGCTAAACTTCAACTTAGTTCCAAGCATCTGTTGCACCAACATCCAATCATTGGATGTAAAACGTCCATCTCGATCACTCACGATGCTGCGGGGCACACCGTGCAATCTGACTATATTATCCACATACGACTTCGCCAGTTTCTCCACCGAATCATCCTTCCTATGCAGAATGAAGTGCGACACCTTTGTTAACTGATCTACGATCACCCAGATGGCGTCGTTTCCCTTCTGCGACCTTGGCAAGCCATGCACAAAGTCCATTGATATGTCATCGAACTTCCATTCTGGAATAGGCAAGGATTTCAAGAATCCCCCTGGCTTTTGGCACTCAGCCTTTACTAAGGCGCAAGTTTGACATTTAGCCATAAATAGTGCCACATCCTTCTTGAGCCCTGGCAACCAAAACAACTTCTTTGGGTCCCGGTACATCTTTGTGCTCCCTGGGTGGATTGAGTACTTGGTATGATGAGCCTCGTACATCAACTCCGCCCATAGATTTCCCCCGTTTGGGATGCACAAACGACTGCCCTTCCTTAGAATCCCATCCTTAACTGAATACTGGGAATTTGACCCATCCAATGCTGTATCCATGAGATCATTCATGGTGCCATCCAAATCCATAGCCTGCCGAATGCGATCAACCAGGTCATACTGAACTTCCGTCCAGTTCAACAATGCTTTGGCACTAGTCTGCTTGTCCACACAATAGATCTCTAACGCCTCCAACTCCCGAATTAACATCTCATCATGAACCGACAACCAGTTGGCTTGGGCGGGAGCCCTGTGACTCAACGCATCTGCAACTGCATTGACTTTGACGGGTACATAATGAATCTTGAATGTATAGTCCCCCAGGAACTCCATCCATCTCCACTGCCTCATGTTCAGATCCTTCTGATCCAACGGGTACTTCAGGCTCTTATGGTCGGTATAAATATCGACCTTTACGCCGTATAAATAATGTCTCCACAGCTTAAGCGCAAAAATCACGGCCGCCAACTCAAAGTCGTGGACCGGATAACTCCTTTCGTGCACTTTCAACTGACGCGATCCATACGCAATAACATTTCCATGCTACAGCAGCACGCAGCCCAAACCACTAACTGAGGCATCACTATAAATCTCGAAGCCCTCGTTCCCACTTGGCAAACTTAGAACTGGCGTCGTGGTCAACCGACTCTTCAACTCCTCAAACGCTTGCACGCACTCCTGCATCTATAAGAACTTCTGATCCTTCCTTGTCAACTTCGTGAGAGGTAATGCTATCCGCGAGAAGTTCTCTACGAAGCGCCTGTAATAGTCGGCAAGCCCAAGAAAACTCCGGACTTCCGCTACCAAAGACAACACAGGCCATACCCGTATCGTAACAATCTTCACCGGATCTACCGCTATCCCTTCTCCACTGACTATATGCCCAAGGAATGCAACTGAGGTTAACCAAAACTCGCACTTGGAGAACTTTGCGTATAGTTCATTCCTCCTCAGCGTCTCCAACACCAGATGTAGATGCTTGAAGTGATCTTCCTCGCACTACGAGTACACCAATATGTCGTCAATGAAGACATTCACAAAATGGTCTAGGTACTCTCTGAACGTCCTGTTCATCAGATCCAAGAACATCGACGGCGCATTAGTCAGCCCAAACGGCATGACCGTGAACTTGAAATGCCCATATCTTGTGCTGAATGCTGTCTTCGGGATGTAACTCTCCCTTATCCTTAGCTGGTAATAATCGGACTTCAGATCTAACTTTGAATATACCGACGACCCGACTAACTGATCAAAAAGATCATTAATCCTTGGGATCGGGTATTTGTTCTTTTCCGTTAGCTTGTTCAACTCTCTGTAGTCGATACAAAGCCGCAAGATCCCGTCCTTCTTCTTAACAAAGAGGACCGGTGCGCTCCAAGGCGACGAGCTTGGACGCATATACCCTTGCTCCATAAACTCTTCTAGTTGAACCTTTAACTCTGCCATCTCCTTACGCGCCAACCTATAAGGAGAACGTGACACAGGTTTAGCACCTGACACTAGCTCGATGGTGAAATCAATCTCTCGTTGCGGTGGAGCTCCGAGAAGATCACCAGGGAACACGTCGGAGTACTCACATACCACTGGGATACCATCCAAAGTGGCCTTAGGCTTTACAGCCTCCACTAACATGAAGAACAGCTCTGCTCCAGCACGAACTGCCTTCACCACCTGAAGAGCAGACATCAGCGTCTTGCTCGACCCCTTCAACCCCGCAAATGTCATCTCCTGCCCAACACCCAGCTTGACCTCTTTACGGTTACAATCAATAAAAGCCTTCTGCTCCGAAAGCCAATCCATGCAAAAGATGACATCAAACTCTACAAGCGGCAGCAAAGACGCAAGCAAGTCGAACTCTTGGCTTCCAATATGAACCTTTACGGCACATAGTGGGACACGGTTGACTCCACCACCTTGCCCTTTTCTTCATAAGTGGATCCTTTCTTTCTCTCAGACTTTGGACGTCTGCTCCAACAATCGTGGTCAAAATGCCCCATCTTTCAACAAGTGAAACAAGCGCCCGGGGTTCAGTTGGTTCTTGCCCCTGAGGCACCTGAAGAAGGGGCTGGACCCGACATCCTAGCATTCTTGTAGAATCTGTGATATCCAAGCTCCGAAGTAGTCGGTACTTTGAACTCCTATTTCTTGCCACTGGAGTCCTTCTTCGCCGAACGTTCTTCATGTCCTTTTCCAAGGACCGGGCCGAATTGACCAAGGTCATGAAACCCTCCGCCATAGGCTCCGAAAGTAACAATCTCAAGTCATCTCTTAAGCCTTCATAGAGTCGGTTCGTCTTGCGCTCCTCATCAGTAAAGGTAGCGCTTGCGTATCGTCCCAAACGAGTAAACTCGTGGAGATACTCGTCCACGGTACTGTCTCCTTGAACCAATTTCCGGAATTTATTCTCCCAAGCAATCCTCTGAGCTGAGGGGAGGTATCGAGCCAAGAACAACCTTGAAAATCCTCCATAGAGACATCAACCAACTGCCTGCCCCTCAGATGGTGTAGCTCCAAGCCTTCCCACCATAGCCATGCGTCCCCATCCAGAAAGAACGTCGCAATCGTGGTCTTCTGCCACTCTTCAGTCTCAGTCGCTGTCAGCACTCTATTAACTCTAGAGAGCCAATCCTCTGCTTGAGTTGGGGTTCCCGTCCCCAAGAACATAGGAGGATTGAAGCCCTTCACGTGCTTCAGCTGCTTCTCTGTTGCTCTCCTCAAAAACACCGGCTCTAAAACCACGTGTTCCACCCTCCTTGGCTCTGCCGCTTGGAGCGATATTTTCTCCACAGCAGGAGCAGGCTGCTGCACCTGCCTCGCAGGCTGCGCATTGATAATCGCAAACACAACCTCCGCTACCAATCGAATGGTCTCGGCTGAAGGGGGTTTTGCAGGTGCATCGTTTGGTGCGCTGATCGCCTCAGAAGCTGGCCATTCCGACGGCCCATCACCACTCCTGGTCACCTATAATCGTGCAAAACACCGATAAGAGACCAAACAACATTGCAAAAAGCAATTATAGGAATGCGCAGGTTCTTCAAACATGTGTATTTTCATTCCTAAGTGAACATTCATGGTTTCTTTTCATGTTATAACGATGACGCACACACATGTGCCCACCACCCCTTAAAGGGAATTCGTCTATGAATTCATTTAAGCTTGAACGAAACCGATAGTCTGATACCAAATTGTATCACCCTTATCCGTCACATAGCATATAACAGTAGGTCCGGCCGGGCCAGACGTCATATACCATGGACAGACCGGTGGGTTACTCATTGAAACCAATCAACCAATCACAACGACCTACACATAGAATCTAGCGGAAGCAGTTTATTAAGTTGCAAAGAATAAAGAATCCAACCAAGCATGAATGTCCACTACTCAAAACAACAGGAACATTCCATACACAAGAACTGGCCTTATGGTCTTACAATAGTTTGTTCAAAAGTAAGTGTCTTCCAAACTTCGGCACGCAGGCCGGTCATACATGAGAATATAAGAAAAACACTCAAAATTAGGCCTTCGAGGGCCGGCTCAACATCTTGGGCTTTAGCCCGCTATTTACCACTCGGCTCCGCAGCATCTGCAAGCAACAAACCACTGCACGGTGGCAAACAAAAGCAACGGTCAGCTATGCTGACAAAATTATAATGACCCTGCCCCCAACTCGGGGCGGCGATGCTCTTCCCTGCATTTTGTTAGCATAAACAAGCGGTATAGTGCAAACACACTTCATCACAGGTGCAGGCGCGCACGGCCACACACTCCATACACTCAGGGCACATTCACGACGAGTCGGCCAACGTCACATCAATTTAAGCCATAGACATTTCCGTCTCACCACCATCCCTTGGACGGCCAACCTTATGAGCATTTTGTCTTTCTGGCTCGGGTCACGTCAATTTAAGCCATAAACCGCCGGAGACACTCATCTATGCCAACGGTCCCACCGAATGACATAGAATAGGTACAGTTCTTCCTGACCCGTTACTCACACCGCAACATCAATTTAAGCCATATGGGCGGGTCAAGACTCCCCGAGTCCCATTTCAATCACACAGTTCACATAACCCAGTTATGTTGAAGTTGTCTCCCCGGCCACCATGTTGGCAGAATCATGCATCCGCCCAGTTTTTCGGGTACACCTTGGAGTTAGTCCCCAAGGCTCCCTGTTGCAATCTACCCTGTAGAAAACCCGAAAAACAAACATTCGCGCGGAGTCTTCTCCAGCCATATATGCAATGCAACATCACCGATCAAGACAAACTAGTCTGGGTAGGCTTCACACATCATGTCTATGTCCGTTCTCGAATACGGACTCTACACAAGGGGGACTTCACATATCTACCCCAAGGAACGCCACAAACTCACCGCATACTTGTGAGAGAGGGCTTCCTATGCAAAGGAAAAGAGGACTTCACATGTCCTAGGATGAGAATCGTTACCCTAGCGTTTTTCCTTGGCGCCATGGAAATCTATGCGGATGAAAAGCACCGCAATCTCCTTGCCTCCGCAAATCCGAAGTCGGCTCGCGATTTGGAGCTCCGAAACTCCGCTGGTGACCGGATCTAGCCTTCCTTCTTCCTCCTTATTCTCTCCTCTCTATAGCTTTTAGAAAGAGAGTGAACCAAAGTAAATGAGGATTTCTAAACCCTAAACCTGGGTATATCCCTGAGGCAATACCCCCCAGCCGTCGGATCTTAAAATAAAGAAACGGGCGGCCACAATTCAGCCCAAAAATAAACTTCCTGGGCCGAACACGGGTTGCTACACGGTTTTGTTCAGGGCCGTGTCACCCATTTGCCATCGAAACCGTCGCATCCCGAAAAGAACACGGGCACACGACACGCCCGTGTCAGGCTTGACATTCCCGTGTCAGCCAGTACACGCCCGTATAGCTGGGCGTGTTCCCCCAACGACACAATTCCAAAACAATTCGAGCACAACACGGCCATGTGACACGCTCGTTTCATATATCGTGTGCTAGACACGCCCTGGGACATGCCCGTGTGCCAGGCCTTGTCACTGCCTTAGCAAAAACCGCCACACGACCCGAGGAGGACACGGGTATTCGACACGCCCGTGTAGAATTGCACACACCCGTGTCAGACCTTAACACGCCTTGGCTCAGGTCATGCGCCCCTCACTCAACGATTGTTGAGTGTAAGGCTCTGAGTGACTAACACGCCCTGGGACACGCCCGTGTCCCAGGCCGTGTCACCTCTACCAAAACCCAAATTTGGCTCAAAACGCCACCTGTCACCCTTTTGAGTTTTAGGGCATTACAATATGTCATTGATTAAAATTTGGGATAATTTAGCTCTCTGCATGTGGGTGTATTCCACTTGCATGAACTTTGTAATTGGGAAATGCTGTGCATTTAGCATAAAATGGCATTTGATGTATTTTTCTCAAATGGCTTGTTGTATGTCAATGATTTTTACCATGCATGTATTATGATGTAATGTATCATCTCTGGAGAAATTAAGATTTTTGAACATTAATTTTCCTAAGTATTATATTAATTATGTCTCACTTTGAAATAAATAAAATAAATGTGACTAGATAAATTAGGAAAAATCCAATTCTCTACCGCATGTTTAGTTAGGCCAAAACACACCTCTGTGAATTTAATTGTAATTTTTTAGTATCATTTTATTTGTGGAATGTTTTTACTTTATTTGTTACATTTATGAATATGTGAAATAATCATGGTTAAATTAACTTAAAAAATTTCAGTTCTCTGGATAGATACTTTTTGGATCATGATAAACCTCTGGAAATTATTTGGAATTTTTGGATGATAAAATTATATTGTTCATGCCCAATGATATAATTTTCTTATAAAAGTATTTGTGAAATTTTAATGATCAAATTATTATGTTCAGGCTAATTTTTATGTCATAATAAACCTCTTGCAATTTACTTGGAATATTTGAACATCACATTTTAGTACTTCATGTGTAAATTTGGAAGTTATCATATATTTATTAAATATAATTATATGGACAATTAAATTAGAAAAATAAGAATATCTGGTGAAACACATTATATGACATGATGAACCTCTGGAATAAATTTTAGAACATGTGGCCTTATATTTTTGGTAGTTGATTTATAGGTGACATGCTTAGTGTAATATTTGAATTTGGTCTGCATTTAGCAAAAATACGAACTATTGATTTGACCAATACTAACACTAGGATTTCAGATGAAATCGGGATTATGACAGTAGAACGTTAATTTGATCTTGTGTACCTCAAGATTAAATCTTGGAGTATATAGATTAATATAGTTGGGGTTGCACCATATATAGTATATATAGTGTTAGAAGTACGCAACGATTAACAGAACATTTCTAGTGGGTATACCTTGGGGAAAATCATTGGACTTGATCCTAAATGGATCAGTAACATATTTGGAGTTCCTTCGACTTTTGCTCGGAGTCATTTAATAATGTGTCAAGTAGTGACAAGAGAGTGTACATGACACTAAGAGAGTACTTAACCTTAGAGTTTAAATAATAAATCCACTCTCCCCCCAAAAGTTATAATTCTACCTTAGGCTATTAATAGTAACATTGAAAGAGGGCCTTAATGTAGGGTAGTCATCAATATTATTAAATACCTTGAGAAAGGGAGATTTGGGATTCAGCTCTTCATACCACCCAGTACCATTGTGAGCCCTTTACCGGGTAGTCCTTGGGAAGTCCAAGATCCACCCTAAAATTCTAAGTATAACTAAACAACTAAGTAAAGAGTAGGATAAGTAAGAAGATGTTAGACCCGGTGAACATCATCCCATGAGGATGGTGGGTTGTGATTGAGAAGGACTAGATAGTCTAAGGAGTTAAGGCTCAGTTGGTTATGATATAGAGGACCGGATAATCCTGAGAGCTTGAGGATTGGATATGTATAGTTAGGGTGATAAATTTGCATGTGCATATGATGTGGCGGGTATTTGGTACTACCTAGTTGTCACACTGATAGGTGTACGTTTACTTGACAAGTATTTGTAGTCTAGGGATCTCTGTTGGTGTCTTGGTGACGTTTTCCTAATGACCCTTCACTTTGAATAAAAGAGTGGAGGATTTCAGGAAAAGTACATAGGGGCTTTGCTGTTATGTTCTTAACATCGAGGCATACTAAAGGTCTAGATCTGGTAGTGTGCATATGTGCCTAGGAGTGGAGATACCTGCTTAACTACCCCCGTAGCCATGACTGGTGATACCTGAGAGATTATCTATCTCCAAAAAGTGGGAACGAAAGGTCTGTGCGCACAAAGTGTGTGAGTGAGTTGCACTTGTATGAAACCATAGCATAAACATTACATGATATAACATACGCAACATTACATACAACAAAATCCTCATCATATAAATTAGTATGGGTTTTTATATGATGAGTTAATTATAAATCCAAACCTTAACTTATAAGTTTATATGGGCATTCAAATAAGTTAAGTTAATTTTCTCTGATGGTAAATAGTTGCTTTACTTTACCTTACTTGTTTATTGTACTCCTTTACTTTACTTTATGTTATGTCTCATACCAGAACTACTAGTGTAAATTTACTTTTATACACTACTATACAGTACTGGTTGTATACTATATTAGATAGGCCCCCTGTAACCTGCTATTATACACTGCACTTATTATCCTTTGTATTCCTCCCTCCCACTCGGTTCCTAAGAGTCACGGGGGGGGGGGGAGGGAAAAACAAACTTAGTATTTTTGACTAACAGACGAATATGGCTGTAACACCAGGAGCACCAGGAGTCGGAGCAGCAACACGATGCCCAAGAGGATCTGCAAGCCAGGATAGCATAACTTAAGGAGATCATGCAGAGCATTACGACTTTACCACGTACAGATGTGAGTGTTTAATTTTGAGAGTACTTTCACGAGATTTGTGTGAGAGATATTAATGTACTAGGAATAAGCCCCTTTTGACTTTGTATTCATCTTTGCCCTTACCTTCCTATATATATATATATATATATATGTGTGTGTGTGTGTGTGTGTGTGTGTGTGTGTGTGTGTGTGTGTGTGTGTCATTTGTGTGATGTGGATTTATGGTAATTATATGTTTCTTACTTGTACTTTGTGGTTTGCCTGGAATGTTTGAACTAACCGGCAGGATCCGTTTCTTATAATGACGACTAACCTGTAAGTTGGTGTCACTGCAAGGCGATGGTTCTGGGCAAAGGATCTCCTCTCATCCGTACTCAATTACCTAGAGGGGGATTTTATAAACTTGTATTAGTAGACTTACGATCCTAAGTAAAGAAATCTACAAAACACAGGGACATCCCACTCGAGCTTAGTTTGCGGACAAACTATGCAGCGGAAGTATTAGTGTGCCCATGTATGGAGGCACACTATTTTGTCCACTTAACAATGAGATTAGGCCAACCATTCTGATAAACTTAGTGTTTTAAACCGCAGGCTATAGTCCATCCTCCACCAACTACAACTCCATTTCAGCAGACAGAGCATGGACAGATCTTTATGCCCATCTTAGAGGCATTTAGAGCTCAGTAGTCCCCAACTCGGCAGCGAAACCAGAGCTCGAACAGGTTGAGTGCCTTCTGAGGTTTCTCCCCTCCTACCTACTATGGGACAGAGTCTACAAACGAGATGGATGAGTGGCTCGATATGATTTATGATATGCTTATCGGGATTCATTGTCCGGCCGATGAGGTCGTCACTTTAGCAGTTTCTGCATTAGTTAGATACGAGTATTCAAAAATTACATGGGATCAGTTCAGCGAGGCAAAACTGGAGCATTTTTTTCGCCTATAAATAGAGATGCGCTTGAGGAGCGGTTCTTGCATCCAAAGCAGAGGAACCGGTCAATTCTGGAGTACCAGTGGGATTTTCCCACCTAGATAGATTTGCTAGCACCATGAGTGATCAAGATTTTGCGAAAATTTTTTATAGAGGACTCCAGGACACGTTCAGGTAGGCTTTACTCTTTGTCATTGATGCCAGCCTGACAAAGACTCTTGAGTCTATAAAGAAGTTGGAGGCCGATCATCTGATGGTACATGCAAGGGGAAAAAGATTGGTAGAGGCTATGACGTTGGGGAAGGAAATAGAGACAGAGGAGGCCCACTAAGGGGCATGATTTCAATGCATTGGAGAGGATGAGGACATCCTCGTTCGAACTTTGGGCTAGAGCAGAGGCCTCCACCAGTATTACTTGCCCCGCAACCGCTACGATTCCAGGAGCTGCAAAGGCAAGAGGAGAGAGCGCGCCCTCTAGCGGTCTGTTTTATATACCACAACCTGGGGCATAACCTAGCTTATTTCCCCTAGAGATTTCCTCATCCTCCTCCTCCTACCCCACCCGTACAACATGTTATAGGCTGTGGTCAAGGACGGGGTTGTGGCCAAGGAGATCATCGACCCGCCCATGGCCAGGTCTACACATTAGATCTAGCTCAGCTTAGGAACCCCGAGGAGGTTATAGCAGGCAACTTAGTAACTTAAATTAATTAATTTTAAAATTATTTTGAATATTAGTATGAGATACCATCTAGCGAACCTTCTACCACAAACATCTCAAGCAAAATATTGGTGTGCGGTAGCCCACCCATACATTATTTGACACAGGTGATCCCACTCGTTCATCTCGGAGGATTTCACAAAGGATTTGGATGGCATTCGACGTTTCCTTGACGTCATCAGGAAAGTATGACTTCTAGATGGCTCAGAGTTGCATTTCACCTCCAAGTGCAACATGTTCGTGGATATTGGAGACAAGCTATTCGACACACCGGGGATGATATTGTGGATACTAAACTTTGATTTAATCATGTGGATGACTTGGCAACACTGGCACCATGCTAGGATTAAATAACCAGGAGGATAATTCTGAGGCATGAAGACACGAAGGTGATATTCAAAGGCATTAGACATGTTTCACGTGATTTACTTTCTTTTATTTAGGTATTCAAGTTCCGCCAGTATGGAGACAAGGTATATTTGATCTGTTTCGAGATAGTGAAGGCGGAGGCCTCCATAGCTAGCATTTTGGTGGCTCAGGACATTTCTGACGTCTTACCAAAGAAGTTTCCCAAACTACCCCTACACCGAAACATAGATTTCTAGATTCAGTTAGTATCAGGAGCCAGACTTATAGCTCAGGCACCGTATATGATGGAACTAAAGGAGCTGGCAGAGTTTCGTATGCAGCTCCAAGAGCTGGTAGATTTAGGTTTATTTTAGGTCGAGCTCATCACCGTGGGGAGCCTCAGTTCTATTTATGAAGAAGAAGGATGGGTCCCTCCGACTATACATAGATTATCGGGAGATCAACCATCAAACGGTGCAGAATATCCACCCGCTACCGAGGATAGACGAGCTATTTGATCAGCTGGAGGGAGTATACTGGTTTTTGAAGCTTGATCTGAGTTCCGGGTACTATCAGCTGTGCATCCAGGATGATATTTTGAAGATGGTATTCAGTTCACGTTATGACTTGTGTTCATTGTTATATCATTCGCACTCACAAATGCCCCTCCGCATTCATGAGTTTAATAAACCATGTATTCATAGATGATATATTGATCTACTATAGGATAGAGGAGGATCATACGTAGTATCTGGCACTAATTCTAGGTAAGTTGAGGGAGCACCGACTATTTACGAAGTTCAGTAAGTATCAGTTATGGCTTCAGGAGGTGGCATTACTCGAGCACATTATTAGTGGAGTTGAGTTGGTTATTGACTAGGCCAAGGTACAGACAGTCCGAGACTGGCCTCCATTGAAGCCTGCATTGTATGTTCGTAGTTTCCTTGGATTGGCGGGCTATTACTGCAAATTTGTGGAAGGATTCTTGAAGATTGTGCTCCCTCTCACCTCTCCATTTAAGAAGGATGCTCTATTTGTTTGGACAATGCGATACAAGGCAGTGTTTTAAGAGCTGAAGAACACGCTTACCTCAGCCCCGATCCTTGCCCGGAAAGGAAGAATTTCATATATATACTGCTTCCTCCTATCAAGATATGGGTGAAATGTTGATGCAACATAGCCAAGCTATTACATATGCTTCTAGGCAGTTGAAGAAGCACGAGTCAAACTACCTGGTGCACGACCTTGAGCTTGAAGCAATATTATTTGCAATAAGATATAGAGGCACTACCTTTATGGAGTACACAGTATAATCTTATCCGACTACAAGAATTTGAAGTATATGGATACTCAAAAAGGATTTGAATCTCAGAAAGTGGCGGTGGGTAGAGTTCTTATATGACAATGATTATACCATGCACTACCATCCTGAGAAGGCTAACACTGTGGTAGATACACTTAGTAGAAGAAGTAGTACTTCCGATTTGGAGTCCCGACTGATGGCTATGGAGCTAGTCCAGATGTTAAAGGACATGCAGATTACTCTGGTGTCCAAGGCCAACCCTGAGGTGTATGCGGAGTACTTAGCTTTGATGAGCATAGTTTGTGATATTTGGGACCACATTAGAGTCGGGAAGAGACAGGATAAAACATTAGAACCAGTACTTAGGACTTTAGAGGAGGGCTCTTTTGGGGATTATTCGATGAGAGATGACATTGTTCATCACCAAGGCCGTGTATATATACCCGATGGAGGTGAGATCCAAGAGGACATACTTAAAGAGGGACATTATTCTAAGTATTCAGTGCACTAGGAGATCTCCAAGATGATGGAGGACCTGTGAAAGTTCATGTTTTTGTTCGATATCATCCACTTCGTGACATACTGCGAGACATGCCAGCGGGTGAAGGCCGAGTGCAAGAGCCTAGAAGTACTAATGAAGCCACCATCGGTGCCAGATTGGAAGTTTGAGGATATTGTTATTGATTATTTGCATAGTTTGCCTCTCTCTCTGGACATGATTTTATTTGGCTAATAGTGGACCGATAGACAAAGGTGGTCAGATTTATCCTGTTCTGGAAGGATGCTCTGGTCAGCGACCTAGTATGGCTATTTGTGGAGCAGCACATCAAATACCATGGAGTGTCTAGGATAATTATGTCGGACCGAGATGGTTGCTTCACTTATAGGGAATGGAGGTCGGTGCAGGCTAACTTGGGGTCTCGATTGACTTTTAGCACCGCCTTCCACCCACAGACCAATGATCAGACAGAGCATACCAACAAGATAATGGAGGATCTGCTTCTCCTTTGCCTTTTGGATACTGGAAAACCCATGGAGAGACTATTGACGCTGATAGAGTTTTCTTATAAAAATAGTCACTAGGTGAGCATTAACATGGCTCCTTACAAGACTTTATACGGGAGGAGGTGTTAGACACTGCTGTCTTGGGTCCAGGATGAGGACCCAAAGGGTTTGGGATTGGAATATATAGAGTATACATATGCTCTCGTTTGGATTATTTGACACCGAATGCTGGAGTCCCAGAGCAGACATGCAAAGTACTACGATGTGAGGCATCAGAAGGTGGAGTTCCAGGTGGGAGACATGGTTTTCTTGAAGATTCTTCTGATGTATGGTTTCTCGTGGTTATGGAGACAAAAGAAGCTCATCCCACGATTTATGGGGCCCTACACAATCCTAGAACAGATCGGTCCCTTGACTTACAGGCTGGAGCTGCCGCTAGAGTTGGCAAACATACATGACGTTTTTCATGTCTCTTCACTCCGGAGAGCTCTACTTCATCATAAGCAGCACATAGTTTTTACTTTAGGCCCTGTGGCATCCGACCAGTCTGTTCGTTTAGAGCCAGTATGGATAGTAGATACTGATGTCCGAGTCTTGTGCCAAAAAAAGGTTCCGTTAGTCAAGGTATTGTGGTCCAACCATGGGTAGGAGGAGCATGCATGGGAGCCATTGGATTTCATGTAGCAATGCCACCCAGAACTCTTCACTTTAGGTACAACCTAACTTGACTAGAGTTTACTTTTTCTTTTATTATTCATAGAACCCCGTAGACCCAAACTTAAATTTCGGGGATGAATTTTTTTTGTTTATTGGGATTTATAACATCCTCATTCCTACTAGTCCCATAGTGCATGTTATGGTATGACATGTGTGTTAAGGCAGGGGGTGACCTTAGGGTTCAATATGATAAGGTGATCTGACCTAGTGCACCCAAAGGAGCACAAGTAACCCTATGTCTATTCACCTCAAATTGAACTCACAAACCCAAATTGACCTCACTACCACCCTCCTAACCACTAAGGGAGGCCATTAGTTCAATTATATTTCATATGACTCAAACAATTCTATAAAATGACCAAAGTCAACTATGCGTCAACATAGCCTAATTCAACTCTAACATGGCCCAATTTGACCTCAATTGGTAAAATTGACCTCAACCCTGCCTTTCTAACCTCCTAGGTGAGTCAATTGACCATGGACCTCAGCATGAGGTCAACCAAATCACCTAATTTGACCAAAGTCACTTTTAGGTAAAATTAAGTCAAAATCACTCCTATATAGGTAAATTAGCCCAAATAGGGTCCCACCAAGGCCCAACCAACATTGGATAGTGCCATGGGACCCAAGAAAATCAAGTGGGGTCAGCCACCTCATTAATTTGACTAAGTCAATACTAAAGTCAACCCTGGTCAAATATTGTCCTAAAGGAGAAATTGAGTGTCAAGCTTAATTCCAATTGGTAGGGGCCTTGGCCCAAGGCCCATTTTGCAGCCCTATAGATTAATTACCCTCCCATGCCCACTGATTTTCGCATGCAATGACATGCAAGGGGAAAATTTAGGAAATTCCTCAATTTTTTATATGGGGACAAGAGAGAAATGGGAATGGAGGCCAAAATGACACCTCCATTCCTTCTCCCAATCCCATAACTGAGCTCCCTTAGTAAATTCCAGCTAGATTTAACAAGGGTGGTGACACTTGGAGCCAAGGAGGAGCATTCAAGGAGGAGGCCTGCTGAAGTCGAGAAAATTCCCTAATCCAAAATTCGGATCAATGCAACATAAGGTTACTTGTTTGACGAACAGGCTTGAAGGGATAACAAGCAAGAACTAAGAGAGTGGCTAGAAACAAAAGGAACGTAGGTGCTACTGTAGGGAGGTACCACTACGTACCCAGATTCTTATAAGAAGCTTCCCCTCTATAACCAAAGATGTCTGAGCAGGGTACAAGGGGGACACTAGCTAGGAACTTGACTCTTCGAAGAAAGGATCCACAGGCTCAGCTAAAAGTCCATGGAAAGAAGTGGCCAAGATCTTTTTCAAGATTTCGAATTCCATGTTCTTGTACCCTTAGGGTTCTATTTATAGGCAAATCAAAAGGGATGGGGTCTTTAGGAGAGAAGACCCAATCCTGCGATCATCGGTTGTTGTCTTCTAATGACCTGGCTCGGCTACTAGCGAGTATTTGGTTGGCAATCATCTATGGCATTGGTCGGAAGTCGCCTGCTAGGCAAGTATTGATGTTTCTCACCACTGGTACTACTCAGAGCTTGCTTGTATTGAAAGGTTTCTAAAGCAAGTCTGCATTGCACGGTGCATGGTCGCGTGACCTGACGAGTATGATCCTTACTTGCGTCGAAAGGTCCCCTTGCCTCCTTTGATGTTCATTGAATACCAATCGGGTCTTCATGTACTGGTGCTGCTCGTTCATTATTGAATTATTAACTGTTGATTATTGACAAATGACCCTTGATGAATAGGGGTTGTACACAATCCCTGCTCTTTTCGAGCGACCAAGGAGCTCGAAAAGAAACATCCAACCCCGCATTCGGCAAGTATTTTGGCGAGTTATCAATCCTACGATGCTCGACACACTCCCCTATGACCTCTATAAATAGATGGGGAGGGGACGACCCTCGGGCGCCACTTTATGACTATTACAAGATGGTCTACACTGTGGATGAAGTCACTAGGAGGTTTGACGCCCTGGGGGCCTTTATAGGTACTAGGCCTCAATAGCCTACGAACAAGTATGAATGGGAAGGTCGTGAAGAGGAAGGTGATCGCCGAAAGAAGAAGAAGAAGCTGAGGAAGGAATCTTCTATTGAAAGGGAATTCGCTGCCACACCTCAAGAAAAGGCGCTCACTGCACTAAACATAGAGCTCGTTGACCCCGTAGACTCTACTCCCTCTCCGGATCCGACTAAGGATCTATTGAATAAGATGGGTTTGGGTGAGGACACTGATACCCTGAGGGATGAATCATCTCGCCCTGAAGACTAGGAAACTACCCATATTGTTACACCTCTGGTGCAAAACAAGATGACACAACCTAGTGAGGTGTTGATCACCCCGCCCAATATTGCTGATGACACCCCTACTACTAAGATGCATGCCTCTTCCACTATGCTATGTGAGGTTGGTCGCTCTCCCGGACTGGTGATTACTCAAACTGGTATGGTAAATACTCGTAGATGATCGATCTCATGATTTCGCTTCCTGGTTGTTTATCTTGATGAGTTTCAGTGACACTGTGGATAGTATATCGCTGGTAGAACCTGCCCATCTGAGTAGTGGTCTAGTGCCTCAAGAACTTCCACCTAGTTCCTCATGACCTCACACTATATGACTTCACCATGGTTCCGGTCGGCTGACTCATGATTGGCTTGCTGGTAGCCTCACCGAGGACCTCCCCACCTTGATGCCTCCTCGCTCGGTCACTCTACCTTCACAGGGGGATGATAGGAATATGGCACCTTAATCGCCATCTCTCCCTGGTGGAAATGGGAGAGGATAGCCTTCTGAGCCATCTCCTTCTATTGATCGTCGCCATTTGGACCTTTGGGGGAAAGTTCTGGAAAGAATACTTGCTCCCGCCTCTTCGTCGCCTCATAACTTTATGAGATCCAAGGGTCAGCGCAGCGGTCACCTTATTGGGCATCAGGACACATACCATCAAAGTCCGTCTCCTTGGAGGATGTGGGGCTCTCCTTGTCGGACTCCACCTCATCGGGAATACAAACCTCCTGCTTCGGGGGCTGGTAGCAATAGTCTCCTACTCTGCTTATCTTTTCTCAGCACTTGTATTATAAATTATAAGTTCTTTATGTAGGTCACCCTCCTTCTCCTAGGGGAGTATTGATAGATGCCATCTGGGATCCCCCTGTGCGAGTACCAAGAGAAGGCGGCTGCTGCCTACCTCAACCTAGAGATAAAATTTGATCAATTGGCGATATGCAAACCTCAGCAACGATTGTCGCATAGCCAAGCTAGAGGAAGTCGAGGAACACATGAACCTTGCTGAGTCTCGCTATGGTGCAACCAACTTCATGGAGCAGTGCCTCGTAATGGTGGAACATCGACAGGAGTTGCTTCATAACGAACTCCTCATGATTTGGACGAGCATCGGGTCAGTGGGATGATTAGAAAAAATGGATGATGACATCCTGTAATGCGAGGAGCTGCTAAATCAGGTTAATGAGCACATAAGGCTACTACGAGATCGAGCCTGGGCTGGGCAACATGCTCAACCAACTGATCGCCCGAGAAAATTGCATGCCCCTTAGCTTTCTTTTCTTCTTTTTCTTGATTCTGCAAATTTGACATCAGCACTGTAATAATGTTTCCATTTATTTTTGTTGGATTGTATGGACACTTATTTAGAAAACTCACTTCTGTCGAGTACTTTTTTTGACGCTTATCTCTTGATTTTATCTTATGCATAGGCATTGATCTTCCTTCTGTATTGGCGAATATCGATAGGTAGGTCACTAGGTTCGTTGTTGATGTAGATGTTTTCCTGTACTTTTATGAGTTTGTAGGTCGCTCCTGACATTAACAGAGTGTTCTATGTCGAACTATGTCTCCCCTACTATTGGTCAAACTCTATAAATAGGAGGGCAGGGAGGGTCAGATGGCGCTATTTTTTCAGAACCCTTGCCTTTGCTTGCCTGTCGTTGTCTGCCTTTGCGAACTCGATTCTAGCTTCTTGCTCCTTCCTCCTAGATCTCAGGATGGTTTAAGCCAAGGATGCACATGCTCACAAAGTCAATCACACCGTGAATTTCACTATTGCTAACTTCAAGAAGCCCATCACTGATTCCGCCGATCTTGACGATTTTAAAGACCACTTCTTCCCACCCAATAAGGAGGGTTTTTGCGCAAGGATACCTCACAGCACCGAACTAATAAGCTCCTTAGACGACCGGGTAGTGCTGTCCATCCGACACTTCGAGGTCGGCCGGCCTCCGCCTATCGCTATGGATGGAATTTTGCGAGATCCTCTGGCACTTCGAGCTGATGCCAGCGCATATCAATCCTAACGGCGTTCTGATCATCATGGGGTACCACTCCTACTTGAGGATGAAAGAGATATTCTTAGAGCTGGCAACCTTCAAGAAGATCTTCAATATTAGGGTGACCAAGGAAGGGATTATCTTCTTCTCCAGCCATACCTATATTGTGGCGGGGACAGTAAACAAGGTACACTACTGGACAACGGTTTAGTATCCTTCGCGGCCCAATCAACGACATTCCATTCACCCCGAAATATCCTCTAGATGAGGTCTTCAACGCCCTGGTCTTGGAGGGACCTTCCTAGAACTTACGAGCTGCATTCTTTGGCAGGAAGTTTGATGTCGCATACTAACGACGGGATGTCGCTGTCCTTCCTTACATCTGGTCGGGCACTGGTACATTCTCGGCTTACTCCAGATATTTATGCTCACGATGTCTCAGAAGAACTGTATAATGCTTATCTCCTAATGTTAGGTGTTCGCACTGTCCCACGGGAACCACTTCCCCCTGCGAAAGAACCATCTTCTTCTGCACTCGTGCTAAGTCACAGGAGAGTTCTTCTGAATCATCACCACGGATACTTCGACTGATGTCACCAATTCCCAAAGAGTCTCAAGTTGCTACTTCACCTGCACGTCAACTTGATGCTGTAACTCCCACGTGGTCGGGGCCTAACGAGCCATCGAGGAAGCGATCTCGCACAAAAGAGTTTGCCTCCAAGAAATAGACAATCACTGCGGAAGACGAGGACGGGGACCCCACCTCACATCCCAATTACAGCCAGGTGAACTAGGGGGTGGAATGCTTTGGTTTCCGCTTGGTTACAAGCGAGCAGGGGGTTAGCGAGGTCTGCCTCAGCACCAACCTCCCTCCCTAGTATAAACACAGAGATGATGATGGTGAGGCCTACAATCTCTCCTTCTCCTTGTACGGACAAGAGGATGTTGTGGTACTATCGGAGTTGAGCACCTCCTTTCTCTTTAAGCAGACTTTGAGATCATTGTTTCGGTCCCTGGAGCTCGCTCATCAACTAACGAGGAACTTGAAGGCGACGGACAATAGGTTCGAGGTCCAATACGACCAGATCGATTCCCTCACCCGCCAGCAGGCAGAGTCCCGAGAAAGGATAGAGGAGCTTGAAAACAAGCTACGAGCGTCTGAGGCTAAGGTCGCTGAAAGCAAGGCATACGAGATGATCTTGGTCAGAAGAATAATAACTTAATATGTACTACCTGCACAGGTCGGTGATATGATCTAACATATGGATCTTTCTTTCTGCAGGAGACCAAGATGGTCGTAGCCCATTGCATTTCAGAGCTGGAGCAGAAGCTTGCTGAGAGCTAGGTGACGTTGGAGGCCTGCCCAGTCGACTACGTTGAGTTTGAGATATGGGAGGTTTCAAAGGATCCACCGCCGGAGGCGAGTACTTCAGGAATTGGGAACAATATCTGGATTGTTCAGGATGATCCCCATCGCCTGAGGCGCGAGATTGCTCAGATGGTTGGTGATGTAATCATCGCCTAATTGCAACTCGAGAATCGATTGATGTTGAGTTCCAAGGACCTGACTATGGATGACATCATCCCTAGTCTTCTTGTCGAGCCGTCTAACTCTCCAATGCCTTCAAGATCTCCAAGCGACGATGAGGACGATTCGGTTGACAAGGAAGATGACGAGTATGATGGCTCCGGCGAGGATGCTTCCTGAAGTCGACAACTCGAGATTCGAGGGGGCAATGGTCTGGGAACTCGCCACCTTGTTTTTTGTAACATATGTAGTTAACAAAGTAAAGAAGTTATATATATTTGTAATAGACCTGTTCCTTTCTTAGTGTTTTCTGGATGCTTGCTTATTTTGATTTGCTCGTAGGCCCTTGGGCATGAACTGTGCTGAATACTCGCTAGGCTCTTAGGTGCGATGTTGATATTAATGCTTGCTAGGAATATGAGCGCGGGAAGGTTGAGGCTCGCCAGGTACTTCACCTACTCGCACCTTGCAACTGTATGCTCGCTACTCGCTGCTCGCACCTATATTCTCGTGCCTCGTTGTTCGCACATATATGCTCACAAAAGGAAAATTTCCTCATATCTATTTAGTTTTTTGCAGGATCAGCATAATTGTCCAAGGGAAGGTACTCGCTGAAAGGAAAATGAAAAGATGCTCTCATTTGTTGATCAAGATCCTCCGGACAAGGGAGTTACACTCAGGGGGTCTCGTAAGATGTACACTCTCAAGGACTACACTCCATTTCAACTGACAAAGAATTGAAGGGATACAGAGATAGGGAACGATAGTCGAGGGGTCTAACGGGACGCACACACTCGAGGCCTCCATCCTACCACGGACTTGAACCTCCCGGAACTTCTTTGTTTGGCTTCTTCCAAAAGAACGGCGGGTTATCCCACCTCAGCAATAACAGAGATGTGTCCTGGTTCACGGTACTAAAAGTTGCTAAGAGTGGGTCTTTTAGTATTTTCAAAGACCGTTGATGCCTTTACGCAAGGTGTCACTTTGTGAGGTCGTCCCTTCGTCGAGTTTGGTAGGTTTGCGTCCAGAACTATTCCTGATAGTTCCTCTAGTCGGAGGAGAGGTGCAATCGGGGGTAGCAAGGCTGATATACAAGTGGGAGCTGATCTCAACCATCAATATAGGGGCTCGGTCTTACAAGGATGCTTTAAATCTCGACACATCGTCACATCATCTTCCCTGGGATTTTTAGGAGAATCAGGTAGGACACAATTTTCCAAAATCGATCGTGGAGATTTACTTCACTGCTTCTTGCTAACTAGAGATGATTTATACAAATAAGTCAACTAGAACCAACCAATATTTCAAGGGCAAAGATTTTTATAAAATTACAGAAGTAACTTAACATACAAGCAATCATTTCACATTACTGTTAGGTATAGAACCTTTTTAGGTCATCCCCACTCCAAGTGTTTCCTAGTAACTCTTTGTCTTGATTCTGCAAGTGATAACATTCAGTGGCTAGAGCCTCTTGGATGATGAAGGGTCCCTCCTAATTAGGGTTCAGCTTGCCAACGATAGCTGTCCTTCCTACTGCGTCTACCTTCTTCATGATGAGATTGAAAGTCTTTGTTTCAAGAGTAGCTTTACACCTAGAAGGTTGTGAATAGGTTTAGTAGTCTTCTGACTATCTTTTTGATTCGTTGTGTTGTGTGTTTAGTTTGTTCAGTTAGCTTTCAAGAAAGAGACATAGACAACAGGTATTTATAGTGATTCCCCAAGGTATGGGTACATCTACTCTCCCTCCCATCTTTCTAATAGTGTGTTAGATAAGGCCAACTTCTCTAATCTCAGCTTAAAGGGCTTACAACACAGATCTCTCAGACTCTTCCAAGTCCTACCTGTCACAACCCGCATTTTCCCAGAGGTTAAGAAGTATGAGAATACGGGAAAACACGCGTTGTGATGCCACGTCGAGCAGGGGATAACTGCTGACGCTCAGGCAACGCACTAAGACTTTAAATCACAAGTTTTAAAATAGAAGAACACCAGTTTATTTAAAGCCCGTATCCCTCGGCACAGTGGATCAGTTAGTCCACGATAGAAGAATATATTTGCTTGAAGCGGAAAATTCTTTGATTTAGTTGATTTGATACCCTAAATGAGTATAAGGGCCCTTAAGGGACCCCTTATGGTATGCACGACTCCTAAGGTGAGTATAGTATTTATATATGAAAGATATCCTTTATGCTTAAAGAAGATAGTGTTTTAGTTTTACAAATATGATATGCATGAGATACATACAATAGTTTAGTATTTTAAAATACCTAGCATGCATCCTAGCATAAAATCTTCCAAGAAGCAAGTAAGCAACCCCAAGAGGGTAAAACAGCAGTTTTAATTCATATCCAGCAAAACAAGTAAGCCAGCTGTGGGCGTCGACAACCCGACACGAACCCACCGGTGAGTGTGTATGTCCATATCGAAAAGAAGAATAACTAACTCACAAGGTGGAAGATCTGCAACTTATCTACCCCTAAGGTTATCAGCAAAACCCACTAAAAGGGAACAACCGCTCTATCGGCTACAACTTGGACCTGAGGCATTTAAGAAAGAACGCCTCAGCACAACAAAAGCATGAAGAATATATGATTTATGTGCGAGTAAAAAAAAGGGTTTACCAACCCGGTAACAAAAGCAACAGCTAACAGTAAGTGAAAAGTATGATAGTAAGAAGAAAGACTATCAAATGGACAGTAAAGGTAAATCACACCAAGTGTGAGCACAAAAGCTACCTGCTCGGCAGAAAGAAACAACCTGCAGTAGTAAAGCATCAGTATACTAACATGAATAACCAAAGCAGGAAAAGAGAGAGAGCTAACAATCCTAACTTTGTGGGCAAATGACCGAGGTATAAATAATAAGGGGCTAGAGTGGGTGGCAGTACCAACACCACCAACAAGACCCCAAAATAAATACTCAAGGGTGAACACAATCGGTGGCAGCCTTAGGGTCCACACACTTAAACAAGTCGGCCCCATTGTCCAGACTTCGTGGTGTCCACAGCTCAGCACAAACATTTCACCCCTCTAGAGTCCAGAAAACACCCCCTCTGGCCATAGTCCACGAGTCGGCATGCAAAAACTAGACGAACACCCCAACATCCCCCTTAGGAAGGAAAAACTCCTCAAACAGTCCTAAAGAAGCACACATCCCAAGGCTAAAGACTTAGCGTAAAAAAAACACTGCGACGTTGAGTGAGTCTACCTCACTAAATGCCAAAATAGCCACGGTGTTGAGTGAGGTACCCTCACTCAACGCCAAAGACTCAACCGCAAGCCCTGGCTATGGCGTTGAGTGAGTCTACCTCACTCGACGCCAAACCTGCTTTGGCGTTGAGTGAGGTCGACTCACTCAACGCCATCAGACTTAACTGCTGAAAAGACAGTGGCGTTGAGTGAGTCTGCCTCACTCAATGCCAAAACAGCTGTGGCGTTGAGTGAGGTCTACTCACTCAACGCCAAAGACTTAGCCGCAAGTCTTTGTTGTGGCGTTGAGTGAGGTCAACTAACTCAACGCCATCAAACTTAACTGCTGAAAAGACTGCAGTGTTGAGTGAGTCTGCCTCGCTCAATGCCAAAACAGTTGCGGCATTGAGTGAGGTCTACTCACTCAACGCCAAAGACTTAGCCGCAAGTCTTAGCTGTGGCATTGAGTGAGTTCGCCTCACTCAATGCCAGACCTGCCTTGGTGTTGAGTGAGGTCAACTCACTCAACGCCTTGCAACCCTTAGCCGCAAAAACAACTGTGGCATTGAGTGAGTGCACCGCACTCAACGCCATAAGCCTAATAGTCTAGGCATTGAGTGAGGTACACTCACTCAATGCTTTTGACTTAGATAAAAATCCAGGAAAAATTCCTGGAGCTAACCCGACCCAGCTCCCTCAGCTCCTCCAAACCCGATCACTCCTACCTCTCCTACCTGACCACAGCAGCCCTAAACTAGCTTACCACTAAGCTAAGCCTAATCCTAATATAACTAAGGCTGGACACCGGCCGAGACAAACAAAAACAAAAAAGAAAAAAAAGAAAAGCTGCTGCTGCTAAAGCTAGAATTTAGGGAGCAGCTCAGGAGGGATTGAGGTAGAGAATAAAAGCCTCTTGCTGCTCTACTTCTAGGGAAGAACAAACAGAACACAAGCTAGGAGATAGAATAAAATAAATAGCAAGGGCAAGGGAGCCACTTGCCTCTCCACCAAGCTCCAGCAGCTGCCTTCCCAAGCTCGGCACCGACAGCAAAGCTCGGCACCGATAGCAAAGCAGCTACCTAGGGAGGAAGACAGCCGGATCGTCCCTACTCGAGAAGAAAAACTGCTTAACCAGCCCAGCAAACCACCGGCCAAGCAGCAGATCCCGCTTCCCGCTAGCTTCCTTCCGCTGGAAGCCAACCAGCCCAGCCTGCTCGGGAAAATTGGGAAAAAGGCTAGCTGGCACCTTTTAAAAACCCTCCACTCACCACTTGCTAAATAAACTAATCTCTCACCCAAGCACTAGTTAATTAAATATATAAAAAGCTTGTTGAATGGATTCGGCCAAAAATAGCTCCACCTAACCCAAGCCCCTTAGCTAAAAAAAGGAATATATATATATATATATATATATATATATATATATATATATATATATATATATATATATATACTCATATATATCCAGCACACATATATATAAACACATATATAAGCAAGTTTATATATATAAGCTAAAATTAACAAGGGCTAACCGCACCCAAACTGTACACACACAAATAAATATAAATATATATATACATGTACATATATATATATAATAAATGGCTAACTTTTTAGCCTAAAACCAAGCACAAGCCTTACCAGGCTCGTCCACACAAGGCTACGCACAACAAAGGCAACAGCCTGGCTACACACTACCGGCTAACAAAACGAACGTCGAAACGACGCGAAAAAAAACGATCGCGGATTTTGAAAAAACTCGCACCGTAGCTAAGCACCCAAACTACAGAAACAACGACGAAGTCGAAAACAACATCCGACAATCGAACACTCGGGCTTACACCACCCAAGCCAAAGCACAAGCATTCCTTAAGAGGCTCAGCCGAGTGATCACAACTGACACAGACTAGCTGGGGAATCTTTCAAACAGGTTACACAAGGAACCTAAAGAGCTAAGACTACGCTCTAACAATGGCAAAAGGCCGGAAACGCGTCAACGTAACACAAAACGATAAACAAACAAAACACCGAAAAACCGGGGGCGTTACAACCACTCCCCCTAAAAGAAAGTTTCGCCTCGAAACTCTAAACATAAAACTTCAATTAAGAAGAAAAAGAAATAGCTAAGCCAAAGTTATAAAAAGCACCAAAAACATACCAGGAACGAGATCAGGGAAAGAGATAAGGATAGGCCTTCCTCATCGCCGACTCTAGCTCCCAATTCGCGCTTTCTACACCCTGGTTCTTCCACAGAATCTTAACCATAGGAATGGTCTTCCTCCGGAACATGCAATCCTGAGCATCCAAGACGCGGACAGACACTTCCACAAAAGAAAGGTGCACACACTTCCACAATTGACTGACGTGAAAGACATCATGCACGCCAGGAAAATTTGCAGGCAACTCTAACCTGTAAGCTAATACTCCAATCCGCTCAGTAATCAAAAATGGCCCCACGTATCTCGGGTCCAATTTCCTATTCTTGCCAAACCTCTTAATCCCGCTCATTGGGGAAACCTTTAAGAACACCCGGTACCCCACAGCAAATTCCAAATCTGATCTACGCCGGTTGGTATTCTTTTCATATCTCTCATGGGCTATTCGAAGCTTTTCCCGAATAAGCTTCACCGAAATATCCATCTCCTCGAGTGCTTCTGGACCCAACAAGGGTCTCTCGCCCAACTCAGCCCAAAACAAAGGAGTCCTGCAGCGCCTCCCATATAAAGCTTCAAAAGGAGCCATTTGCAAGCTTTCTTGATAGCTGTTGTTATACGCAAACTCCATAAGCCGCAAACACTCGTCCCATACCCCACCGTGGTCCATAATATAGCATCGGATCATATCTTCCACAATCTGATTTACCCTCTCCGTCTGACCGTTGGTCTGCGGGTGATAAGCAGTGGAATACCTGAAATCTGTCCCCAACCCCTCTTGAAGACTCTTCCAAAAACGATACGTGAACTTGGAGTCTCGATCCGATATGATGCTCACGGGTACACCATGCAGTCTGATGACCTCCTCCAAATACAATTTTGATATCTTCCTCATCGAGTAATCGATCTTGAATGGAACGAAGTGAGCACACTTCGTCAGTCTGTCCACGATCACCCATACTGAATCATGCCCCCTAGGAGATTTCAGCAAGCCTGTAATGAAATCCATCGAGATGCTTTCCCACTTCCAAGTCGGAATCTCCAAGGGTGTCATCTTACCACCTAGTCTTCCATGATCAGCCTTCACTCGCTTGCAAGTGTGGCACTCAGAAACAAATCTGGCTATGTCTCCCTTCATCCCGTACCACCAGGCAATCTGCTTCAAATCACTGTACATTTTGGTGGATCCTGGGTGGTAGGCAACGCTAGATCCATGGGCTTCCCTGCACACCATAACCTTGATGTCTCCAACCGCGGGAATGCAAAACCGGCCCCGGTACTTCAAAGTACCTGCATCATCTATAGAAAAATCTGGCAGTACACCTCTCTCAGCTCGAAGATACAAATGCAGAAGGTAAGGATCATCCTTCTGATGTAATCTCGTGAGTGCAATCCATGAAGGTTCTGCCACTGCCAGGCTGCTCTGCACATCGCAACTACCCACAAAAATGCCCATCAACAGAAACTCCTCTACTAACAACTCGGCTCTGAGACCAAAAATCTTCACACATTTCCGACTCAGGGCATCGGCCACCACATTGGCCTTGCCCGGATGATACTGAATCTCGACATCATAGTCGGCCATATACTCTAGCTATCGCCGCTGACGCAGATTTAACTCCTTCTGCGTGAAGACATACTTCAAGCTCCTATGATCGGTAAAAATCATGCACTGCACACCATACAGCAAATGCCTCCACAACTTCAGAGCATAGATCACGGCAGCAAACTCCAGGTCGTGCGTAGGGTAATTCCTCTCATGAGTCTTTAGTTGTCTCGACCCGTACGCAATCACCTTCCGATCTTGCATCAGTACGCATCCCAGCCCGATATGTGATGCATCCACATATACATCATACTCAGCACCTTCAGTAGGCAAGGACAAAACAGGAGCTGAACATAGCCTTCTCTTTAGCTCCTCAAAAGCCTCTTCACATTTGCCATCCCATACGAAGGCTACATTCTTTTGCGTCAACTTGGTCAATGGCGCAGACAGGGTGGAGAATCCCTCCACAAATCTTCTATAATAGCCCGCCAAGCCCAAGAAGCATCTAATCTCTCAAGGAGTAACAGGTCTCGCCAATTCCATAACCGCAGCGATCTTTTCTGGGTCCACTGAGATGCCCTCCTTGTTAACCACATGGCCGAGGAAAGATACCCGAGGTAGCCAAAATTCACATTTGCTCAGCTTGGCGTAAAGCTTGTGGTCTCTCAGAGTCGCCAAGACCAGATGCAAATGTCGATCATGCTCTTCTGCATTCCAGGAGTACACCAAAACGTCGTCAATAAAGACAATCACAAACTTGTCTAGGCAATCCTTGAACATGCGGTTCATCAAATCCATGAAAGCTGAAGGTGCATTAATCAAACCAAATGACATGACTAAGAACTCGAAATGCCCATGACGAGAATGGAACGCCGTCCGCGGAACATCTGACTCCTGAATCCTCAAATGGTGATAGCCCGAATGAAGGTTTATCTTTGAAAACACAGCACTACCACCCAGCTGGTCAAATAAATCATCAATCCGAGGCAGAGGGTACCTGTTCTTAATTGTAACCTTGTTCAGCTCTCTGTAGTCGATGCATAGCCTCATCGACCTGTCTTTCTTCTTTACGAACAGCACAGGCGCACCCCAGGGCGACGAACTCGACCTGATAAAACCCTTTGCCAACATCTCATCTAGCTGGATCCGCAACTCCTCCAGCTCTCGCGGGGCCATGCGGTACGGCGCCTTAGCAATAGGACGCATACCCGGCTCCAAATCTATAGCAAACTCGACATCTTTATCGGATGGAAGACTGGGAAGATCGTCAGGAAAAACATCAGAGAACTCATAAATAACAGGAATCTCCTCCAACCGCGGCACACCAACATCTGCCCCTACCAGAGAGACCAAATAGGAAAAACAGCCAGAATCAAGCAACTTGCGAGCACGCACCGCAGAAATAACCGGAGACTCCAGGAGTGGATCGGCATAAATGCTCCCGGGCTGACCATTGTCCTTCATGAAATCCAAGCGCTTACCCTTGCACTGGATAACCACATCATATCTGGACAACCAGTCCATGCCAAGGATAACATCGAAGTCCTCTAGGTCAATCACCTTCAGATCCGCCTTTGCTAGAAAGTCCCCCAACAAGATTGGGCAGCCCTGAATACCCAAATCTGAAATCACAGAGTCACCAGAAGGGAACTTGACGCAGAAAGCTCCACCAACACAATCTAGGCCCAAGCGGAATCGCTCTACGAAAGCCCTAGCAACAAAAGAGTGGGTAGCTCCAGAATCGAAAAGAACACGTGCCCAGTGGTTCTTTACCTTAAATCTCCCTAAGAAATAGCCCAAGCAACTAAGGGAAGACAAAAGCTAAACTATACAATAAGTAAAAAAAATATTCAAGTTAGGAAGAAATCTAACCTGAAATAACCTGGGTCGAGGTCAACGCTTCCTCCGAAGAGATAACATTCAGCTTCCCCTTGCCTTTATCCACACGCGGGGGTGGCGACAATGCCTGAAATGGAACTGCTGGGAGAACGGGCTGCGCCTGAGGGCATCTCGTCTTGAGATGACCCTTTTGCCCACACTGAAAGCAAACTTTATCTTTCAACCAGCAACGGGCCGCATCATGCCCCTTCTTTCCGCACAAAGTACACGCCACATCCCCTTTGGGAGCACCCTGAATAGCATGGACTTGCTATTTCTTCTACGCTGCCAATCTCTTGAAGCACTTTTCCAAAGGATGGCCCGGCCGGCCACAGAAGCTACAAGTCCCCTTCGTCTTCTTCCTTGAAACAGCATCAGGTTCCTGGGGTCCTTTCCCTCAAATATACTTCCTCTTGTCTTGCCTCGCCTGCTAGCCTCTATTCTTAGCATTCTCAATGGCCTCGACCTTCAAGGAAGCTTCAACCATACCGGCATAACTGACTGCTCCGTAGGCATTTGCTAACTGCTGAATGTCGCTTCTTAGCCCACCAAAAAACCGCTTAACCCGGTCTGCTTCAACACTCACAAGTCCAGGAGCAAACTGACTCAGCTTGCTAAATTCAACCTCATACTCACTGACCGTGAGTTTCCTTTGCTTCAAATGCAGGAAGTCGTTCATCAACCGGTCCCCCTCGACCGAGGGAAGAAATTTACTTAACAGCGTCACCTTAAACGACTCCCAGGTGCATCCTGCCACCAAGCTTTCCTTCTCCCTTAGCCACCAACTCTTCGCCAATCCTTTGAGCTGGTAGGCAGTGAGCATTACCTTCTAATCATCCGTAATCCCAGAATAGGAGAACATCTCCTCTATGGAAATCAGCCAGTCATCCAAAATCATGAAATTCGCTTGCCCGTCATAAGTAGGGGGCCTAAGCCGCTGAAACTGAGATATGAAGGCCATATCCGGGGGCACCACGACTGGAGGCACAAGAGGAGCAGGAGGGGGAGGAACAGCTATACCCCCAATGGGGTCCTGAACTCTCTGAGCCTACCCTGCCACTACTGCAACCAAGGACTGAATCTTTGTCTGCATATCCACCAATTGCCTTGCCAAGGCATCATTGCTCTGATGCAGGCTTTCAATTATCGCCTCTCTCTGGGATCCCGAAGACTCACCCTTAAATTTGGGAGTCAATCGCGTCGCAGGACGCTTCGCCATCCTATAATTATACCCTCTCTAATTAAAACCCAGCCCAACAGCTAGAACAAAACTACCCGGTATAGACAAGCATACTTAAATATGAATTTCAACTGCAAAACTTGCTCTGGGATTTATTTTAAAATGATGATGTTATGCTTAACCTGAGATGGTTCACCACCATCGCACTAACTCATGTGCCTAAACCATGAATGCATGATGTTATATTTGTTTTGACTCAAAACCATGTGTGTACATATGTCATCATGCAAATCTTCAGCTTAACACGTTGTGCTTATGCAATGTTATGCTATGCATGTTGCGCGATGCATTCTACAAAGACCTTAATGCATGCCATGGGCGGCGCACACATGAAAATGTTATGCATCCCATACTACATAACATTCCCATGCAACGAAAAAAAACGTGCTAGCCGCATTCATGTGGTGAAGTTATGCATCCCATACTACATAACCCTCACATGTTGCCTCCTATGGTGGATCCATATACAAACACATATTATGCATTATGCATCACATACTATATAATATGCCCCGTATACTTCTTTATGCTTATGAGTGTAGTGTTCATGCTTTGGCCAAGACGTGCTGATGACATATCGGTGTGTGTATGCTTATGAAGCTAAACTTCTAATGCAATCAAAAGGAAAGGTTGCCCGACTAACTTGTCAAGCAACCTCCCTCTGATACCAACTGTCACAACCCACATTTTCCCCGAGGTTAAGAAGTATCAGAATACGGGAAAACACGCGTTGTGATGCCACGTCGAGCAGGGGATAACTGCTGACGCTCAGGCAACGCACTAAGACTTCAAATCACAAGTTTTAAAATAGAAGAACACCAGTTTATTTAAAGGTCGTATCCCTCGGCACAGTGGATCAGCTAGTCCACGATAGAAGAATATATTTGCTTGAAGTGGAAAAATACTTTGATTTAGTTGATTTGACATCCTTAATGAGTATAAGGGCCCTCAAGGGACCCCTTATGGTATGCACGACTCCTAAGGTGAGTATAGTATATATATATATATGAAAGATATCCTTTACGCTTAAAGAAGATAGTGTTTTAGTTTTACAAATATGATATGCATGAGATACATATAATAGTTTAGGGTTTTAAAATACCTAACATGCATCCTAGCATAAAACCTTCCCAGCAGCAAGTAAGAAACCCCAAGAGGGCAAAACAGCAGTTTTAATTCATATCCAGCAAAACAAGTAAGCCACCTGTGGGCATTGACAACCCGACACTAACCCACTGGTGAGTGTGCATGTCCATACCAAAAAGAAGAATAACTACCTCACAAGGTGGAAGATCTGCAACTCAGCTACCCCGGAGGTTATCAGCAAAACCCACTAAAAGGGAACAGACGCTCTATCGGCTACAACCTGTACCTGAGGCATTTAAGAAAGAACGCCTCAGCAAAAAACCAAAGCATGAAGAATATATGATTTATGTGCGAGTAAAAAAAAGGGTTTACCAACCCGGTAACAAAAGCAACAGCTAACAGTAAGTGAAAAGTATGACAATAAGAAGAAAGACTATAAAAGGATAGTAAAGGTAAATCACACCAAGTGTGAGCACAAAAGCTACCTGCTCAGTAAAAAGAAACAACCTGCAGCAGTAAAGCATCAGTATACTAGCAGGAATAACCAAAGCAGGAAAAGAGAGAGAGCTAATAATCCTAACTTTGTGGGCAAATGACCGGGGTGTAAATAATAAGGGGTTGGAGTGGGTGGAAGTACCAGCACCAACAACCAGACCCCAAAATAAATACTCAAGGGTGAACACAACCGGTGGCAGCCTTAGGGTCCACACACCTAAACAAGTCGGCCCCATTGTCCAGACTTCGTGGTGTACACAGCTCAACACACACATTTCACCCCTCCAGAGTCAAGAAAATACCCCCTCCGGCCATAGTCCACGAGTCGGCATACAAAAACTAGCCGAACACCCCAACATCCCCCTTAAGAAGAAAAAACTCCTCTAAAAGTCCTAAGAAGCACATATCCCAAGGCTAAAGACTTAACCTAAAAAAACACTGCGACATTGAGTGACTCTACCTCACTCAACGCCAAAACAGCCACGGCGTTGAGTGAGGTACCCTCACTCAACGCCAAAGACTCAACCGCCAGCCCTAGCTGTGGCGTTGAGTGAGTCTACCTCACTCGACAACCTGCTTTGGCGTTGAGAAAGGTCGACTCACTCAACGCCATCATACTTAACTGCTGAAAAGACTACAGCGTTGAGTGAGTCTGCCTCACTCAATGCCAAAACAGCTGCGGCATTGAGTGGGGTCTACTCACTCAATGCCAAAGACTTAGCCGCAAGTCTTAGCTATGGCGTTGACTGAGTCTACCTCACTTAACGCCAAACCTGCTTTGGCGTTGAGTGAGGTCGACTCACTCAACGCCATCAGACTTAACTGTTGAAAAGCCTACGGTGTTGAGTGAGTTTGGCTCACTCAACGCCAAAACAGCTGCGACGTTGAGTGAGGTCTACTCACTCAACGCCAAATACTTAGCTTCAAGTCTTAGCTGTGGCGTTGAGTGAGTTCACCTCACTCAACTCAAGACCTGCCTTGGTGTTGAGTGAGGTCGACTCACTCAACGCCTCGACACCCTTAGCTGTAAAAACAACCGTGGCGTTGAGTGAGTGCAGCACACTCAATGCCATAAGCCTAATAGTCTAGGCGTTGAGTGAGGTACACTCACTCAACGCTTTTGACTTAGCAGAAAATCCAGGAAAAATTCCTGGAGCTAACCCGACCTAGCTCCCTCAGCTCCTCCTAACCCGAGAGCTAGAATTTAATTCCATCTCTCACTCCTACCTCTACTACCCGACCACAGCAGCCCTAAACTAGCTTACCACTAAGCTAAGCCTAATCCTAATATAACTAAGGTTGTACACCAACCGAGACAAACAAAACCACAAACAAAGAAAAAAGAAAAAAAGAAAAGATGATACTGCTAAAGCTAGAATTTAGGGAGCAGCTCAGGAGGGATTGAGGGAGAGAATAAAAGTCTCTTGCTGCTCTACTTCTAGGGAAGAACAACCAGAACACAAGCTAGGAGATAGAATAAAATAAATAGCAAGGGCAAGGGAGCCACTTGCCTCTCAACCAAGCTCGAGCAGCTGCCTTCCCAAGCTCGGCACCGGCAGCAAAGCAGCTACCTAGGGAGGAAGACAGCCGGATCGGCCCTACCCGAGAAGAAAAACTGCTTAACCAGCCCAACAAACCGCCTGCCAAGCAGCAGCTCCACCGCTTCCTGCTAGCTTCCTTCCACTGGAAGCCAACCAGCCCATCCTGCTCGGGAAAATGGGGAAAAAGGCTAGCTGGCAAAACATCACACATATATATAAACACATATATAAGCAAGTTTATATATATAAGCTAAAATTAACAAGGGCTAACCGCACCCAAACTGTACACACACAAATAAATATAAATATATATATACATGTATATATATATATAATAAATGGCTAACTTTTTAGCCTAAAACCAAGCACAAGCCTTACCAGGCTCAGCCACACAAGGCTATGCACAACAAAGGCAACAGCCTGGCTACACACTACCGGCTAATAAAACGAACGTCGAAACGACGTGAAAAAACAAACGATCGTGGATTTCGACAAAACTCACACCGTAGCTAAGAACCCAAGCTACGGAAACAGCGGCGAAGTCAAAAACAACATCCGACGATCGAACACTCGGGCTTACACCACCCAAGCCAAAGCACAAGCATTCCTTAAGAGGCTCAGCCGAGTCATCACAACTAACACAGACTAGCTGGGGAATCTTGCAAATAGGTTACACAAGGAACCTAAAGAGCTAATAATACGCTCTAACAATGCCAAAAGGCCGGAAACGCATCAACGTAATGCCAAATGATAAACAAACAAAACACCGAAAAACCGGGGGCGTTACACTACCTCAGGCCCAAGGCCCTACCACTCAGAGTAAGTGATACTCATATAGCTCAGTGATCAACATATCACCTATCTCAGACTTAATCAAAGTCCTACACTCAGGCTAGGAGGATAGCCTAACACTCAGATTCACAACTGAATCCTAACTTAGAGAATAATCTCCTATCTCAAGCATACATGCCCTACCTCAGATCCACAGAAGGATACTATAACTCAGCCTTTTTATTTCAGGCTTATAAATCAAATCTGGAAAGATCCTATATAGTGAAATGAGTAGTTTTGTTGTTGTTGACTTGGACCAGAAAATATGTTCTCTGAGCCTGCTTGCTGAACTGAGAAAACTCAGCTCTATCTTCTTCACAGCATCAGTAATGGATCTTCAAGGTTGTTCTGCTAGTACTGAGAAGTAACTGCAGAGTGTTGTTTCTTCTTACTCAGAAAGAATGCTTTCTGACCTTACTGTTGAAAGTTGATTTGATTTCTTCAACAACAACATCTGTTTGTGATTCACAGACAAACTTTAGAGCAAGTTCTTGGTGAGCTTCAACTTTATCAAGAGGATGAAGATGACCGAAAAAACTCTATCTTCAAAAACTACTTTCTTCTTTCTCAGAGCTCTTCCTTTGCATTTCGCCGCTTAACGGCTCTATGCGTAGTGAGGGCCACTAGAATGGGCAACTGCAGCACAAATTTTGCATTAATTGCAGTACCAAAGGCAAGCGATGCCTTTTGTATTCTAGCACGCTGATCCCACACTAGTTGAATTTCTGTTGATGTCGGCATGACTCGGCTCTTATGGACTTAGCAAATTCTAGACAAATTGTATAGGCATTGAGTGAAGTCTTGTCACTCAATGCAAAAGTACTTAGCTAAATTCTGCATATTCAGGCGTTGAGTGCGTTGAGTGAGCCTTCATCACTCAGCACATATAGAATTTTATAGTCTAATAGCTTAGGCGTCGAGTGAGCCTTCATCACTCAATGATTCTTGACTTAGTGGAATTTCTCTGTATGAAGGCGTTGAGTACAGCTTCTTCACTCAATGCTTTTGTCCTTAGCATGGCTTTTTAATGAGGCATTGGGTGAACTGCCTTCGCTCAACGCTTCTGTTCTTAGACAGAATTTCTGTTGAGTAGGCGTTGAGTGAACTTTCTTAACTCAACGCTTCTATCTTAGGATAGATTTCTTGATTGAGATATTGAGTGGCATGTCTTCACTCAACGCTCTACACTTAAGCTGATTTCCAGATGGGTAAGCATTGAGTGAACTGCCTTCACTCAACGATTCTGTCCTTAGACAGATTTCTAGACAACAACCCTAAGGATTTGACTGTTTGAGCTTTTGCCAATGCTTTTGGCCTCTTGGTGTTGAGTGAACTGCCTTCACTCAATGCTTCTAGACTTTGCCAGATTTCTACTTTGCCAGCATCCTTTCTTGAGTCCATCTGTCATGGTGACTCGGACAACCTGTCAAATCAGTCCAATAAAAAACAACCTACATACATTGAACTTAGACCATGCATTAGATAAAATCATGTGTATACCATTGTCCTGTGGGCCTTCTTCAAATCTAGAATATTGTGATCAATGGACCCAACAATCTCTCCCTATTTGAAGAAATCAAAACCCTAGAAAATTATATACACTACCTTATATAGAATATAATCATTCACAAAATTTGAGAACAGAAAATGAAGCACACACAAAAACATATGAATATTATTAAGGGTAATAATCATATCTATATAGTGTGCTTAAAATAATGTTCACTTTCCTATAGCCCTTAAGGAAAATACAAAATATATTGTGTTTCTGGTTCCTTAATCACTATCCCCCTGATGGGTTTCTTAGCAGCCTTTTCCTTATCTTCCTCCTTCTTTTCCTTTTGCCTCTCAAAATAGCTATAGGGCTTAGAAAAATACTTGTTGGGCTCCACATCATCTGGTGGCAGTGCACCTGACTTTTTATCTCTTTTGAATTTCCTCCTGGCCTCTTCATTTCTTTTTAGTTTGGCCCATTCTAGGGAGCTATACAGCTTTCCCCTGTCAGTTTTCTTATCTTTTATCTGATCCCAGGAAGACAGGATAATAGTCCTAGACTGAGGACTCCACTTCTCAAAATCTGGCATGGTCTCCATCTCCTCTCTGTACCTTTTCTTACTAAGTCTAATTTCTTCTTCTTCTTCTTCAGTAATAGACTTACCTTTTGCTTTGGCTATCTGGTCAGCAATGGGACTGAATGTGGGAATCTCAATAACAGTTTATGGTTCAGTCCACTGAGCACCAACTTGATCAACATCTTGATCTCCCCCTGATCACCATACTTTTCATATAATACTTCTTGAATGGGTCCAAGAATAATAGGAATGTTTTCATATGTATGTTGTTCAAGGCCAAATGAACCTTTGATTACATTTTTCACCTAGACAACATTCTCAATGTTAGCCTTGATCATTGCCTTCTCCCCCTTTATGACTTCTTTAGATAAGGCTGTGGTCAGGGAGTTCTTGTCTATGGATTCTTTCATCCAGAAAATTTACACCCTTAATGACATTATTCTTGACCTCTAACTTGTGATCATCAAGAATCTGAGTGCATGTATCCATTCTCCTTTCCAGAGTTTTCTTGTGAGCTTCCATCAAATTTTTTTGAACATTGTGAACCATTTCCATATTGCTGGAGGTTATGTTCTGATTCGCCAGAATATCATGTTGGGTTTTACTAATTTCCCCCATCTTGATTTCAGTAAGTGTTACAGTAGGAGCAACCCTCATGAAGAATACTACTGTGTTAGCTTTCAACAAGTTTACCTCAAACCTGATGGACTTTATTTCAGTGGAAATATCCCTTCTAACTCCCTTTATGGAATTGTCAATGTAGTGTTCCAACTGCCTTATTTGATCATCCAGTAGACCCTTAAGTTGAGCAAGGAAGGTAGGTGACATCTGATCAGCTTGATGAGATGTACCTTGTTCACAGATATCTTCATCTCTTTCCTTGTCCACATCTCTTCCTTCTGAGTCAGCCATCATGTATTTTGAAGAGTGTGCATCAGCATTTGCATCTGCAGCAGTAGTACCCTTTTCAGACTCAGATGAGTCTATGTTATACACTATCTCTAGAGCAGGGAGTTTAGAGTGAATCTTCGCCTCAACCTCAACACTATCCTTAGGGAAATCTTGGTCTTCTTCATTCCCCATAGGAATTTACTACTTTAAAGTGGCCGTGACTGGAGCATCTTCTGTTTTCCTCTAAAGGGCTTGCTCCCCCTCAACTTGAGGACAAAAAAGAACAACTTCAGGGCCCTCTAGAGTTTTAGCAATCCTTTTCTGCAAAGTTTCAATGAAGGAGTCTAGTTGTTCTTGAACTGATTGGATAGTCTCCCCCTTAACAGGGGCAAGTATCTGGGAAGTCTCCCCCTCAACATCTGCAACCATATGAGATGTCTCCCCCTCAACATCTGCATAGATATTTTCAATTACTTGTCAAGTCAGTATTTCTAGAGCTTCAGATGGAATCTCTTCAAACTGAGTTCTACTCAATTGATTCTTTGCTGCAAGTTCAGAGGAAATTGAAACCTGAGCACTCATGTCTTTCCTTGATTCTTCAGAAGAACTACTTTCAGTTAGCTGAAGGACGTGTGGCTCTTCCTCACTCTTATTAAAAGAACTTCTCTCTATACTATCCTTAGTCATTGGTACAGCTTTCTTTTTCTTCTTCTCAGCACTATGTTGCTGCGCTAATAGAACTCTTTCCCACCTTCCAAACATTTTGGAGTCCATTCTCCTCATATGGTGTATCTTTGTTCCTAGCCTCATGTTGAGGATCCTTGGAATAGTACTATGTTGATATAGAGATAAAATTCTTCCCAGGTTTGGTTCTGGGATGCATTCCACAATTCTATCAAACAGCACTTTACCCCGGTCTGTTTTCTTAGAGAGACTAATCCTAGTTATGAATTCAAACATCTTCCTTGATATATTATCATGTGAGCCGGTCTTGCAAAGCAAAGCCTTTCCAATTATATCTGCTAGAAACTTTCCTCTCAGATTCATCTCTTTCCTTAACACAGAACCAATGGTATGCTTAGAAAGTCCACACCACTTTAGGGCTATCCTTACATCATCTTGAAATAAGTCTGTATCGACATCAGACTACTTCGCCTTGGGTAGATGTAGTGCTTTGCAAAATCTCTTGGGAGTAACTTGATCTTATTCCCACTGATTGAGGATTTGATTTTGTTTTAAGCTGAGTCCACGGTGGCATTTGAGTACAGTTCCAGAACTTCTCTCTTCCAAATCAAAACTAGCTTGGATAGAACGAAACTTATGTCAGCGACCTCGAGTAAGTGTAGGACTTGCATAACCTCCTCAGGAGCATCCTTGAAACCATTTCGTACAATTTCAAAAACCCTCAAACAGGAAATCCATTCCTTTCGGCACCATGAATTAACTGAGTTTCTGAAGGTTTGATGCGCTTTCATTGCAGGGAGACAGCAGGTCGTAAGGGCTAGGAATAGTGTTTCTTATTCTAAGAACACTCAGTTCTATTTATACTTGCCTCTGAGTAGAGAAGCTGGAGAGGCGCATACCTGTTGGTTTAATCACAAAAAGATCAACATCTGAGATTAAAACCCGTAATTTAAAGTCCCTAGGATAATTAGTTGAGTGATCTCGATGCACTCGATGCTTGAACTCAGTGCACTTAAAGCCTGAGGTTGTCTCGATGCACTCAATTCTTGGGCACTTTGTTAACCACTCCTTTACTATCCTACAGGGATTAGTACTGTCTGCAACAAAAATTCCTGAAGAGTTACATAAGCTAGACTAAGTTCATCATACCCAATTAAAATTTGAAGGTGTTGAGTTGGGCTTCATCTAGTGGCTTGGTGAAAATATCAGCCACTTGCTTGTCTGTAGAGACAAACTCAAGACTGATGTCCTCACATTCCACATGCTCTCTAATGAAATGATACCTAATCTCTACGGGCTTAGCCCTTCTATGAGAAACATGATTCCTAGCAATAAAGATTGTACTAGTGGAATCACAAAACATTAGAGTTTTACATAGCTTGAGATTGTAGTCCTGAAGCTAATGATGGATCCACAGTAGTTGTGTACAGTAACTACCAGCTGAGATGTACTCTGATTCAGCTGTTGAGATAGCAACACTTGTTTGCTTCTTGCTGCTCCAATAGACCAATCTTCCTCCTAAAAATTGACATGTGTCAAAGGTGTTTTTTCTGTCTTCTTTGCAACCTGTAAAGTCTACATCTGAATATCATGTTAGTTCAATTGGAGCTTGAGGAGACCGGGAAGACTTATGTCTAACAGCAACGGTCTATCTATCTCAGTGACCTAGCGGTTTGGTCCAGTGTTCTGGTGGTGAACCTCAGCTTGCGGTCAGGTGGACAGCAGTAGTGGCGGTCTAAGGGATAGCCACAATAGTAGTATGGAGGTTAGCCACAGCGTTCTGGCAGAAAGCCACAGTAGCGGTCTGTCGGTTAGCTGTAGTGGTCTGAATGAATCCGCGGCGGTCTGGCAGAGAGCCACAGCAACAGTCAGTTGGTGAGCCGTAACTGTCTGGATGAAGCCGCAGCGATCTGGTTGTAGCCGCAGTAGTGGACAGATGGTTAGCCGCAACTGTGGTCTAGTGGCAACCTGCGGTTGCAGTCCGATATCTTATAAGAGCTGCGGTCTGATGGATAGTCGCAACTACGGTCTGGTGGCAACCCGCAGTTGCGATCTGGAGGTTTGTATCAGCGGTCTTCCCTGGCAGTTAGATGACTTTCCTAGTTGACGATTGGTGTTTTATTATTTATTATATAGTGGGCGGTTTGACCATGTCAAACCGCGTAGATCGGTTGACTTATATTTAGTCCCACATTAGTTGTTGTATTCTCTCATCTCCCCAGATTTCTATAAATATATGGGCATACCTATGTAATGATTACCTTTTTGGAGCAATAAAATTTCCCTTTTTTTTTATCTTTTACACATGGTATCAGAGCTAATCAGTCCTTTGCACCAATTCACGCGGCTTCTATTCTATCCGCGCGGTTTCCCTCCCTGCCCTCCCTTGCTTCTCTTTCTGTCAGCGCGATTTCTCTCTGAGTCCTGTTCTGTTTCGGCTTATGCCTTTCTTGGTCACACGGTTTCCTTTTATGCATGATTCCTTTGCTTCTCCTCCTCTTTTCTCTTCTCATTGCGGTTTCTCTAACCGTTGTGGGATCCGCATCCTGGTCACGGCTTCTTTTCTTGCCACTGGTGTGTTGTCACCTTGACCGTGCGGTCTTTCTCTTATCTGTTGTGGGCTCCGCATTTTAATCGCAGCATCTTTCCTGCCGCTGGTGTGTTGACACCGAGACCGTGCTGTCTCTCCTCATGTTCGCGCGATTTGTTTGCTCTATTTTGTTCGCGTAGTTTATTTTCTGAAATCGTGCGGTTCATATCTGTTTTCTATGGACACTCCTTCTTCTACTCTCTTTGTTCCTCCTTCTCTTTATACTTCTCCCTTCTCTGCTTCTTGTAATTTTTTGACTGCTTCGAAGCTTACAGGTCCAAATTACCCTGACTGGAGTGTATCTTTCATTTTTCTCTTGCATTCTCAGCATAAACATCATCATTTGACTGATGACCCTCCTCCTTCTGGATCTATTTCTTTTAATGATTGGGATGCTTCTGATGCGTTGGTGTGGACTTGGTTGACCAGTAGTTTATCTGACGAGTTCCTTCCTGTCATCTGGCATGATCTGATGGTCAAGGTTTCCTGGAATCATCTTGTCGCCTAGTATTCCAAGGGAGCCCAAACTTCGTGCATTTATACACTATATGCCGATCTCTTCGCTCGACCAGTCATGACTCCTTCTTCTGCCTATAAGAAGATTTAGACTCTCGGTGTTGAACTTCTTCAGTATCGCCCTTTTTATATAGATCTGGCTGAGAAACACCTGCATTTTCAGCAGCTTCTGGTTGTTTGCTATCTTCTTTGCCTGCCGGATTCCAATGATATGATCCTCCAGCAAATTCTTGGAGATGTGGATACTCCGATCCTGGAGCTACTACTACTATAATATCTATTGTTACTACTCTTCTTAAGCTTCCTTTACTCTCCTCTCCATCTTTGTCTCCTGATCTTGTGGCTCATACAGCTCGTCATGACATCTCTGGTGGCTGTTGTGGCCGTATTGGTGGATTTAGTGGTGGGCGTGGTTCCTCCAAGCATCTTTGTTCTCATTGTGGATGACTTGGTCACTTGTTTGATCGGTGTTGTACCAAGTATCCTCATCTTCGTCCAACATCAGCTGATTCCTCCAAGCCGTCCACGTCTTCTCTTGCTACTTCTTGAACTGCTCAGTTGGCTACTACGGGTAGGTGGCTTATTAATCCTGGTGCAACAAATCATATGACCGACAATTCTCGCCTTTTCTTTTCTCTTGACAAGAGCAACTGGTTACCTCCGGTTCTTATTGCGGATGGTTCTCCTTCTCCGGTTTGTGGGTCTGGCACTGTGCATATTACTCACTCTCTTAGGCTGCCGGACACCCTTTATGTCCCAAATTTTCCATGCAACCTTCTTTTTGTTACTGCTATTTGTAAACAGGTTCAATGTGAAGTTATTTTTACTGCCTCTACGTGTGTTTTTCAGATTCCTCATTCCAAGGAGGTGATTGCTACTGGGACTGAGAGCGGCGGTTTATTCTACCTTGATGTTGCTTCTGCTTTATTTGCCTCTTCTTCTCTACTTTAGTGGCATCTTCGCCTTGGGCACCCTCCTCCTCGCATTCTTTATCAGCTTCTGCCAGATTTACCTTGCGTCGATTCTAATCTGACTTGTGAAGCTTGTCAGTTTGGCAAGCATCACCGATCTTCTTTTCCTGCTAAGCAAGGCCACAGTTCTTCTTGTCCTTTTGATTTAGTTTATTCCGATTTTTGGGGTCCTGCTCCCCTTCAAACTTTTGGTAGGGGTAGTTTATATTTTGTTATATTCATAGATGATTTTTCCATGTGTATGTGGTTATATTTATTATGCGAACGCTCTGAGATTTTCTCGGTTTTTTCTGCTTTTTAAAATGAAATTCATACACAATTTGATACCCCTATTAAAATTCTTCGTACTAATAATGCTAAGGAATAACTTAGTCATCAGTTTAATTTGTTTTGTTTGGAACATGGCATGGTCCATCAAGCTACTTGCCCGTATACTTCCCACAAGAATAGTGTTGTTGAACGTAAGAATCGCCATCTTTTAAATATGGCTCGTAGTCTTCTTACTCATATGCATGTTCCCTGGTCTTATTGGGGGCATGCAGTTCATCTTTCAGTTTTCTAATTAATCGAGTTCTGTCTTTGGTTCTTAATGAAAAAACACCCTTTTCTATTCTATATCTTGATGGGACACCCTTTCCATTATATTTGGTTGCAAATCGTTTGTTCACTCTCCTGCTTCTGGACGTGACAAACTCTCTCCTTGTTCTATGAAGTGCATCTTTTTGGGCTATTGTCCGACATAGAAAGGGTATCACTGTTTTGATCATATTCTTCCGAGACAGTATATGTCGGCGAATGTTACTTTCTTTGAGAATACTCCCTTCTTTTCTCCTCCCTCTCTTCCTTCTTCTTCGGATGATTCTTCCTCTTCTCCCGATGTACTGGCACCTATTCCGGAGCCTGCCCTGCTTTCTTCTTCTCCAATTTTTTATTCTTCTCCTTCTGACTCTTCTACTGTCCCTGCTTCTTCTTCTGAGCTGCTGCAACCATCTCCCAGGCCAGTAGTCTCTTCTATGGATGGGGATAATATAGTAGATAGGTCAGATTTGGATCTTCCGATTGCTCTTCGGAAAGGTGTTCGCTCCTGCACCCAGCATCCTCTCTAGGTTATGGTCTCTTATAATCAGCTCTTTCCATCGTCTAGGAGCTTTGCTCAGGCCCTCTGGGCTAATATTGTTCCTGCCTCGTATCAAGATGCTCTTGTTATCCCTCATTAGAAGGTTGTTATGGATGAAGAGATGCGTACTCTTACTGAATGGGGTACTTAGACTCTTGTTCCTCTACCTCTAGGTGCAGATGTAGCCGGCTGTCGCTGGGTCTTTATCATTAAGTTTCAACCTGATAGATCTATTGATCGTTACAAGGCTCGGCTTCTTGCCAAGGGTTTTGAGCAGAATTATGGTGTGGATTTATTTCATACTTTCTCTCCTGAGGCGAGGATTACTACAATCTGTGTGCTCTTTTCAGTGGCCGTAAACCGAGACTGGGAAATGTCTCCCTTGGATGTGAAAATGCTTTTTTATGGTTATTTACAAAAAACTGCCTATATGTAGCAACCTCCTGGGTATATTGCTTAGAGGGAGTCATACGTCTCTAAACTGCAAAAGGCAATCTACGGTCATAAGCAAAGTCCCAGGGCCTGGTTTGACAAGTTCAATGAGGTAATTTCGTTGTTTGGGTTTGCTCGAAGTGTTACGGATCACTCATTTTTCATTATCAAGACATCATCTGGTCTTATTGTCCTTGTTGTTTATGTGGATAATATTCTTCTCACAGAGGATGATAAAGAAGGTGTGGATATGACAAATAAGCATCTTCTTAAGCATTTTGTTACTAAAGTTATGAGAGCTCCGAAATATTTCTTGGGCATTGAAATATCTAGGAAACCAGGGTCTATTATTCTTTCACAAAGAAAATATTCCTTGGACCACTTAAAAGAGACAGGCCTCCTTGGGGCTAAACCTGCTCATTCTCGAATGTCGGTTGGAGATGATAAGTGTTGGAGTGAGGACTCACCTCTTCTTGAGGATGTCACCAAGTACATATGGTCTGTGAGGAAACTCATTTATCTGACAGTCACAAGACCGGATATTTGATATACAGTAGGAAGAGTTTATTAGTTTATGCAAGCTCCTAAGGAGTGTCATCTATAGTCGACAATGAAGATTCTAGAGTGTGTGAAAGATGCTCCAGGGAAAGGACTTTTGTTTCAGAAAAGGGGACATTTGAAGGTTGAGGCATATTCTGATGTGAGCTATACAGATGATAAGGAAGATAGTAAGTCTACATCTGGGTTCTGTACTTTTGTTGGCAGGAATGTGGTCATCTGAAAGAGCAAGAAACAAGCTATTGTCTTCAGGTCAAGCGCAGAAACTGAGTATAGGAGCATGGCTCTAATTACTTGCGAACTAAAGTGGTTACGGGCACTTATGCTTGATTTTTGAGAGCTTTATGATCATCCTCTGCCAATGTTCTGTGATAACTAGGCAGTCATATATATTTCGAGGAATCCTGTCTTTCATGAGAGGACGAAGCATATCAAGGTTGATTGCTACTTCATTAGTGAGGAGATTTTAAAGAATCGGATTTGCACTCCGTTTGTTACCTCAGAGAGAGAACTAGCTGATTTCTTCACCAATCCAGTTACTCCTTCTGAGGAGGTTTGTAGCAAACTAGGCATGGTTGATATATATGCTCCAGCTTGAGGGAGAGGTTTGGAGCTTGAGGAGATATGGCGGACTTATGTAAAACCGCAGCGGTCTATCTGTCTCAGCGACCTAGCGGTTTGGTATAGTTGTCTGGTGGTGAACCTTAGCTTGCGGTGAGGTGGACAGTAGTAGTGGCGGTTTGAGGGATATCCGCAGTAGCGGTCTGGAGGTTAGTCATATCGGTCTAAAGGAAGCCACAGCGTTTTGGCAGAAAGCCGCAATAACGGTCTGTCGGTTAGCCGCAGTAGTCTGAATGAAGCCGCAGCGGTCTGGCAAAGAGCCGCAGCAGCGGTCTGTTGGTGAGCCACAATGATCTGGATGAAGCCACAGCAGTCTGGTTGTAGCCGCAGCAGCAGACAAATGGTTAACCGCAACTGCGGTCTGGTGGTAACCCGCGGTTGCAGTCTGATAGCTTGCATCAGCTGCGGTCTGATGAGTAGCCGACCCTGTGGTCTTGAAGTTTGTACCAGCGGTCTTCCCTAGCAGTTAGGCGACTTTCCTAGATGTCGATTAATGTTTTATTATTTTTTGTATAGTGGGCGGTTTGACCATGTCATTCAGCTCGTCATGACATCTCTAGTGGTCGTGGTGGCCGTATTGGTGGCTGTGGTGGTGGACGTGGTTCCTCCAAGCATCTTTGTTCTCATTGTGGATGACTTGGTCACTTGTTTGATCGGTGTTGTACCAAGTATCCTCGTCTTCGTCCAACATCAGCTGATTCCTCCAAGCCGTCCACGTCCTCTCTTGCTACTTCTTGAACTGCTCAGTTGGCTACTATGGGTAGGTGGCTTATTGATCCTGGTGCAATAAATCATATGACCGGCAATTCTCGCCTTTTCTCTTCTCTTAACAAGAGCAACCGGTTACCTCCGGTTCTTATTGCGGATGGTTGTCCTTCTCCGATTTGTGGGTCTGGCACTGTACATATTACTCACTCTCTTTAGCTGCATGACGCCCTTTATGTCCCAAGTTTTCCATGCAACCTTCTTTTTGTTACTGCTATTTGTAAACAGTTACACTGTGAAGCTATTTTTACTGCCTCTATATATGCTTTTCAGATTCCTCATTCCAAGGAGGTGATTGCTAATGGGACTAAAAGCGGCGGCTTATTCTACCTTGATGTTGCTTCTGCTTTATTTGCCTCTTCTTCTCTACTTCAGTTGCATCTTCATCTTGGGCACCCTCCTCCTCGCATTCTTTATCAGCTTTTGCCAAATTTACCTTGCGTCGATTCTACTCTGACTTGTGAAGCTTGTTAGTTTGGCAAGCATCACCGATCTTCTTTTCCTGCTAAGCAGGGCAACAGTTCTTCTTTTCCTTTTGATTTAGTTTATTCCGATGTTTGGGGTCCTACTCCCCTTCAAACCGTTGGTATGGGTAGTTTATATTTTGTTATATTCATAGATTATTTTTCCATGTGTATGTGGTTATATTTATTATGCGAACGCTCTGAGATTTTCTCGATTTTTTCTGCTTTTTATAATGAAATTCATACACAATTTTATACCCCTATTAAAATTTTTCGTACTAATAATGCTAAGGAATAACTTAGTCATCAGTTTAATTTGTTTTGTTTGGATCATGGCTTGGTCCATCAAATTACTTGCCCTTATACTTCCCACAAGAATAGTGTTGTTGAACGTAAGAATCGCCATCTTTTAAATATGGCTCGTAGTCTTCTTACTCATATGCATGTTCCCCGGTCTTATTGGGGTCATGCGGTTCTTCTTTCAGTTTTATCATTAATCGAGTTCTGTCTTTGGCTCTTAATGAAAAAACACCCTTTTCTATTCTATATCTTGATGGGACACCCTTTCCATTACCTCTTCGTGTCTTTGGTTGCACAACGTTTGTTCACTCTCCTTCTTCTAGATGTGTCAAACTCTCTCCTTTTTCTGTGAAGTGCATCTTTTTAGGCTATTGTCCGACACAGAAAGGGTATCGCTGTTTTGATCATATTCTTCGGAGACAGTATATGTCGGCGGATGTTACTTTATTTGAGAATACTCCCTTCTTTTCTCCTCCCTCTCTTCCTTCTTCTTCGGTTGATTCTTCCTCTTCTCCCGATGTACTGGCACCTATTCCGGAGCCTTCCCTGCTTTCTTCTTCTCCTTCTGACTCCTCTACTGTCCCTGCTTCTTCTCCTGAGCTGCTGCAACCATCTCCCAGTCAAGTAGTCTCTTCTATGGATGGGGATGATAAATTAGACATGTCAGATTTTGATCTTCTGATTGCTCTTCGGAAAGGTGTTCGCTCCTGCACCCAGCATCCTCTTTAGTTTGTGGTCTCTTATAATCAGCTCTCTTACTCGTCTAGGAGATTTGCTCAGGCCCTCTTGGCTAATATTGTTCCTGCCTCATATCAAGATGCTCTTGTTATCCCTCATTAGAAGGTTGTTATGGATGAAGAGATGCGTACTCTTACCGAATGGGGTACTTGGACTCTTGTTCCTATACCTCTAGGTGCATATGTAGTTGGCTATCGCTGGGTCTTTATCATTAAGTTTATACCTGATTGATCTATTGATCATTATAAGTCTCGGCTTGTTGCCAAAGGTTTTGCACAGAATTATGGTGTGGATTTATTTGATACTTTCTCTCCTGTGGCGAGGATTACTACAATCCATGTGCTCTTTTTAGTGGTCGTAAACCGAGACTGGGAAATATCTCAGCTAGATGTGAAGAATGCTTTTCTTTATGGTGATTTATAAGAAACTGCCTATATGTAGCAACCTCCTGGGTATATTGCTCAGGGGGAGTCACACGTCTCTAAACTGCAAAAGGCAATCTACGGTCATAAGCAAAGTCGCAGGGCCTTGTTTTACAAGTTCAATGAGGTCATTTCGTTGTTTGGGTTTGCTCGAAGTGCTGCAGATCACTCGTTATTCATTTGCAAGACATCATCCGGTCTTATTGTCCTTGCTGTTTATGTGGATAATATTCTTCTCACAGGGGATGATAGAGAAGGTGTGGATATGACAAAGAAGAATCTTATTAAGCATTTTGTTACTAAAGTTATGGGAGCTCCGAAATATTTCTTGGGCATTGAAATATCAAGGAAACCAGGGTCTATTATTCTTTCATAAAGAAAATATTCCTTGGACCACTTAAAAGAGACAGTCCTCCTTAAAGCTAAACCTGCTCATTCTCGGATGTCGGTTGGAGATGACAAGTGTTGGAGTGATGACTCACCTCTTTATGAGGATGTCACCAGGTACAGATGGTTTGTGAGGAAACTCATTTATCTGACAGTCACAAGACCGGATATTTTATATGCAGTAGGAAGAGTGAGTTAGTTTATGCAAGCTCCTAAGGAGTGTCATCTATAGTCGGCAATGAAGATTCTAGAGTGTGTGAAAGGTGCTCTAGGGAAAGGACTTTGTTTCAGAAAAGGGGACATTTGAAGGTTGAGGCATATTCTGATGCGAGATATGTAGATGATAAGGAAGATAGGAAGTCTAAATATGGGTTCTCTACTTTTGTTGGCAGGAATGTGGTCATCTGAAAGAGCAAGAAACAAGCTGTTGTCTTCAGGTCAAGCACAGAAGCTGAGTATAGGAGCATGGCTCTAACTACTTGCGAGCTAAAGTGTTACGGACACTTATGCTTGATTTTGGAGAGCTTTATGATCATCCTCTGCCAATGTTCTGTGATAACAAGACAGCCATATATATTTCGAGGAATCCTGTCTTTCATGAGAAGATGAAGCATATCGAGGTTGATTGCCACTTCAGTAGTGAGGAGATTTTAAAGAATCAGATTTGCACTCCGTTTGTTACCTCAGAGAGAAAACTAGCTTATTTATTTACCAATCCAGTTACTCCTTCTGAGGAGGTTTGTAGAAAGATGGGCATGGTTGATATATATGCTCCAGCTTGAGGGAGAGGGGTTGAGCTTGAGGAGACCGGGCGGACTTATGTCAAACCGCAGTGGTCTATCTGTCTCAGCGACCTAGCGGTTTGGTATAGTTGTCTAGTGGGGAACCTTAGCTTGTGGTGAGGTGGACAGCAGTAGTGACGGTCTGAGGGATATCCACAATAACGGTCTGGAGGTTAGCCATAGCGGTCTAAAGGAAGCCACAACGGTTTGGCAGAAAGCCGCAATAGCGGTCTGTTGGTTAGCCGCAGTAGTCTGAATGAAGATGCCACGGTCTGGCAGAGAGCCGCAGCAGGGGTCTATTGGTGAGCCGTAGCGATCTAGATGAAGCCGCAGTGGTCTGGTTGTAGTCGCAGCAGCAGATAGATGGTTAACCGCAACTGCGGTCTTGTGGCAACCCGCGGTTGAAGTCTGATAGCTTGCAGCAGCTGCGGTCTGATGAGTAGCCGCAACTGCGGTCTGTCAGTTTGTACTAGCGGTCTTCCGTAGTAGTTAGGAGACTTTCCTAGATGTCGATTAGTGTTTTATTATTTTTTATATAGTGGCCGGATTGACCATGTCATCCAGCTCATCATGACATCTCTGGTGGTCGTGGTGGCCGTATTGGTGGTTGTGGTGGTGGACGTGGTTCCTCCAAGCATCTTTGTTCTCATTGTGGACGACTTGGTCACTTGTTTGATTGGTGTTGTACCAAGTATCCTCATCTTCGTCCAACATCAGCTGATTCCTCCAAGCCGTCCACGTCTTCTCTTGCTACTTCTTGAACTGCTCAGTTGGCTACTACGGGTAGTTAGTTTATTGATCCTGGTGCAACAAATCATATGACCGACAATTCTCGCCTTTTCTCTTCTCTTAACAAGAGCAAACAGTTACCTCCGATTCTTATTGCGGATGGTTCTCCTTCTCTGGTTTGTGGGTCTGGCACTGTGCATATTACTCACTCTCTTCAGCTGCAAGATACCCTTTATGTCCAAAGTTTTCCATGCAACCTACTTTTTGTTACTGCTATTTGTAAATAGTTGCACTGTGAAGCTATTTTTACTGCCTCTATATGTACTCTTCAGATTCCTCATTCCAAGGAGGTGATTGCTACTGGGACTAAGAGCGGCGGATTATTCTACCTTGATGTTGCTTTTGCTTTATTTGCCTTTTCTTCTCTGCTTCAGTGGAATCTTCGCCTTGGGCACCCTCCTCCTCGCATTCTTTATCAGCTTCTGCCAGATTTACCTTGCGACGATTCTACTCTAACTTGTGAAGCTTGTCAGTTTGGCAAGCATCACCGATCTTCTTTTCCTGCTAAGCAGGGCCACAGTTCTTCTTATCCTTTAGATTTAATTTATTCCGATGTTTGGGGTCCTGCTCCCCTTCAAACTGTTGGTAGGAGTAGTTTATATTTTGTTATATTCATAGATGATTTTTCCATGTATATGTTGTTATATTTATTATGCGAACGCTCTGAGATTTTCTCGGTTTTTTCTGCTTTTTATAATAAAATTCATACACAATTTGATACCCCTATTAAAATTCTTCATACTAATAATGCTATGGAATAACTTAGTCATCAGTTAAATTTGTTTTGTTTGAATCATGGCATGGTCCATCAAACTACTTTCCCTTATACTTCCCACAAGAATAGTGTTGTTGAACGTAAGAATCTCCATCTTTTAAATGTTGCTCGTAATCTTCGTACTCATATGCATGTTCCCCGGTCTTATTGGGGTCATGCAGTTCTTTCAGTTTTCTCATTAATCTAGTTCCGTCTTTGGTTCTTAATGAAAAAACACCCTTTTCTATTCTATATCTTGATGGGACATCCTTTCCATTACCTCTTCGTGTCTTTGGTTGCACAGCATTTGTTCACTCTCCTGCTTCTGGACGTGACAAACTCTCTCCTTGTTCTGTGAAGTGCATCTTTTTGGGATTTTTTTCGACACAGAAAGAGTATCGTTGTTTTGATCATATTCTTCGGAGAAAGTATATGTCGGCGGATATTACTTTCTTTGTGAATACTCCCTTCTTTTCTCCTCCCTCTCTTCCTTCTTCTTCGGTTGATTCTTCCTCTTCTCCCGATGTACTGGCACCTATTTCGGAGCCTGCCCTGCTTTCTTCTTCTCTGATTTTTTATTCTTCTCCTTCTGACTCCTCTACTGTCCCTGCTTCTTCTCCTGAGCTTCTGAAACCATCTCCCGGGCCAGAAGTCTCTTCTTTGGATGGGGCTGATATAGTAGACAGGTCAGATTTGGATCTTCTGATTGCTCTTAGGAAAGGTGTTCGCTCCTACACCCAGCATCCTCTTTAGGTTGTGGTCTCTTATAATAAGCTCTCTCCATCATCTAGGAGCTTTGCTCAGTCCCTCTCGGCTAATATTGCTCCTGGCTCGTATCAAGATACTCTTGTTATCCCTCATTAGAAGGTTGCTATGGATGAATAGATACGTACTCTTACCGAATGGGGTACTTGGACTCTTGTTCCTATACCTCTAGGTGCAGATATAGTTGGTTGTCGCTGGGTCTTTATCATTAAATCTCTACCTTATAGATCTATTGATCGTTACAAGGCTCGGCTTGTTGACAAAGGTTTTGCATAGAATTAAGGTGTGGATTTATTTGATACTTTCTCTCCTGTGGTGAGGATTACTACAGTCTGTGTGCTCTTTTTAGTGGCCATAAACCGATACTGGGAAATATCTCAGCTGGATGTGAAGAATTCATTTCTTTATGGTGATTTACAAGAAACTACCTATATGTAGCAACCTCTTGGGTATATTGCTCAGGGGGAGTCACACGTCTCTAAACTACAAAAGACAATCTACAGTCTTAAGCAAAGTCCTAGAGCCTGGTTTGACAAGTTCAATGAGGTCATTTCGTTGTTTGGGTTTGCTCGAAGTGTTACAGATCACTCGTTATTCATTCGCAAGACATCATCCGATCTTATTGTCCTTGTTGTTTATGTGGATAATATTCATCTCATAGGGGATGATAGAGAGGGTGTGGATATGACAAAGAAGCATCTTCTTAAGCATTTTGTTACTTAAGTTATGGGAGCTCCGAAATATTTGTTGGGCATTGAAATATCTAGGAAACCAGGGTCTATTATTCTTTCACAAAAAAATATTCCTTTGACCACTTAAAGAGACAGGCCTCCTTGGGGCTAAACCTGCTCATTCTCGGATATCGGTTGGAGATGACAAGTATTGGAGTGAGGACTCGCCTCTTCTTGAGGATGTCACCAGGTACAGATGTTTTTTGAGGAAACTCATTTATCTGACAGTCATAAGACCGGATATTTGAAATGCAATAGGAAGAGTGAGTCAGTTTATGCAAGCTCCTAAGGAGTGTCATCTGCAGTCGGCAATGAAGATTCTAGAGTGTGTGAAAGGTGCTCCAGGTAAAGTACTTTTGTTTCAGAAAAGGGGACATTTGAAGGTTGAGGCATATTCTGATGCGAGCTATGTAGATGATAAGGAAGATAGGAAGTCTACATCTGGGTTCTGTACTTTTGTTGGCAGGAATGTGGTCATCTGAAAGAGCAAGAAACAAGCTGTTGTCTTCAGGTCAAGCGCAGAAGCTGAGTATTGGAGCATGGCTCTAACTACTTGCGAGCTAAAGTGGGTACGGACACTTATGCTTGATTTTGGAGAGCTTTATAATCATCCTCTGCCAATGTTCTGTGATAACAAGGAATCCATATATATTTCGAGGAATCCTGCCTTTCATGAGAGGACGAAGCATATCGAGGTTGATTGCCACTTCATTAGAGAGGAGATTTTAAAGAATCAGATTTGCACTCCGTCTGTTACCTCAGAGAGAGAACTAGCTTATTTCTTCACCAATCCAGTTACTACTTCTGAGGAGGTTTGTAGCAAGCTGGGCATGGTAGATATATATGCTCCAGCTTGAGGGAGAGGGTTGGAGCTTGAGGAGACCGGGCAGACTTATGTCTAACCGCAGCGGTATATCTATCTCAGCAACCTAGCGGTTTGGTGCAGTTGTATGGTGGTGAACCTCAGCTTGCGGTGAGGTGGACAATAGTAGTGGCGGTCTGAGGGATATCCGCAGTAGCGGTCTGGAGGTTAGCCATAGCGGTCTAAAGGAAGCCACAGCGGTTTGGCAGAAAGACGCAGTTGCGGTCTGTCGGTTAGCCGCAGTAGTCTGAATGAAGCCGCAGCGGTCTGGCAAAGAGCCGCAGTAGCGGTCTGTTTGTGTGCTGTAGCGATTTGGATGAAGCCGCAGCGATCTGGATGAAGTCGCAGCAGTTTGGTTGTAGCCACAGCAGCAGACAGATGGTTAACCGCAACTGCGGTCTGGTGGCAACCCGCGGTTGCAGTCTGATAGCTTGCGGCAGCTGCGGTCTTATGGGTAGCCGCAACTACAGTCTGGCGGTTTGTACCAGCTGTCTTCCCTAGCAGTTAGGCGACTTTTATAGTTGTTGATTGGTGTTTTATTATTTTTTGTATAGTGGGCGGTTTGACCATGTCAAACCGCGTAGACCGCCTGATTTGTATTTAGTCCCACATCGATTGTTATATTATCTCATCTTCTCCCATTTCTATAAATAAGGGGGCATACCTATGTAATGATTACCTTTTTGGAGCAATAAAATTTGCCTTTATTTAGCCCTTTTTCACAAGTTCAAAGTCATTATTCCTAGGATACGAGAGACTAAGATCAAGTGTGCCCTTGAGATATCTCAAAATTCTTTTAGCTGCAGAATAATGAGATTCCTTAGGGCTAGCCTGGTATCTAGCACAAATACATGTAGCATACATAATGTCCAGCCTACTAGCATTAAGGTAGAGGAGGGAGCCAATCATGCCTCTATACAAGGTTTCATCAACAGGTTTCCCAATTTCATCCTTGTCTATTGACACACTTGGCCCCATAGGAGTTTTCATTATGTAGGTACTCTTCATTCAAAATTTTTTAATCAATGAACTTAGACTGAGAGATGGATGGTCCATTATCTAATTGTCTTACTTGGAGGCCCAAGAAATACTTGAGTTCACCCATATTGCTCATCTCAAACTGCCCTTGCATGAGTTTATCAAAATTTTTGCAGAGGCCTTCATTAGTAGACCCAAATATTATGTCATCTACATAAATTTAGAGTAGAATGATCTTACCCTTGACTTCCCTTAGGAATAATGTCCTGTCTATCTTTCACCTTGAGAATTTGTTCTCAATGAGAAAGCTTGATTTTTCAAGTTGTAGACTCTATATGCTTTGCTATGATTGTTGTACCCAATAAATATCCCTTCAGAGGACTTGGTAGAAAACTTGGTCTAGTAGGACTTTCCATTATTGAGCACATATCACTTGCTTCCAAAGATCCTGAGATAGGCAAGATTTGGTTTTCTTCCTTTCATAATCTCATAGGAAGTCTTCTTGTGATATTGTTGATAGAAGATCTATTCAATACATGACAAGCAGTGTTCACTGCCTCAGTCCAGAAGTATTCTGGAAGAGAAGTGTCACTAAGCAGTGTCCTATCAGCTTCTATGAGAGTTCTATTTTTCCTCTCAGTAATCCCATTTTATTGGCGTGTTCTAGGAAAATAAAATTCAAGGTAAATCCCTAGTTCTTCACAGAACTTTGTCATTCCTTCAAACTGAAATTTAGTTTCATGGTCACTTCTGATTTTGACCACAAAACTATTTTTTCATTCTGAATTTTTTTACAAAGGTCATGAAGATGTCTAAGGTTTCAGACTTTTTCTTTAAAAAGAAAACCCAAGCAAATCTGGAATAGTCATCAACTATCATAAGTGTATAGACTTTCCTACTTAGACTATGAAATGGCATAGGACTAAACAAGTCCATAAGCAAAAGGTACAAACACCTCTCAGAATCCTTCGCCCAAATGCTCTTAAAGGATCCTTTGGTATGCTTGCCTTTTTAACATGTAGAGCAGATGCCCTCCTTGGTGCATCTTATATTGGGTCCATTTCTGACTAGCCCTTCACTGAAGAGCTTGCTAATTATCTTATAGTTCAAGTGAGCAAGCCTCTTATGCCATTGCACACAATAAGAGACTTTCTCATTTGCTACAAGACATATTGGTGAGTATGTTCTTAAACATAAGAAGTTTAAACAATATATATTTCCACTCCTAATGCCTATCAAAATGATCTCTTGGTCACTTGACCTTTTGATCAGACACTCATCCTTGTGGAAGATAATGATATAGCCAATGCCACATAATTGGCTTATGCTAATCAGATTGTGTTGCAATCCTTCCACATAAGCTACTTTTGTGATGGAGACTATGTCATTGGTGATCATACCATAACCTTTGGTGACTCCTCTGTTTGAACCTCCAAAGATCACCTTAGGTCCATTCTTCATAGAAGTATAATCCTTCAGGATGCTCCTTGTTCGAGTCATATGTCTAGAAGATCCGCTGTCCAAGTACCATATTGGTGCATGGGTACTTGGACTATCCTGTAACCATAATTTAGTTTACCTTAGGAACCCAAAAGGGAATGGGTCCTTGATTCTTGTTAGCTTAAAATTGAACATTTCTACCTGCAACACTCCTGACAGGAAGACTCACCCTTACCATTGGCACACTAGGGTTATGTCAATAATCTATGGCAAAGTATCCACTTTACCACAGCACCAACATTCATGAATGTTGTATCTCCTCTTCTGAACAGCCCTTGTAGAGTGCAAGAAGTCAGCAGCTATCTATTTAGAAGGGAGAGAAGTAGTTTTTTTCTTGTTTCTTTTAGCAAGAATCTGACTGAAAGTAAGTCTACCAGTACATATACTTGGCTTACTCTGAGTTCCACCAACAACAGCCTTATTTGCAATTATCATCCTATTAATGGTCTTAGAGAAAGCCAAGTCAGGCTTACTGACTGGCTTACCCTTAGTCTGGGTTTTTGCTGGAAGAGCCTAAGAATAGGCGACTCCCTTATCCTTAAGTGTGGGGGCTGGAGCACCAAATACAAATGGTCTATGATGGGCCATCTGGATTTCCTCATGGGGAGCCTTCAGTGCACTCACACCCATGCCCTTTCTCCATCCATTATAATATACCCTTGTATTCTTACAAGCAGAGTTCCTATTTTTCTAGTGACCATAAATGATATCTTGGTCATACCTATTTGATGGAAGTATTACCTTGTGAAAGGTTGTTTAAGGTACTACAGGATCTTTGCCTTTCCCATTGGGATGGATAGGTCTAGAATTCCACTTGAACCCCAAACCTCTCTTATCCTTTTGAGAGGTGAAGGAGCTAACAGTGGCAACACAATTTTGGACTTTGAGAATTCAGCAACAATCTTTTTCTCCTTAAGGAGCTTCTCTTTAAGATCCATAATGATCTTATTCTTCTAGCTGATGATCCAAATCTGGATGATTGAGATAGTGTTTAGTTGGCTAACTTCCCTCCTCATCTGATCCAGCAAGGGTGCTGACTAAGACTGCTGGGAAGCAGCTAGCTGTAGGGAGACAATCTCCTCAGCTTGTTTCTTGACAAGCCTTTTGCTCATTTTCAGAGCATCCAAAATAGCATCAAACTTGTCAATTAGTTGATTGACATCCTCTTCAGATTCTGAACCATCATTCCTACTGGAGTAAGTGGATGCTTTAAAGTCTAACCCAGACTCATAGATAGAAGGAGAGCTTGGGATAGAGTGTGCCTCATCAGGAATGACATTATCCTGATTTTCTTCTGATAGAGCCATGAGGCTAAATTCCTCATCCTCTTCACAGTCACTGTCAACTGAGGACAGTGGAGCCCTGATTCCTGGTGGTGCAGCTGGAGCTTCATTCTATCCTTCAAGGCACATGAGGCCAATGTAGGCCTCCTCCTCATCAGATTCTGAAAACTCAGAATCACTGTGAGATAGACTTACTTTCTTCTTGGCTAAGAAGCTCATTTTAGCCTGCTTGACCTTGTGATGGTTTTTGCCATTAGACTTTATATGCTCCTTCCTCTGAATTGGACAGTCAGGAATGACATGTCCACTCCTATTTCAATAGTAATAAATAATATTTGTCTTATCATATTTGTTTTGTTTTAATTTAAACCATTCCCCAGAGGGGTCAATTCTTGATGAAGAGCTTGAAGAGCCCCTCTTCTTCAACTATCTTCTCCTACTTAGCAACTTCTAGAACTGCCTAGAGAACATTGCTAATTCTCCATCTAACAATTCATTCCCAGAGGAGCTGGGCTCTGAGAATTCTGACTCAGAAACTCTCCTTGGAGGAGGAGTCTTTTCTCTACTTCTTCTTGTTGATTCAGCTCTGAAGGCCACTGAATTCTCTTTGTTAAGATATTTGACTGCTTCCTCTTCAACCTTCCTGGAGTTCAGCTACATCTCATGGGATAGCAGCTTCCCAAATAGGTTCTGAGGCAGAGTGTTGGCCAGGTTTCCAACTTCTCTGATGGCACAGATCTTGATGCCGCATTCCTTGTTAAGGGATCTTAGAAACTTGTCATTCAGCTCATAACTAGTGAATTATCTGCCATATGTGATCAGACTGTTCACTATGATGAAGAACTTCTCATAGCAATCAGCAATAGAGTTCTTCTTCCCTTGCTTGAAGGCTTCATACTGTTGATTCAGGAGGGATTTTCGGTCATCCCTCACCTCCTCTGTCCCTTCCATGTAGACTATAAGGGAGTGCCACATTTCCTTAGCTGTCTTGCAGTGGACAAGGTTCTGGAAGGTGGAGTCATCTATAACACTCACAATATGTACTGTGCCCTCTTGTCCATGGTTGCCAGGGTGACCTCATCCTTAGTTATCTCAGTGAACTTCTTAGGAGTTTGGACATTGGCATCCAAGACAGAGATCTTCATGGGAATGAAGGGTCCCTCTTGGACAATAATGAAAATCCTTAGATCTGAGGCTTCCATGAACAACCTTACCCTCTCTTTCCAAATCCTAAAATTTTCTTTCTCGGAACTCGTCTTTTGCATTCCGCCGCTCAACGGCTCTATGCGCAGTGTGTACCACCAGAATGGGCAACTGCAGCACAACTTTTGCATTAACTGTAGCATCGAAGGCAAGCGGCACCTTTTGTCTTCTAGCGCGCTGATCCCGCAGTATTAGAATTTTTGCTGACATCAGCATGACTGAGCTTCTATGGACTTAGCAAATTCTAGACAAACTGCACAGGTGTTGAGTGAAGCCTTGTCACTTAATGCAAAAGAAGTTAGCTGAATTCTGCATCTTCAGGCATTGAGTGCGTTGAGTGAGCCTTCATCACTCAGTGCATATAGACTTTATAGTCTAACAGCTTAGGCGTCGGGCTAGCCTTCATCACTTGACGCTTCTTGACTTAGTTGAATTTCTATGTATGAAGGCGTTGAGTGCAGCTTCATTACTCAACGTTTCTATCCTTAGCCTGGCTTCTTGATGAGACGTTAAGTGAACTGCCTTCACTCAACGCTTCTGTCCTTAGACAGAATTTCTGTTGAGTAGGCGTTGAGTGAACTATCTTCACTCAACGCTTCTGTCTTTGGACAGATTTTTTGATTAAGCCGTTGAGTGGCCTATCTTTACTCAACGCTTCTACACTTAAGCTGATTTACTGATGAGTAGGCATTGAGTGAACTGCATTCACTCAGCGCTTCTATCCTTAAAAAGATTTCTAGACAACAACCCTGAGGCTTTGACTGTTTGATCTTCTATCAACACTTCTGGCCTCTTAGCGTTGAGTGAACTGCCTTCACTTAATGCTTATAGACTTAGCCAGATTTCTATTTTTCCAGCATCCTTTCTTGATTCCATCTATCATGGTGACTCAAACAACCTGTTAAATCAGTGCAAAAGAAAACAACCTGCATACATTGAACTTAGAGCATGCATTTGATATAATCATGTGTATACCATTGTCTTGTGGGCCTTCTTCAAATCTAGGACATTGCAATCAATGGACCCAATAGAGATCTGCTACAAGGAACTGCTTAAGACGAACGTTCTTGTCGAAGTTCTTTATCATTCGCCTCTTGACCTCCTCTTGACAGACAGAGGGTAGGTATCGAAGCTCTTCGATGTTGTCTAGAGAGAGCCTCTGAGCATCTTCGTTCTCTAGGTGGCATTCTTCACTACCTTATCCTGCTGAAAAAACTCTCCAACTTCGGACTTCAAACTATACTGGGATGAGAGCCTCAAACTCATGGGATAAACTGAAAGGTATCTCCCTCATATCCGAGTTAGGAGTTATTCTCAGTGCCCATAAGACTGAAGGGAGTTGCTCTGCCTAGTTCTCCTTTAGGTTGGTTACCCTCTTCTTCAAGAGGTTGATGATCAGCTTGTTGGCAGCCTCCACCTGTCTGTTGCTCCGAGGATGGTAGATAGAGGCAAATCGATGATCCGTCCCTAGCTGCTTGCAGAAGTCCTCTAGCTCTAGGCTGGCGAATTATGGGCCATTGTCGGTGATGATGGCGAGAGGTATCCCGAACTTGCAAGTGATCTCTCTCTAAATGAAGTTCTTTATGATCTGAGATGTGGCTTTGGCAAGAGCTTTCTCCTCGATCCACTTAGATAAGTATTCGATCATGACGAGAACAAATTTTCTTTGTCTGCTAGCCCTAGTGAAAGGGCCTATCAAATCCATCCCCTAGATGGTGAAAGGCCAAGGGGCGGTAATTGAGCTAAGTTTTCGTGCCAGCTATAATTAGAGTGAGGAGAAGAGCTGACATTCCAGGAATTTCTTTGAGAAGGCTTTGGTATCCTTTCGAATGTTTTCTAGAAGTAGTTGTGCCTCGGAATTCTCTGCTCCAGAGTGCGAGTCCTAGAGTGGATGTCGCACTCCCTTGAATGAATTTCTCCAAGTACTCAAGGGATATTTACATCTGACAGGCATCTAGCCAGGGGGCCAGATATGGTCTTATGATATAGCTCTCCTTTGTGCAGCAGATAGTAGGCCGCTTTATACCAAAACTTCATCTGGTCTCCTTAGCTAGCAGGAAGTTGTCCTGTCTGATAGTTTTACTTTCAAGACTACCTAAACACCTAGAGGGGGGTGAATAGGTACTTTTCCTTGATTTAACTTAAGGCAAAATATAACTACAATTCTTTGAATAAATCAGATATTTCTATAGCTAACACAGCACATCAATCACAATCATACACACATCACAGATTGCACACAGATTTATAGTGGTTCCCTAAGGTCTGGGTACATCCACTTTCCCCCTTCACCTATCTAGCAGTATGCTAGAGTCGGCCTAACTTCTTCCTTTAGCTCAGAATCCAGAAGGATTCCTACAACTCAGAATGTCTCCACATTCCTACAACTCAAGCTAACAAGCCCTACCTCAGCCTTGCCACAAGGCCTACAACTCAGAGAATACCTTCTCCTACAACTCAGGCATAAACAGCCCTACCTCAGCCTTGCCACAAGGCCTACAACTCAGAGAATACCTTCTCCTATAACTCAGGCATAAACAGCCCTATCACTCAGAGAATAAATCTCCTACACTCAGCCTTTATAAAATAGGCTTACAACTCAGATCTATGAATAGATCCTACATAATTTTATAAGGAATTTTGTACTCTCTTACCCCTGTTGAGAGAGAAGGGATAAGAACTTTCTTAATCAGCTTCTTGAAGAGCCCGATGGCTGAAATCAACTTGATCTTAGCTTTCTTCAAAGCTTCTTGAATCTTAACTTAGTTGGGTTGATTTCCTTTGAATATAACTGACTGACAGCTTCCTTCTTAGACTTCAGAAAAAGATCTGAATCTTCTTGACAGATTAGTTCAGTATCTGCTTCTTGAGAGACATGTGAATGTCTCCTCCTTGTCTTCAAATAGCTGGATCTCTCTCTATCCAAACCTCTTGAAGATACTTCTGAATTCTGATTGAATTCAACTTAGACAGAATTTGAATAGTAAACTACTTCAGAACGTCTTCTTAGATCATCTCACGAAGATCTTCTTCTTTATTACTTGTACTTTCTTGATCAGAGATCAATCTCTAATTGTGTTAGTTGTGACAATACTTCTTCTCTTATGTGTATCTTTCTTCCTCTGAATCCATCTATTTATAGACTTCATCCATGGTAACCGGCTGATCCGGTTTATAACTAACTTCTGACAAGTCTGACAGCTTCAGTAAACCTGTTGTAATTCACAACTGTCAAGTCTTCAAACAGTTCTTGAGCCTTTGACTCTGTCAGTAAAGCGTCGAGTCTGTCTGTCATAAAGTGTCGAGACCATCTATCAATATGTGTCGTCACAAGTGACTTAAGTGTCGACACAGCCTTTGGTGATGTCGACAAAGCTGCCTTAATGTCGACACAACTTCTTGATTCTGCAACTTGAGAATGTGTCGACACTGATTATTTGTGTCGACACAAACACTTCACCATTCATCAGCAATCAACTTGGTCTAGACTCAGCTGTGTGTCGACACAAGTCCTGTGTGTCGACACAGTTGTTTTAGACTCAAAACATAGCGTGTGCCGACACTGCCTCCAGGTGTCGACACAGTTATTGTCGACTCTGCCTCTGTGTGTCGACACTGCCTCCTGGTGTCGACACAGTCGATGTCAACAATAATCTTCTGTATGTCGACACTGCCTCCCGGTGTCGACACAAATTCACTGAAGTGTCGACACCGCCATTTCCAAGTGTCGACACAATCTTACTGAAGTGTCGACACAGCTTCCTCAGGTGTCGACATATGGACTTAGAATATTTTTCCTACATTCTAGCACATTCTTAACCTGAACATATAAACTCAAAATAACATCAAATACACCTTGATGTATATCATTGAGCTAAGTGAGGCTTCTCCAAATCAGGTACACATTTTCCAATATACCCAATAATCTCCCCCTATTTGGAGAAGTCATAACCCTTTATCCAATAATATACACCACTTGGAAAATAAACCTGATGATGTATATAAGCATTATATTACAGGGTACTTAATAAACAAAACACATATCATAGTTACATCACAGAATAACGATGTAAAAGTAAATGATCACAGAACAATGTTTTGTATATTAACTCAAAAATGTTTGTTACAAGTTTTTTACATTGATTTCTTTAACAAACTAACAATTACATAGTTTTTAAACAAAAAATACTAAAACTTAGACTAAGGCTGGACTGGCTCCATGATGACAATCCCTTTGCCAGATTTAATCTGAGCCTGCACAATAGGTTCTGTATCTTCAATAGGCTTTTTGCCTTTCAACTCAGCTTTCTTTTGTGCATCAGCCTTGATCCTTTGTCTTTAAAAATAATGAAATTGCTTGGGGAAATACTTGCTAGGTTCCTGAGTATCAGGAGGTAGCTTCCCCATCTTAGCCTTTCTCCTGTGTTGAACTATGGACTCCTGTCTGGCTTCACACTTTTGCCATTCTTGCTCATTGTACCATTTTCCCCTTTCATGTACTTGATCTTTTACAGCTTTCCAGACAGTTAAAATGATATTCCTTGAAGTGGGGCTCCACTGCTCAAAGTCTGGCTTTAATTCTGCTTGCTCTCTAAATCTTTTCTTTGATAATAGAGCATCTTGCTAAGCTTTCAAATCAGCTTCTGGCATATCAACCTTTTCAATAATAACATTTGTAACTGGTAGAGGAGGGTTGTACATAGACTCAACTTGTTGATGTACCATTTCAATATTTGCAGGAGGGTAAATGACTTGGGCAACCTCAGGTTTATCACCTTGAAGTGGAATTGGTTGCACCCTTGACTCAGCCATATGATCATCATCACACAAGGGTGGATATCCCAGAGTGGCTCTTATGTTGTTGGTTACCCATTTGGCATGATCAGATCCAGCATAGACTAACACCCTCTCCCCCTTTATGACTTCTCTGGTCATATGATCTCTTAAGTCCTCTTTCTGAAATCTTATTTGCCCATCCAGGTAATTGATTTCATCTTTAAAGAATGGCTTTAGCTTTTGAAGCTTGTCACTAATTAACTTCTAAGATGAAGTGATGGAAGTTTTAACTGATTCTAGGGCAGCCTGTAGCTTCTTATCATATTCTTCTATTTCTTTAGCCCTTGCAGCAGTCATGGCAATAACAGTTTTTGTAAACTCAGTTACTATGACATTGTGAGATTCTGTCAGATTGTCATTCATTCTTATTTGATTTTCAAGGACATAGCCTTGTTTGATAGCCATCTCATCCACTTGCTTCTTTATTTCTTCTTGTTGCTTGGCAAGAAATACCACAGCATTGTCTCCCTTGTGGAAGCAATCTATCATCTCTCTTTTATTCTGATTAACTTCAAATCTTATAGATTTTATATCTTGTGCCAGATCAAATTGAAGAGCCTTATGGCTTTCATCCACATACTTTTCAAGAAGCAATCTCTGCTCATCCATTTTGACTTGTAAATCCACCAAAAGTTTGTTGTAATCAATTGCAGGTGCTAGTTGGGAAGAAGTAGCTTGTAAAGCCTGCTTATAGCTTTGACTTCTTATCTTAAAGACCATTAATTTTCTCTTCTTTGCCTCCCTTACTTCTTCATGCTAAGACTCTGAAGAACTATCAATATTAACCCTCTCATGAGGAGTGGAAGAAATTTCTTTTTCAGCTACATGTTTTTCTTCCTCTATATCAACCTGCTCCCCCTCAACCCTTACTTGCTCCCCCTCAAATATTAGGGTCTCCATTTTATCTGTTTCTCCTCCAATATCAGGAAACAGCTCTTCAAGAGTAAATTCTTATTGTGTGAGAGCAGGAGATTGTACTTTCTCAGCAGCAGCAGCAACAGCAATACCAGAAATATCAAGATCAGTTTGAGAAACAATGTCCTCTGATAAATTAATTCTTTCTCCTTCTTGCACTTGTTCTGAATGTGTCTCCCCCTGCAAATGTGCAGTAATTGGCTCCCCCTGCACCTGTGCAGATATAATCTCTTCCTAAACTTGGGTAGTCACAGACAGATCCTGAACTTGTGCTCTAACTTGCTCTTCCTGGTCTTGTGCATCTTCATGACCATGCTCAGGCATCTCCTTAGAAAGAACTCTATCCCATCTGAAGAATAACCTTATGTCCATTCTCCTCATGTTTTTTATCTTTGATCCAGGAATCTGTTGCATTACCTCTGGAATTATTCCAGCCAGGTACAAACTCATGATCCTAGCTAAGTTTGGCTTCTTGATTCCTTCTTTAATCTTATCAAACAGTACTGTAGACCAATTTGTTTGAATCTTAAAGATCACCCTAGTAATCAGGCTGAACATATAGGCTGATATCCTATCATGGCCACCTGGTTTGCATAAGATCATTTTTCCTACCATTTCAGACAGGAATTTCCCATGAGGATTCATGCCCTTCCTGTTGATGGCAGATTCTATTTTTATGGTTGGATCCAATCCACACCATTGAAGCGCCTCCCTAGTTCTTAAGGCTGGCACCTCTTCCTCATCTTATATTCTAGGAAGATGGAGAATCTTGCTCAACCTATTTTGAGACAGCTTGACTCTTTCTCCTTGTACAGAGGATTTGATCTTCAATTCTGTTGAGTCCATTGATGCAGCCGTGTAGAACTCGAATACTTCTTTCTTCCATATTTTACTAAGTTCAGAGACAAGATATTCTAATCCATTTTCTGCAAGAAGTGAAATGACCTGTTTGATCTCTGAGTCGGCATCGCCGAATGCATGCCTAACCAGCTCATATCCTTCATTGACGTTGTCTTTAACCTTAAGCGCCATTGGAATGAAGAGAAAGCTTGATTAGAGAGGAGAGAGATTGTCAACACAAGGTTTTTGTCTCGAAACCCTGGTGAGCGTGTCGACAGAATAAGTTCTTGACCTATTTATACCCTTCTAATCAAAGAAGATCAAAAGGCGGGCAAAAACTGTCTAAAAGTGTCGACACTGTTGGAATGTGTCGACACAAACTTCTATTGTCTCGACCATGGCACTGACTACTATGTGTCGACACCAATTGATGATATGTAGACACAGGAGATACTTAGTAGTTCATCAAAAATTCTTTGTCGACTCTTATTATAAGTGTCGACACAAAATCTGTAAGTGTCGACACCATTACTCTGGTTGTGTCGACACTACATTTCTGGATTTGTTGACTCTTTGTCCCTTAGGTGTCGACACATTTTCTCTGTGTCGACATAATTTCCCTGAATTGTCGACATAACTTTTCTGTGTCGACACTTTATTACTGAATGTGTCGACACAATTTTACTTAGCCAATTTTTGGTAAACTAACCTATGGTCAGCATTCCTAATTCAATTTTAAATCTATTGAATTTAGTTTCATCCAGAGGCTTAGTAAATATATCTGCAATTTGATAATTAGTTTTAACAAATTCTAATGAGATGTCTTCTTTTTCTACATGTTCTCTAAGAAAATGGTATTTTATCTCTATATGCTTAGTCCTACTATGTGAAACAGGATTGTTTGCAATAGAAATGGCACTTTTAGAATCACACAATAAAGGTGTTCTACTTACTTGAATACCATAGTCCCTTAGCTGATGTTGAATCCACAACAGCTGTGCACAGCAACTTCCTGTTGCCACATATTCAGACTCAGCTGTGGATATTGCCACACTAGTCTGCTTTTTACTGCTCCAAGATATCAATCTTCCTCCCAGGAATTGGCATGTACCTGTAGTACTTTTTCTATCTTCTCTACAGCCTGCAAAATCTGCATCTGAATAACCTATTAGTAGAAAATCTCCATTCCTAGGGTACCAAAGGCCTAGATTAGGTGTGCCCTTTAGATATCTCAAAATCCTCTTGACTGCAGTATAATGTGATTCTTTAGGGCATGCTTGGTACCTAGCACAGACACATGTTGCATACATAATGTCTAGTCTACTAGCAGTGAGATATAATAGAGAGCCAATTATTCCTCTATACAAAGACTCATCTACAAGTTTACCTGCATCATCTTTGCATATAGGCATACTTGTTCCCATAGGAGTTCTCATGGTGGAGGATGATTCCATACCATACTTCTTAATTAACTCCTTGGTGAACTTAGACTGGGATATGGACAATCCATCATCAGTCTGTCTTACTTGGAGTCCCAAGAAGAACTTAAGTTCCCCCATACTGCTCATTTCAAACTTCCCTTGCATAAGTTTGGCAAACTTCTTGCAAAGGTTGTTCTCTGTAGACCCAAAGATTATGTCATCTACATAGATCTGAATTAAGATTACCTTCCCTTTAGATTCCCTTAGGAATAGAGTTTTGTCTATTTTACCTCTTGAGAATTTGTTCTCAATAAGGAAAGTGGATAGGGTTTCATACCAAGCCCTTGGGGCTTGCTTTAACCCATACAATGCTTTCCTAAGTCTATAGACATAACCAGGTTTAAGAGAATCTACAAAACCCGATGGCTGCTCTACATAGACTTCTTCTTTTAGATCACCATTCAGGAATGCTGATTTCACATCAGTTTGATATACCTTGAAGCCTTGATATGCTGCATAGGCAAGGAACATTCTGATTGCTTCCAGTCTTTCTACTGGGGCAAATGTTTGATCAAAGTCTATTCCCTCTTCCTGCATGTATCCTTTTACAACCAATCTTGCTTTATTCTTCACAATAACTCCATTCTCATCCAACTTGTTCCTAAAAATCCACTTTATACCAATGATGTTATGGTCTTTTGGTTTAGGAACCAACTCCAGGACCTTGCATCTTCTAAACTGATTAAGCTCCTCTTGTATAACATTAATCCAGTGTTGGTCTTGGATAACTTCTTCAAATTTCTTTGGCTCCAGTTGAGATAGAAAACTTGAGTGCAGGACTGTATTCAGATTTCTACTTCTGGTTCAACACCTCTAGTTTCATCATTATATTGCACCTCTTGGTTGTAATAAGCTTCTAGAGAGTCTTGTACTCCCCCTGGACAGTAGCCATCATTTTCCAATACTTCATCTGCAGTTGAGCCTTCTGCAATGGAAAGCTTGTCCATCCTATTGCTTATACCTGTTGGACTGCATGAACAAATCCTTTGATGATTCCTCTTTCAAATCCACCAAAGATTACTTTAGGCCCATCCTTGGTAGATATGTACTCCTTCAGCAGACCCTTTGTTCCAGTCATGTGCCTGGAACATCCACTGTCCAAGTACCATATAGGGGCATGACAACTTGGACTTTCCTACAATACAGAATTACTTTCCCTTAGAACAAAAGTAAGTCTTGGGTCCTTGGTTCAAGTTAGCACCATTCATATCAAAACTACCAGCAGCTCTTCTAACTGGTAGACTGTTGTTCTTCCTGACACTTATGTTATGCCAGCAGTCTAAGGAAAAATGGCCTGTCATGCCACAGCACCAGCATTCATACTTGTTGTATCTAGGTCTAGATGTAACACCCCAAAAAGACTCAAAATTGGAATTGATGTACAGGTTGCTTAACACGGCCTGGTACACAGACGTGTCCCAGGGCGTGTCGGGGTACACGACCTGGGACACGGGCGTGTTCAGGTTAGTCGACGATCGGAGGTCGATGATAGTTGAGCCTGGGACACGGGCGTGTCCCAGGGCGTGTCACTCAAGAAAATGGCGTACCGAGTCAGAAATGTACACGGCCCGGAACCAAGCCTTGCAAACGGCCGTGTCCGATTTGACACGGGCGTGTCCAAGGGCGTGTGCCTACCCGTGTACTGCTCTGACTGGTTTTAGCGCTCGTTGAGTACCGTGTAACAGGTGTGACACGGGCGTGTCATATGACCGACACGGGCGTGTCAGGTTCGACACGGGCGTGTCGATGCCCGTGTTCTGGTAAGTTTTAGTCGGTGCGAGTGTCGCGTGTGCCGCTTAAGGGTACACGGCCTGTGACACGGCTGTGTCACAGGCCGTGTCGGCCAAAAGAATAAATATTTTCAGGCAAATCTTGGCTGTTCATTTTCCTTAAAGGGGATCCTGTGGCTGGGGATCATTCTTGGGCTGATAAGGCCGGGAAAGGAAGGAGAAAGGTTCATTTTTTAGTTTCATCTTCTCTTTCTACATCTAAGAGAGAAGGGAGAGCAAGGTGAGGAAGAAGAAGTGGGATCCGGCTACCGGTGGTGCTACGGTGGTCCAAATCGCGAGTCGAGTTCGGATTTGCGAAGGCAACGCTGCTGTGAAGGCTTTCATCCGTCTCAAATTTCTCTTCATGGCTCCAAAGCGAGTTCCTAGGGTAACGATTTCCTGCTTGGACATGTGAAGTCCTTAATTCCTGCATTGCATAGGGAAAACCCTTCCCCGCGAGTGTGCGGTGAGTTGTGGCGTCCCTTGGGGTAGATATGTGAAGTCCCCCATGTTAGAGTCCGGAATTGGAGTACGGATCTAGGCATGTTGTGTGAAGCCCATCTAGACATGGTCTGGATTGGTGATGCTTGTTTCCATATCGGAGAAGACTCCGTGATTCTTGCTTGTAGGCATGATGGATAAAGTACTGGAGGAAGTCCAGGAAAGTATGAGAGTTGGACTCTCCTGTAGCCGTGAGTTGCTACTTTGTGTGAGGTTGAGCCGTTGAGCCGTGGGGCTGCAACTAGGCAAATGCCTTGGTGGTGGAACGGGCAAGGTGAAGCTGTACCCGCGTCAGTCCAGGCGTGAGTCTGACGATTTGAGCAACGGGAAAGGTGGATCTGTACCCGCGTTATGGTTGTCTAACCTTGGGTGCTTAAGACCCTGTTAGGATCACATAGCGAGAGTCGACGGCCTGTGAGCCGATCAGACTAGAATGCTCATATTGGACCGTTATGTCTGGGACCTCTGAACGGTGGTGTGGCCGTGGAACTACGGAACACCGATAATGTGCCCTGAGTGCACGGAGCGTCGGGCCGTCGTGTCGACGTTTGCGATATTTGACTGTGCGGGTGTGCACGTCTTGCTTGAATTGCTATATATCATGTTGGAAGATTGCTATGCAGGGATGGAATTCCGCTGCCCGTGCCAGGGGCAGGGTCATTATAATTGGTCAGCTGAATGCTGACCGTTGCCCTGTTTGCCACCGCTTGGTGGATTGGTTCTTATAGGTACTGGAGGTGCTGGTCCGAGCGGGACTTAGCGGGCTGAAGCCCAAAGCTGCGCTGCTGCCCTCGAAGGCATTGTTTTGTTTCTTTTGTTCATGTGTGGCCGGCCTGCGTGCCGATGTCTGTAATCCACACTCTTGTTAAGAGAAATTGTTGTAAGGCCTTAAGGCCAGACTCTTGTGATGTCTGTATATATATTCCTAAGTTTTAGTGGACAATGTTCTCTACCTTGAGTTCAATAATTCAACCGTGAAACTTCCGCTAGAATGCTCTGTGTTAGGATGCGTGGTTATGATATTATTTCGTAGCGTCTCCGCCTGTTTGTGAAATATGGTGTGGGGCCCCGGCCGGACCCTCTATTATATTCTTCTTGACGGGTAGAGGTGTTACAATTTGGTATCAGCTTGTTGGTCGGTCTCTTCCGAATTCGCGGACGAATTATTTTGAGAGGTGGCGAGCACGTGTTAGTGCCGTCGTTATAACACTTAATTTGAACTCAAGATTGTCCACTTAGGATTGCAAATACACTTGTTTGTTGAACTTGTGTATTCTTTTTGTATGGTTGCCGGTTTTATTGGTCGTTAACCTGTGTATTTTACACATATAGGTGACCAGAAGTGTTGCGGGTCAATCCGAACCACAACGTTCTGTTGAGAGTGCGGCACCAGCCGAGGTGCCCACAACTCCTCCATCCGCTGAAATAGTCCGTCTCATCACGAAAACGGTACTTGCGGTGATGAATGCTCAGCAGGCGGGGCAGGCACGTCCTGCAGTGGTGCCAACGCAAGCTGGGGTACGGCAAGAACCGGTAGAAGCCGAAGTTGATCCGCGGGTAGCAGATCAACAATGGAAGCAATTCTTGAGCTTCAACCCTCCGCAGTTTCATGGGGGGGTACACCGGCCCAAGCAGAGGATTGGCTTGCAAGAGTCAAGAGGATTATGAGAGCTATCAAGGTTGAGGAGGAACAGAAAGTCATGTTATCCACTTTCCTACTGGAAGGAGAGGCGCGATTGTGGTGGGATGAGATTGAAATGCATCACTTGGCCGGCAGGCAATTGGCAGAGATTACAATGGATGAATTTTCTCGATTATTCTTAGCGCAACATCTGCCGATGCAACAAAGGATATCGATGGAAATGGAATTTCAACGGTTAGCACAGGGAGATCGAAGTGTGGATGACTACCTGCATGAGTTCACCCGTTTGGGAAGATATGCGGGCACGATCTTCGCCGAAGAAGAGCGTAAGACTAGTCGGTTTTATGCGGGACTGCGAGATGAGCTGCGGTATTTGCTCTCGAGTTCTGTGAGTCAGGGATTCCAAGCCTTAGTCTGTACGGCTCGTTCTTTGGAGATGGACATGAAACGGGGGCAAGCAAAGGGAAACTTGGCGGTTGTGAAGCCAGAGTTTAAGCCGCCGCGTCCGGACAAGTTTGGCTACCGAAAGAGATGGAATAAGAAGTCTAAGTCTTCTGGACAAGCTCCTTCTGCGACTGTGACGGATACATCTTGGTATGGATCTCGAGCTTGTTTTACGTGCGGGAAGGTTGGACACTTCGCACGTGAATGCCGATTTGGTCCTCCAAAGGGTGATAAGAAGACGGGAGCGTCTTATGCAGAGAAGGGGAAGGCTGTGGTGGAGTCTTCTGCCTCGCACGCGCAGCCCAGGGTCTTCAATCTTGGACAACAGGAGGCCATTAAGCAGGCGGATGTCGTCACAGGTGCGCGTAGGTTTTAATGTTCTTGTTGTTATGATGTGCTATGCTTGTTTTAATTGTAATGTTATAGGGTTTGTCCTTATACGAGAGTATCCGGCGCAAGCACTGTTCGACACAGGTGCTTCACATTCGTTTCTGTCTAAGGACTTTGTCTTTCGTGTCGGGGTGCCTATCCAGACTATGACAGACAGTGTAAAGGTGTTGTTGCCTAACGGATGTTTGATGTGCGCGGATCGATCTTGCGGTCTTGAGGTTAGGATAGGAAGTCGGGAGTTCAAGGTGGAAACATTAGTATTGCCGATCAAAGAGTTTGATATAATCTTTGGTATGGACTGGCTTTCAGAGTAGTGTGCCTGTATAGATTGCACTTCAAAAGAGGTCACACTTGGGCAAAATACCGAACAAGAGACCAAGTTCATTGGTATGCAAGGGATGGGTGGGATATTGTTATCCGCTCTCCAAGTTGTTAAGGCAGTTCAGAAGGGTGCGGAGTTGTTCTTCACACTCATAGAGGCGGTGGCGCCGAAGGCCAGTGTGAGTGAAGTGCCGATTGTGTCGGAATATGCTGATGTGTTTCCAAAGGACCTTCCGGGGTTACCTCCCCAAAGGGAAATCGACTTCGCTATCGAGCTGGTGCCGGGTGCGAAACCTGTGGCCCGTTCGCCATATCGGGTAGCGCCAAAAGAAATGGCCGAACTGAAAGTTCAGTTGCAAGAGTTGTTGGAGCAGGGATACATACGCCCAAGTATGTCACCTTGGAGCGCGCCTGTTCTTTTTGTGAAAAAGAAAGACTGTGGTTTGCGACTATGTATTGATTATCGCGAACTGAACAAGCTGACGGAGAAAAACAAGTATCCAATTCCACGGATCGATGACTTGTTCGATCAGCTAGCAGGCTCAACCGTCTATTCGAAGTTGGATTTGAAGTCCGGGTATTACCAGTTGCGGATTAGGGAAGGTGACATTCCCAAGACAGCGTTTGGCACACGCTATGGTCATTATGAGTTCACAGTGATGCCGTTCGGCTTATGTAATGCGCCTTCGGTATTCATGGATCTCATGCATCGAACGTTCCGCGAATACCTGGATTTGTTTGTGATTGTGTTTATTGATGATATCCTTGTATATTCACAATCGGAGGAAGATCATGCAAACCACTTGCGATTAGTATTGCATACCTTGCGAAGGAATAAGCTGTATGCCAAGTTCTCTAAGTGTGAGTTCTGGCTCTCGTCGGTGGCTTTTCTAGGCCATGTGGTAAGTGGAGAGGGCATAGCGGTGGATCCGGCTAAGATAAGTGCCATTCGGGATTGGCCAGTGTTGTCTTCGGTGGCCGAGGTCAGGAGTTTCCTTGGACTGGCGGGCTACTATAGACGGTTCGTGGAGAACTTCTCCCAGATTGCTTTGCCTCTGACTACGTTGACGAGAAAGGATCAGAAGTTCGTTTGGACGCCGGAGTGCGCACGAGCTTTTGTGGAGCTGAAGAATCGTTTGACCACAGCGCCCGTTTTGACGTCGCCATGTGGTACAGATGGATTTGAAATATACAGCGATGCGTCAGGAAGCGGCTTAGGCTGCGTTCTCCTGCAGTTTGGCAAGGTGATAGCTTATGGCTCACGTCAATTGAAAGTGCATGAGCGTAATTACCCCGTCCATGATTTGGAGTTGGCGGCGGTGATCTTTTCGCTAAAGTTGTGGCGGCATTATCTTTATGGAGTGAAAGTGGATATTTATACAGATCATAAAAGCTTAAAGTATCTGCTCGAGCAAAAGGAGTTGAATATGCGACAAAGGAGGTGGATGGAATTTCTTGGGGATTATACCTTTGACATTCACTATGTTCCCAGAAAGGGAAATGTGGTCGCTGATGCCTTAAGTCGTCGGACTCCGGAGCGGGCAGCTTGGTTGCGGATACATGATGAGCGGTTAATCCAGGAGTTAGAAGCTTTGGAGATATCTTATGTGGAAAGAGATTCTTCGACTAATGCATGCGTGAACTGGTTGGAGGTTCAATATGACCTTGCTGACAGGGTTCGGCGGGCAACGGAGTTGGATGAAAGTCTCCAATGCTATGCAAAGGAGGGGTCTGGTGATCAATTCTCCTGGGATGACGGTTTGTTACGGAAAGATGGCCGATTGTGCGTACCTAGTGCGGGTAAATTGCGAGAAGGATTGCTATATGAAGCACACTTTGCAAAGTATTCAATTCACCCTGGGAGCACAAAAATGTACAAGGACATGAAGAAACTGTTCTGGTGGCCTGGTTTAAAGAAGGACATAGCCGCGTATGTGGCTAAATGTCGTACTTGTGCTTTGGTAAAGGCAGAATGTCAACGGCCGAGTGGTTTCCTGAAGTCGTTGCCGGTTCCGCAATGGAAGTTTGAGGATATTTCTATGGATTTCGTGCACGGATTGCCGAGATCTCAGCGTGGCCATGACTCAATATGGGTGATTGTAGACCGGTTGACAAAGGTGGCTCACTTTATACCGAACAAGCGGGACGATTTAGTGGAAACGTTGGCAAAGCTATATGTGGAGCAGATTGTTCGATTGCACGGTGTTCCCCGGAGCATCATAAGTGACCGAGATGGGCGCTTTACCTCGAAAGATTGGAGATTAGTTCATCAGATGTTGGGCACGAAGTTAGCATTCAGTACGGCCTTTCACCCGCAAACAGATGGCCAAACTGAACGAACCAACAGAACGATGGAGGACATGCTCCGTATGTGCGCCCTGGACTTCGGTAAGAATTGGGAAGAGCATCTTGTTATGGTGGAGTTTGCCTATAATAATAGCCATCAAGCGAGTATAAGCATGGCCCCGTTTGAAGCGCTGTATGGTCGTAAGTGTCGTACACCGCTAGCTTGGGCAGAAACTGACGAGACTAAACTTTTAGGTAAAAAGGAATTCGAGGATGCTACCTCAACAATACGCTCTATTCGAGAGAGGCTCCTAATAGCCCAGGATCGGCAAGCAAAGTATTACAATGCTAAGCACCGGAACGTGGAGTTCGCGGTGGGTGACTGGGTCTATTTAAAGATTAAGCCCTTCAAAGGCGTATCTCGGATTCGGCGGTTGAAAAAGCTAAGTTCGCGATACCTTGGTCCGTTTGAAGTGGTGGAGCGAGTTGGGGAAGCCGCCTATCGGCTAGCTCTTTCATCGAAAGTGAGTGGATTGCATAATGTGTTTCACATCTCGGTGCTACGCAAAGCAGTCAAGGATCCAGCTCAAGTAATTGACAATGATCGAGTGCCAGTTGAGTATGGGATAACGACAAAGGTGAAGCCTATACGGATTGAGGATCGAGCCGAGAAACAGTTGCGGAACAAAGTGATCGGGATGGTCAAAGTCCGGTGGGACAATTGTGGCCGAGAAGAGCTAACATGGGAGTGCGAGCAGATCATGCGAGCAGAGTTTCCCGAGTTATTTTCGTAACTTGTTTGCTCGTTATATATGTAATAGAAACATATAAATGTTTTGTTATTTTCTCCCTACTGTCTTCAAATTTCGGGACGAAATTTTATTAAGGAGGGGAGGATTGTAACACCCCAAAAAGACTCAAAATTGGAATTGAGGTACAGGTTGCTTAACACGGCCTGGGACACGGGCGTGTCCCAGGGCGTGTCGGGGTACACGGCCTGGGACACGGGCGTGTCCCAGGGCGTGTTCAGGTTAGTCGACGATCGGAGGTCGACGATAGTCGAGCCTGGGACACGGCCTTCGACACGGGCGTGTCCCAGGGCGTGTCACTCAAAAAAATGGCGTACCGATTCAGAAATGTACACGGCCCGGAACCAAGCCTTACACACGGCCGTGTCCGATTTGACACGGGCGTGTCCAAGGGCGTGTGCCTACCCGTGTACTGCTCTGACTGGTTTTAGCGCTCGTTGAGTACCGTGTAACAGGTGTGACACGGGCGTGTCACATGACCGACACGGGCGTGTCAGGTTCGACACGGGCGTGTCGATGCCCGTGTTCTGGTAAGTTTTAGTCGGTGCGAGTGCCGCGTGTGCCGCTTAAGGGTACACGGCCTGTGACACGGGCGTGTCACAGGCCGTGTCGGCCAAAAGAATAAATATTTTCAGGCAAATCTTGGCTGTTCATTTTCCTTAAAGGGGATCCTGTGGCTGGGGATCATTCTTGGGCTGATAAGGCCGGGAAAGGAAGGAGAAAGGTTCATTTTTGAGTTTCATCTTCTCTTTCTACATCTAAGAGAGAAGGGAGAGCAAGGTGAGGAAGAAGAAGTGGGATCCGGCTACCGGTGGTGCTACGGTGGTCCAAATCGCGAGCCGAGTTCGGATTTGCGAAGGCAACGCTGCTGCGAAGGCTTTCATCCGTCTCAAATATCTCTTCATGGCTCCGAAGTGAGTTCCTAGGGTAACGATTTCCTGCTTGGACATGTGAAGTCCTTAATTCCTGCATTGCATAGGGAAAACCCTTCCCCGCGAGTGTGCGGTGAGTTGTGGCATCCCTTGGGGTAGATATGTGAAGTCCCCCTTGTTAGAGTCCGGAATTGGAGTACGGATCTAGGCATGCTGTGTGAAGCCCATCTGGACATGGTCTGGATTGGTGATGCTTGTTTGCATATCGGAGAAGACTCCGTGATTCTTGCTTGTAGGCATGATGGATAAAGTACTGGAGGAAGTCCAGGAAAGTATGAGAGTTGGACTCTCCTGTAGCCGTGAGTTGCTACTTTGTGTGAGGTTGAGCCGTTGAGCTGTGGGGTTGCAACTAGGCAAATGCCTTGGTGGTGGAACGGGCAAGGTGAAGCTGTACCCGCATCAGTCCAGGCATGAGTCTGACAATTTGAGCAACGGGAAAGGTGAATCTGTACCCGCGTTATGGTTGTCTAACCTTGGGTGCTTAAGACCCTGTTAGGATCACATAGCGAGAGTCGACAGCCTGTGAGCCGATCAGACTAGAATGCTCATATTGGACCGTTATGTCTGGGACCTCTGAACGGTGGTGTGGCCGTGGAACTACGGAACACCGATAATGTGCCCTGAGTGCACGGAGTGTCGGGCCGTCATGCCGACGTTTGTGATATTTGACTGTGCGGGCGTGCACGTCTTGCTTGAATTGCTATATATCATGTTGGAAGATTGCTATGCAGGGATGGAATTCCGCTGCCCCGTGCCAGGGGCAGGGTCGTTATAATTGGTCAGCTGAATGCTGACTGTTGCCCTGTTTTCCACCGCTTGGTGGATTGGTTCTTACAGGTACTAGAGGTGCTGGTCCGAGCGGGACTTAGCGGACTGAAGCCCAAAGCTGTGTTGCTGCCCTCGAAGGCATTGTTTTGTTTCTTTTGTTCATGTGTGGCCGGCCTGCGTGCCGATGTCTGTAATCCACACTCTTGTTAAGAGAAACTGTTGTAAGGCCTTAAGGCCAGACTCTTGTGATGTCTGTATATATATTCCTAAGTTTTAGTGGACAATGTTCTCTACCTTGAGTTCAATAATTCAACTGTGAAACTTCCGCTAGAATGCTCTGTGTTAGGATGCGTGGTTATGATATTATTTCGTAGCGTCTCCGCCTGTTTGTGGAATATGGTGTGGGGCCCCGGCCGGACCCTCTATTATATTCTTCTTGACGGGTAGAGGTGTTACACTAGATACATTTTTGACAGAAGAATTTTTGTTATGTGCTGGTGCTGCTACAGCTACACACACTGATTTCTTATAACCATGGGGTTTATGAACATGGGCTGACTTATTGATATAAGCACCCTTGTCATTCAGAACTTCAGTCTTATTATGACCTTGAGTATTCTCAAAGTCATACTTGTGAGAAGGCTCATGCACCTTTCTAAAAACTACAGGGACTTTAAAGTTCAATGGCTGAATAGAGGCTTTTCTCTTTCTCTTAAAATGGACAGCCCTGGTGTTACCTTTATAGCCTATTCCAGCCTTACCCTTTTGAGCCACAAACTCATCTATTAAGGGTAAGACTGATTTTGGCTTAGAGTAACTAGCCACCAATTCTTTCTCTACTTGAAGTCTGACTTCCAGACCTTTAATTAGATCATTTGTATATGTGATTGTACCCATCTGAATAATAGTAATAGTTTTCAGCTTGGCAACCTCATTCATTTGTTGATCCAATTCTTTCTCTAAACTAGATGCAGTCATCTTAAGATCTGCAATTTCCTTAGCCTGATTTTTGGCCAGGTTTTTGCTTTTCTTAAGTGCCTGCAATAAGTCCTCATATTCATCTATCAACTGATGGATATCTCCTCTAGATTCTGATCCATCCTCATCACTTGATGAAGATGAATCTGACTCTGAACCAGTACTGTAATCAGAAAGTCTAGAATTACTTTGTACCTTACTGGGACCAGGCTGATCCTGGCACTTGTTTTCTTCTGATTCAGTCATCATTCCCATGATGGTCTTCTTATTCATTGATGGAGTCCAGTAATTGCATAAACTTCTCTTCTTCACTAGCTGCATACAGTCCAATGTATGCTTCAGCTTCAGATTCTGACTCTGAGGAGGATTGATCTGTAAGACTCTTCTCCTTCTTAGCAATAAAGGATTTCTCCTTCTTGCCCTTTTGTTGAGTCTTCTTCTTATCTGCTGACTCCTTCCTCTTTTATGGACACTCAGCCACCACATGCCCAGGCCTATTGCAGCAATAACAAACAATTTTTGATGTTGTAGCTTTGCTGGGCTTAGACCTGCTCCTTTCCTTTCTTGATGATTTTCTCTTTTGATAGTAGTCATCAACTGGCTGTGATGTGGAGGGCCTTGACTTCCACTGCTTCTTCTTCAAGAACCTCTGAAACTGCCTTATAAAGGCAGCAAAATCTGCATCTGAATCACTGTTATCTGAGTTCTGATTGTCTGAATTCTCTGAGATAACTTCAGCAACTTCCTTAGGAAGTGATAGAGACATCCTCCTGCTCTTTCTAGTGGCTTCAACCTTGAAGGCCACTGACTTTTCTCTATGCTCTCCTTTTGTATTTCTTTCTTCCTCCTTCCTAGCCATTAGTTGCATTTCATATGATAACAACTTTCCAAATAATTTTGGAGGAGAAATGTCTATTAGTTTGGCCACTTCTCTAATGGCACAAATCTTGGTATCCAAATCCTTTGTCAAGGATCTTAGGAATTTGTCATTCAGCTCATAAGTACTGAAGACCCTTCCATAGGACATCAGTTCATTCACTATCCTGTAGAATTTCTTGTAGCATTCAGATATGCTATCAGACTTCCCTTATCTGAAACTCTCATATTCTTGATTGAGTATAGACTTTCTGTCTTATCTAACTTCTTCAGAACCCTCCATGTAGACAATCAAAGTGTCCCACATTACCTTGGAGGTTTTGTAGTGAATCAAATTTTGGAAAGTAGAATCATCTATGGCACTCACTACGATATTCTGAGCTCTTTTATCCATAGTTGCCAATATAATCTCATCCTTGGTCATTTCAAAAAAATCTTTAGGAGTTCTTTGATTTGCATCTAGAACAGACACATTCATTGGGATATATGGACCTTCTTTTACTGTGATATATATCCTTGGGTCAGAGGCCTCCATAAACAACCTAACCCTTTCTTTCCAGATTCCAAAAATCTCTTTCCTGCAGATGGGTAATTTCATTGACCCTAATTCCTTGTGATTCTCTCCAAAACCCATTTTCTTGATTCTTGATTCTGCCTTAGGGATCTAACTCAGACTGTTAAGTCCTTCTTTGAGTAACCTCCCTCTGATATCACTTGATAGTTTTACTTTCAAGACTACCTAAACACCTAGAGGGCGGGTGAATAGGTACTTTTCCTTGATTTAACTTAAGGCAAAATATAACTACAATTCTTTGAATAAATCAGATATTTCTATAGCTAACACATCACAGCAATCACAATCATACACACATCATAGATTGCACATAGATTTATAGTGGCTCCCCAAGGTCTGGGTACATACACTTTCCCCCTTCACCTATCTAGCAGTATGCTAGAGTTGGCCTAACTTCTTTCTTTAGCTCAGAATCCAGAAGGATTCCTACAACTCAGAATGTCTCCACATTCCTACAACTCAGGCTAACAAGCCCTACCTCAGCCTTGCCACAAGGCCTATAACTCAGAGAATACCTTCTCCTACAACTCAGGCATAAACAGCCCTACCTCAGCCTTGCCACAAGGCCTACAATTCAGAGAATACCTTCTCCTACAACTCAGGCATAAACAACCCTACCACTCAGAGAATAAATCTCCTACACTCAGCCTTTATAAAATAGGCTTACAACTCAGATCTATGAATAGATCCTACAGAATTTGATAAGGAATTTTGTACTCTCTTACCCCTGTTGAGAGAGAAGGGATAAGAACTTTCTTGATCAGCTTCTTGAAGAGCCCGATGGCTGAAATCAACTTGATCTTAGCTTTCTTCAAAGCTTCTTGAATCTTAACTTAATTGGGTTGATTTCCTTTGAATATAACTGACTGGCAGCTTCCTTCTTAGACTTCAGAAATAGATCTGAATCTTCTTGATAGATTAGTTCAGTATCTGCTTCTTGAGAGACCTGTGAATGTCTCCTCCTTGTCTTCAAATAGCTGGATCTCTCTCTATCCAAACCTCTTGAAGATACTTCTGAATTCTGATTGAATTCAACTTAGACAAAATCTGAATAGTAAACTACTCCAGAACGTCTTCTTAGATCTTCTCGCGAAGATCTTCTTCTTTGTTACTTGTACTTTCTTTATCAGAGATCAATGTCTAATTGTGTTAGTTGTGACAATACTTCTTCTCTTATGTGTATCTTTCTTCTTCTGAATCCATCTATTTATAGACTTCATCCATGATAACCGGCTGATCCGGTTTATAACTAACTTCTGACAAGTCTGACAGCTTCAGTAAACCTGTTGTAATTCACAGCTGTTAAGTCTTCAAACAGTTCTTGAGCCTTTGACTCTGTCAGCAAAGCGTCGAGTCTGTCTGTCATAAAGTGTCGAGACCATCTGTCAATATGTGTCGACACAAGTGACTTAAGTGTCGACACAGCCTTTGGTGATGTCGACAAAGCTGCCTTGATGTCGACACAGCTTCTTGATTCTGCAACTTGAGAATGTGTCAACACTGATTATTTGTGTCGACACAAACATTTCACCATTCATCAGTAATCAATCTAGACTCAGCTGTGTGTCGACACAAGTCCTGTGTGTCGACACAGTTATTATAGACTCAGAACATAGCGTGTGTCGACACTGCCTCCAGGTGTCGACACAGTTGTTGTCGACTCTACCTCTGTGTGTCGACACTGCCTCCCGGTGTCGACACAGTCGATGTCGACAATAATCTTCTGTGTGTCGACCCTGCCTCCCGGTGTCGACACAAATTCACTGAGGTATCGACACCGCCATTTCCAAGTGTCGACACAATCTTACTGAAGTGTCGACACAGCTTCCTCAGGTGTCGACATATGGACTTAGAATATTTTTCCTGCATTCTAGCACATTCTTAACCTGCACATATAAACTCAAAATAACATCAAATACACCTTGATGTATATCATTGAGCTAAGTGAGGCTTCTCCAAATCAGGTACACATTTTCCAATGTACCCAACACTGTCGTTAAGAATATAATGAATGGGTCTTTCCAAGAAGCTCTTTACACGATCTCCATCATCTCCCCTTCCTCGATGGACGGTCAAAACAACTCTGGAACAGTTCCTCTGGCCCTGGGGATGTACATGGAGAGTTAGTCCGCCTTCAAGATCTCCTTCCTGGGCATATGCTCGACGAAGAAAGATTGGAAACCCCCCATCAAGAATTTAACCTTTGCCAAATATCTTTACAGGATGGGGCCGCGCACCTCGAACTCTCCCTTGATTTGGGAAGTGACCACCATTGATTCGATGAAGGCTCGGAGATCCTGGATCCCCAATTCCTTGGCAAGATGTAAGCCTGCTACCATGGCTTCGTGCTCTGTCTGGTTGTTCGTGATGAGGAAGAGTATCTCGACTGCTTGCTCAATCCTAGTTCCCCAAGGGCTCACCAGCACGATGCCTTCTCCCACTGAGTTCTTGCCTGAAGCTCCATCCACGAACATCTTCCACGAGATTGGGATTGAAGAGCCTTCATCTCATCCTGACTCGGCCAATAAGTCGGCAAGGAAGTCCGTCACTGCTTGGGCCTTGATCGCCACTCTTGGTGAGAAAGTTATATCAAACTCGCTAAGCTCTACCACCCATTTTACCAACTTTCCCGAATTCTCCACTCCATCCAAGATACTTCGTAGCGGATGATTAGTGAAAACCTTGATAGAGCGAGCTTGAAAGTATGGTCTCCGAACTGTGTCGAGACCACCAAGGAAAAAGCTAGCTTTTCCTGAATGGGGTACCTCGCTTCCGCCTATCGAAGCACCCCACTCATATAATGGATAGGGAACTTCTTCTTCCCCTTTTCCCTAATAAGTATAGAGTTGACTACCTCTGTTCCCACTCCTAGGTAAAGGAGGAGATCTTCCCCTTCTTGTGAGCTTTGGAGTAGAGGAGCTTGAGTTAGTTGCTGCTTGAGCTTTTTGAAAGCCTCCTCATACTCAGCAGTCCACTCAAACTTTTGGTTGCCTAGGAGAGTCTTGAAAAATGGAGAGCACTTCTCTCCTTCCTTGGACAGGAAGCAGCTATGACCTTCCAGCCTTCCGCTCAGCCTATGAACTTCCTTGGAATTCTTCGGGGTTATCATCTCCAGAATGGCCTTTACTTTGTTAGGATTAGGATCCACCACCTTGGAGTGAGGAGTTGACCTAAGAACATTCCCATTCTGCTTGGAAGACAAACTTTCCCCAATTGAGCTGCATCTTGTACTTCTGTAGAGTCGCGAAGGTCTCCACTAGATCCTTAGTATGCTCTGTGATGCTCCTACTCTTAACTAGGAGGTCATCTACGCACACTTTGAGTTTATGCTCCTTTTGCTCCTTGAATGCTTGGTCCATCATTCTTTGGTATGTCGCACATGCATTCTTAAGCCCAAAGGGCATCATCTTGTAGATGTAGCAACTATTGCTAGTTATGAAAGAGATGTTGTGGCAGTCAGGGGGATGCATCCGAATCTGGTGATACCCTGAAAAAGCATCAAGGAAGTTCATCACGGGAAAACTGACAGTTGAATCAACTAGCACGTCGATTTGAGGCAAGGGGTAGCAATCCTTCGAGCAAAATTTATTCAACATTTAAAAATTGATACAAAGACTCCATCCCCCTTTGACTTTCTTAACCATTACAACATTAGATACCCAGCCTAGGTACTGGATCTCCGAAATAAAATCCGTTCAACAGCTTCTTCATCTCCTCCTAGATTGGTTCAGCCAGCACAGTGATGTTATTTCTCTACTTCTGATGGCCAGGGGAAACCTTTGGATCAAGGTTGAGGCAGTAGAAGGAAATCTCTGCATCAATCTTGGCATTTCTGCGCCACTCTAGGCAAAGATGTCTATATTTTCTTGCAGACAGGCTGTCATCTCTACCTTCCCCTCCAGCATTAGGGATCCTCCAATCTTCAGCAGTTTAGTCTCTCCTTCCACAGAGATCACCTCCACTTCTTTTAGCTTCTTCGTATCTCTCAGCCCATCTTCCCTTTCCAGGATCTTCTCCAGCCTCTCTGCAACCTCCATCTAGCTGATGGTACTAACAACACTAAGACAACACTCTTGGGCAGCTTTAGGATCTCCTCAGACCCTCACTTGGACATCACCCCTACAGTACTTTAGGCACTAATAATATGATGATGGAACTGCCTTAAAGTAGTTTATGAGGGGTCTTCCGAAGATTTCTCTATAGTATCTTGGCGCATCCACAATATAGAACCAACATCGGATCGAGATGTCGTCAAGGGTCACCAAAAGGTCCGCTCCTCCCTCCACCTCCTTCATCTCTCCAGAGAAGATAAAGAGGGTTCCGTCTATAGCAAGGACTCTGGGTGCCTCCACCTGTAGCCTGATGAAGGTCCTCTTGAAGATGGCATTCACCAAGCTTCCATTATCTTCAAAGATTCAGTCAATGATGAAGTCCTCGATGGTGGCCTGGATGATGAGGGCATCATGAAAGGGGTTCTCATTCTCTAATATGTCCTCCTCCGAAAAAGTAATCTCATCCAACGAAAGCGGTGTTTTAGAGGTTGAGGCGACGCTCTTGTGTTAGATCTTATGGAGACTCCCTTTATAGGATGCTCCAAGCCTGGCTCCTCCATTGATCACTCCTACTTTCCCTCATCCTGGGCCTTGGACTGCCGCCCTACGACTGCCTTGGTCGACCCGATCCTCGTTCCTCCTCCTCCCTAGAGCTTGGAACACTATCAGTCCTACGGGACCCTCTTGCCTCGGTTATTCCCTCTCCACCACTCCTACTTCTAGACTCCTCCTTGCTTCACAAAACTAGGGGCAAGCCAAAGTTTCATGCCCCTCTACTCGATGCAGATTGTAGTAAAGGGAAATCTCCTCCGCCTGATTCCTTATCGGCTAGATCCTCCTACGACGCTTATTCCCTTGTTGGGTAATGGTCATCGCCTAATCCTGATTTCTTAACTAACTCCTCTCTGGCTAGTTTTTGTTCCTTCTCTCCTGGTTCTAGTACTGCGGTCTTCCTGGTGGCCTCCATTGGGGCCAGTTCACGGGATATTTGAATCGACGTGCCTCCTCCCTTCTTTCCGAAGCCGTTATGGGCCTCCTCTCCTCCTTCCAGTGAGACCTGTCTTGCCTCCTCTACTCCTCGAGCCTCCTAGGCTCTTTTCTTCTCCTCAGATCCTCTCTTCTTATATCTTCCTACCTCTCTAGCACTACTCTAACTCTCACTCTCAAAGGTCCTCCTCTCTCCTTACCTCCCTGGTTTTCTCCATCCAGCCTTGCTAAGAATTAAAGATTCTTCTCCTTCCCTTATATGAATTTGTTCGCCCTTTCGATCATTTCCTCAAAAGACCTTAGGGGCTTAGAGTCGATTTCTAGGCTTAAGAGACCCTACTTCAATCAGAACTTTAGGGCTAGCATTTGGGTGAAGCCATCTACTTCCTCCACATTTAAAACCTCCTCCTGGAAATGGTCGATGTAGTGGCCAAGTCTCTTGTGGTGCCCCTCCACAATTTTGAAGAGAGTGGTTGCCTCCTTCTTCCATTTATTGAACATCATAAACCTTGCCATCAGGCCCCAACGCAGGTCCTTGAAGTAGTAGATAGAGCCTTTGGGCAACTGGTGAAACTAGTCTCTTGCCTTCTCCTTGAAGGTGATGGAGAAAACCCTGCACTTAAAAGCATCGATCATGTTTCATATTGACACCACATCCTCGAACCATTGGAGATGCCTGATCGGATCATCTTTGCCAGAGTAGTAGTTCAGGACGGTCTCTCTAAAGCATTTAGGAATTGGGGCTGCTAGGACTTCATTACTGAAGGGGATCCTCCCTCCTTGGTAATGATGAGCTTCGTACTCGCGAGTATCTTCCTCATACTCGCTACCTGGTTGAGTATCATGGAACCTCGCCGGCTGTTCCGCGTCTCTGAACTTGATTCCCTGACCACTTTCTGGACAGTACTGCGACTACATTGGTTGCTCCTGCTCCCCTCTTGCTCACCCCTTCCCTAGTCGCCTAGGCGACACCCCTTCCTCAGATGATGTCAAGCAAAGAGGTGAGATCATCGTGACATTGAGGAAAGGAGGGAACCTTGCTAGGATGCTCCTCTCGATCTTCCTCATGAATTCCTCAAACACTACAACAATCACAAAGTCACCTCCTTTCGCTGAGTTGCTGACTCCTACCGAGTTATCAGCTATCTCCTCATTCTCACCTCCATTCACGAACTCGCCTACTCACAAAACTTTCCTCCTCGACTACAATCCACACTCACCGCTCCAAAGTGTTGAAGCCGGGAAAATTCCCTACTCCAAAATTTCGATCAATATAGCCTATGGTTACTTGTCTAATAAACAGTCTTGACGGGATAATAGGCAAGAACTAAGAGAGTAGCTAGAAACAAAAAGTACCCCATATTCTATGGCAGGGAGGACCCACCACGTACCCAGATGCTTAGAAGAAGCTTCCCCTCCACAACTAAAGATGGTCGAGCAGGGTATAAGGAGGACACAAGCTGGGAACTAGACTCTTCGGAGAAAGGATCCACAAGCTCAGCTAAAAGTCCAAGGAAAGAAGTGGTCAAGAACTTTTTGTAGATTTCGAAGTCCAAATTCTTGTAACCCTAGGGTCCTATTTATAGTCAAATCAAAAGGGAGGGGGATCTCTAGGAGAGAATACCCAATTCTGCGATCATCGGCTGCTGCCTTCTGGCGACCTAGCTTGGCTACTGGTGAGTATTGGTTTGCGATCATCTATGGCATTGGTCAGAAATCGCCTGCTAGGTGAGTATTGTTGTTGCTCGCTACTGGTACTGCTCAAAGTTTGCTTGTACTGAAAGGTTTTTGAAGCTCGCCCATGCTGTTGGGTGGTCCGCGCGACCTGGGGAGTATGATCCTTGCTTGCGTCTAAAGGTCCCCTTGCCTCCTCTACTGGCCATTGAATACCAATCGGGTCTTCAAGTATTGGTGCTGCTTGTTGACTATTGACTTGTTGATTGTTGATCGTTGACTGCTGACCCTTGACAAATAGGGATTGTATAAGGCCAACAACACCCTTAATGGCACACTCATATACAAAAAATCACAACCACTTTTGACCCCTCCATTAGCTTCAGAGTACTTCAAGGAGTCAAGCCAATGCTTTATAGTTAGGAATTGGTGGAGGATCACTGCTTGGAGCTAGCTCGCCGAAAACTACCACTTCCATGGCAAACCGGAGAAATAGCTGGCACCAAGCCCAAATAATGGTGTGTTTCTCCTCCCCTCCCTCCCTGCTAGCTTCCTATATCGATTATGAGAGCTATCAGGCTCAATTAGCTCGATTCCACGTGAGCTAAGTGAGAAAAACGTGAGCATTTTAGCTAACTCGGGTTCACCGTATAGGCCGTCTTTGGCCGACAAACTACCGCCAATCGACGACCATCACCTCAATGAAGGAGGTGGTTGTGATGGATAGATGCGGAGACCAAAGGGTGTTCGATAAATTCGATTTAAAAGAGGCCCATGTTAGGTAAATCTAGACGATCATCTGAAGGTAGAATATAAGCTAGGGCCCTTGATTTTGCATCAATATTTGTGTTATATGATGATATTAATACAACAGTATAGATTTTGAAAGTCTTTGAATACAAGGGTAGCTAATCACCCTAGAGGGGGTGTATAGGTTTCTTGAGCTTTTTAGTTACTTTTAACCTTTATCAGATTATGTTATGTATTATGATATGATTATTGATGCTTTCAAGAATATCACCCAGACGACACAATAGCTTTATAGTGATTCCCAGTGTATGGATACATCCACTGTCCCTCCAGCCTTTCTAATAGAATGTTAGACAAGTCCCTTATCTAATAACTTGGCTCCTCAGAGATTACAAAACAATCCCACTAGATCACTCAGTCTCCACTAAGACTTACAACATAGGCACACAGCCCAACAAATTAGTAATCACCTGATGACCTACCACACACAGATCCAAAACTGGATCCTACCACTAAGGTCTATACCAAATCCTACACTAAGCCTTTATAACTTAGGCATACAATATAGATCTCACCAGATCTAACTCTCAGCCATTATAAACTAAACTTATAGCACAGATCTTGAACAGATCCTACAGAATTTGAATAGAAATATTGATTTGACTCAACAGAAAATAATATGTGCGTCAATTTCTTCCTATGTTGAGTGATTCTCAGCCCTATCTTCTTCACAACAACAAGGTTGATGTTCTTCAAGAATCTGCTGCTTGTGCTTGAAGTATTCTCAGAACTTTGATTCTGATTCTGCTGATGAAGGAGAGAGATGAAAGATCTTCTATCAACTAACCTATTTTGTAGAGCACAGATTGCTCTACCTCTTCTTCATAGATCTAGAGATTGATCTTCAAATTCGGCTCAGCTCAGATCTTGAAGCAACTTCAGTTAGGGCTTGTCGTGACTGATTCTTCTTCCTCAAAGAAATCTTCTAATTCTGTTGCTTCAAATGTTGATTGTAGCAGTTAATTCAGAGACCCTTCAGATTTGTCAAATTGATGTTCTTGTCTCTGCAATAATGGTGGGGGAAGAAGATGAAGTCCCGCTCCTCAATTTTGAAATGAATTGATCTCTCAGAAACTTATTTCGATCCAGATTTCACCTTCTATTTATAATCCCGTCATCCAGCGAGATGATTGGCACGTGTAATTGCTTTAATGGCTGATTATATCCTTAGTTTTATAAAATGAGACTGACGGCGACGTTAGTGATGAGTTACAGCTCTTACATGATCATTTTGGAATTTTGTTGACTTTGCTAACATCAGCCATTCTGGACTTCAAAAATTTCAGAAAACTACCCAGGCGTTGAGTGCGTTGAGTGAACAAGCTTTACTCAACGAATCTGGACTTAGAAAATTTTCTGCTCTGCTAGGCGTTGAGTGAGTAGCTCCACTCAATGCTTTTTAACTTAGTCAACTTCTCAGCTTGTCCAGGCATTGAGAGCGTTGAGTGAACTAGCTTCACTCAATGATTCTGGACTTAGAATAATTCTACTCAGCATAAAGGCATTGACTGTGTTGACTACACTCAATGATTCTAGACTTAGAGCTCTACATAAAGGCATTGAGTGTGTTGACTACACTCAACGATTCTGGACTTAGAATAATTTTCAGCTCTTTCTGCAACTATGGTGTTGAGAGCATTGAGTGTTTAAGATCCACTCAACGATTTTGGACTTAGAATAATTCTACTCTGCATGAAGGCGTTGAGTGTGTTGACTACACTCAACAATTTCTCCTTTTGGTGGTGAATGAGCTGACTTCACTCAACGATATTGTACTTAAATAGATTTTTTGTCTTTCTTTCAAGGCTTTGACTGAATCAGCATGGCGTTGAGTGAACTGGCTTCACTCAACGCTTTTGGACTTAGTCTAAATTCTTTGTCAGATTTGCTTTGACTTTGACAGAACTAGCATGGCAGAGACTAATCTCAGAGATTAGTCTCTGAACTGAGCTTGACAATCTACGAGCTCAGGTCGACATTTTCTCTTTTGCTCACAGAAGTCTCAGATCGCATATAGTTGATCTCAGCTCGACGATCTTCCAGCTCAGATCGACGATCATTCTCTATGTCCGACTTCTTTTATTTTCAGTAGCTGTCTTGAAGATTTATTTCCTACTTCATTGATTCTATTTATGTCAAATAATCTCTGGTAGTTAATGCTGACATTCTCAAGGCATATAGACGTTTCTTCGCAGCATTAACAATGGTATTTCACAAAGTTATTATTCTGACTTATTTGCCAAGACAGTTGGGGAGAAAATTAATTGCCAGAATTTATAGTCGTTTCTCTCCACGTTTTCTGCAGTAATTTAAGGAATGTTTTTGAATCTCAAAAAGAGATATTCAGACTGGTTAATAGAAAGACAAGCAGATTCAGAAATATCCTCTTAGAGAACACAAGCATTTTTCTGCAATAGCTCTCAGAACTCTCCATTCTGCTCTCAAAAAATAGAACAAGAACAACAAATTTTCATCTTGAGTCTTCTTCTTCAGTTCTATCTTCAGGAATCTACAGAGATAGAAAATCAACATCATTCTACAGATTCTGAAGAGCAAGAACACTAGTCTATTGAAGACCTACACCCTGGACAAAGCTTCCATCTTCCTGAATCTACTCAATATCTCAGGGGGAGCTTTGGCATCATCAAATCCACATAGTCTTCTCATTTGCTTTGAGAAAGAGAAGACTATCATCTATTTTCTTTAACCTCTCTTGTACAGGGTTATTACTCCCTTCAAAAGTAAACTCTTTGGTGATAGGGCACCTGATCAAAAACCTATTGGTTTTTGGCATCTGATCAAAAGCCTGAAGGGTTTCTAGATCTACCTGAAGCAGATCGTGTGGTGATAGGGCACCTGATCAAAAACCTAAGTGGATTCCTACTAGGGTGGTAGAAGAGTGGATGTACCCAGATTTGGGGAACTACTATAATTTTCTTGTGTCGTCTGGCTACTCATCTTTCTTTATTCCTGCTGTGTTGTGTTTGCTTTTGTTTTTAATTCTGTTATACTTATAAGTAACACCTATTTTAATTCCGCTATAAAAATTAATTAAAAGTTTTTTTTAATACTCTATTCACCCCCCCCCCCCGCTAGAGTAGATTTGATTTATCCCCTCTCTTTCAATTGGTATCAGAGGGTTGTTTCTATTGGTTATACATGCTAACACCTGAACTTAAAGATCCTTGATAGATCCTCTTCTCTCCTTCCTTCTTTTTTATAAACCATGACACAAAATAAAGATTATGCAAGTAACAGACCTCTAGTATGCAACCTGAATAAGTTTGTTCTCTGGAAGGCAAGAATAAAATTGTATATGAATTTTATTGATGAGGATATCTTCAACTCTATTTTGACAGATCCAACAGCTCCAGTGGCAACTACCTCAACAGCATCAACAAGCTTAAATGATGTTCCTCCTCCAGACTACAATGATGCTCAGAAAAAGGCTAAGATTGCTGATGCAAGGGCCATGAACATTCTGGCCCATACTATGTTAGATGAAATCTTCCAGAAAGTTGCTGAATGCAACTAAGCAAAAGCTATTTGGGACTCACTAAACCAAATGGTTGCTGGATCTGCAGATGAGAGAAAGGATAGAAAAGCCCATCTTCTATCTCTTTATGAAAACTTCAAGAAGGTGGAAACTGAACCAGTAGTTGAGATGTATAATAGACTCAGCATCATTGTTAATGAGCTGAAAACATTGGACAAAGACATCTCACTGACTGAGCTAAATGATAAGATACTCATGTACTTTCCCAAGTCATGGGATTCTAGAATCTGGCCTATCAAAGAAGGCAGAAGCATCAATGAGATCACAACTGAAACTCTGTTGGGCAAGCTCAAGAGCTATGAGCAGCTCCTAAAGACAAGAGAAGAAGAAGAACAGAAGATTTCTATGCCTCCAAGGAAGGATCAAAATATAGCATTCAAAGCCTCTGAAGAATCAGAAGCAACTCCTTCCAATGAAGAACTGATGAGTCTCTTTGCAAAGAGATTCTTCAAGATAGGAAGAAAAGATTTCAGAAGGAAGTCTTCAAGAAATGAAGATAAACCAAGGTATGACAAAACTCCAACTAAGGAGATTATTTTCTTTGGCTGCAGGAAACCTGGATACATCCTACCAGAATGTCCAGAGAATAAACACAAAGAAAGAAGAAAGGAGAAGGACTCTAGGAACCATAGCAAACCATCCTCCCACAAGCACAAGAGGAAAGAGAAAGGTTTCGTTACTGAAACCTAGAGTGAAACTGAAGAATCATCCTCCTCCAGCTCTAGTGAAAATGATGAAGAAGCAAATGCCAAAGAAATAAGCTTAATGATTATCAATTCTTCAGGTCATGTATTAGTAGTATAAGAATCTGAAGAATATTCAGACAGTGATCAAGTAATAAAATCTTTTGATTTTACCTCTGAAGACTTTAAAAATGATTTTAAATCTATGTGTAATGATCTTATAAGATCTGAGAAAAAAATTAAACTTCTCAGAGATAGACAACTTGAATATGATAACTTAGTATCAGAAAATATCAAATTAAATAATGAATTGAATATCTATAGTGAACAAAACACATTTCTGAAAACTGAACTAAGTAAAGCAAAACAATTAGAAGAAACTTTAAATGGCAGAAGCCTACAGATGGTTGAAATCACTAGCACCCTAAATGCTAGATTAAACAAGAGTAAACTAGGTTTAGGTGCTTCATCTAGTGAACCACCAATAATCAAGAAAAATAACTTATCTCAACCAGTAAACTTTATTTCAAATAAAGGTAAAAAGAACACAGAGCAGGTAGAAAAAGTTAATAAGGTATTAGAATAAATTGAACTAGAAAAGCAGAAGAAACAAGATCAGAAAAAAAAGTCTAAACAGAAATCGTCGAACCAAGATCGATGATCACAGTATTTTTCGTCGAACGTCGACCGACGATCTCTGAACCCAGAGATTGGGTTTAATTACTCAGGAAAGGGAGATCGATGATATCATCAAACATCGTCGATCAGAGATTGATGATCCTGGAATACAGATAGTAGCAACTATTATTCTGTGAACTGAGATCGACGAGATCAGCACTGGTCGTCGAACGCAGATCGACGATCTCTACATAAATCGTCGAACCTAGATCAGTTTTATAAAAACTCTAACTACAACAGAAACTTCAATAAAAACCCTAAACCTATTAACCCTTTTTCTAATTGGGTAATTCCACCTAGAAAATTTCATCCCTTAGGTTATAAATGTCAACCTGTATGTTCCTTTATTTCCAGTTTCAAGTATGAAAAGAGACAAGGACCCAAGGTCACCTGGGTCCAGAACATTTAATCTGTTTTCTTGTAGATGAAGACCTATCCTACCACACAGGATAAGTGGTATTTGGATAGCGGGTGCTCAAAGCACATGACAGGGAATAGAGACAACCTAACTAATTTCAAGTTTAAGCTAGGTCCAAAGGTGATCTTTGGAGATTCAAGCTTTGGTCAGACAGAAGGCTATGGAAATTTTACTATTGGAGTTGTCACATTCAGCAAAGTAGCTTATGTAAATGGTCTAAAACATAATCTGATATCCATAAGTCAGTTATGTGATGCAGGTTATCAGGTATGCTTCAATGAATCCAAATGCAATATCTCTTTAAATAGCAATATTGTTTTATCTAGTTTTAGACAAGGTAATATATATTTGGTTAACTTTAATTCTGCTAGTTTAGAAATTTGTTTATTTAATCAAGTTAGCAATAAAAACACCCTTTGGCATAAAAGACTAGGACATGTAAATCTTAGAAATATTGCTAGGTTATCTAAAGACAACCTTGTTAGAGGATTGCCCTCTTGCCCCTACAAGAAGGAAAGCCTTTGCAGGGCTTGTCAGTTAGGCAAGCAAACTAAAAATAATTTTAAATCAGTAAATAAGAGTGATTCACCTAGGATCCTATACTTGCTTCATTTGGACCTTTTTGGACCAATTATTGTACAGAGCTTAGGAGGGAAGTTCTATACTTTAGTAATTATAGATGACTTCTCCAAATTCACTTGGGTATTCTTCTTGAGACACAAGTCTGATAACTTTAAATTTTCTTACAGAATTTTTGAAATGCATAAGGATTGAGTATTCTACTCCAGTTGTTTTGATATGAAGTGATCATGGTACTGCGTTTGAATCTCTTCCCATGCAAGAATTCTGTGAGAGAGAAGGTATTAGACACTGTTTCTCTTCTCCTAGAACTCCTCAACAAAATGGGGTACTAGAAAGGAAAAAATAGAACACTCACTGAAGCTGCATGCACATTACTTGTAGATGCTCACATGACTCTATCCTATTAGGTAGAAGCTATAAGCACAGCAAATTATATCCTAAACAGAAGCTTGATACATAAACTTAAGGGCAAGACTCCCTATGAACTACTCAAAGGGAATAAACCTAAAATATATTACTTTAGAATATTTGGTTGCATCTGTTATATTCATAATAACAACAAAACTTATCTTAGAAAATTTGAAGCCAAAGCTGCAATGGGAATCTTTCTAGGATATTCCCAAGTCTGCAAGGAATATAGGGTTTTCAATAAATCATCTTTGAAAATTGAAGAATCTGTCCATATTAGTTTTGATGAACCTAATATGTTTTACAAGGAGAAGGAAGCTTCTACCAGTAACTCTTTGCAGGTACCCCAACTTTGTGAAAAATTGGGTGATCTCGACCTTACTCAAAAGGTTACATCACATTCCTCCTCACAAGTTGATAAAGAAAGTGAAGAAGAAACTTTGGAAGTGGATGAACTTCCTCCAACAGCTAACTCAATTCCACAAGAGGAATTATTTCCCCAAGCTGTTGTTGAACCAACTCTACCACCTGAACTTATCACACTTAAATATCACCCTACATCTCAAGTGATTGGAGACATAACAGCTGGTGTGCAGACAAGGCATCAACTCAACCAAGACTTGATGCATGCATGCTTCTTATCTCAAATTGAGCCCCAATCCATTAAAGATGCTGAGCAATATCCACACTAGATTATTTCAATGCAAGAGGAGATTAACTAATTTGAGAGATGCAGAGTTTGGGACTTAGTTCCAAGACCCAAAGACTACCCAGTCATTGGAACCAAGTGGGTTTTCAGGAATAAGCTTGATGCCCATGGATCAATCATAAGGAACAAAGCAAGACTTGTAGCTCAAGGCTATAGGCAAGAATAAGGAATTGACTATGATCAGAACTTTACTCCTGTTGCAAGGCTAGAAGTAATCAGGATATTTCTTGCTTATGCTGCATATAAGAAGTTCAAGGTATATCAAATGGATGTCAAGAGTGTCTTTCTCAATGGAGAACTAAAGGAAGAGGTTTATGTTGAACAACCTCCAGGTTTTATCTCTTCAACCCATCCCTCCTATGTTTTTAGATTGCATAAAGCTCTCTATGGTCTAAAGTAAGCTCAAAGAGCTTGGTATGAAACCTTAGCTAGATTTCTCTTAGAGCATAAATTTTCTAGAGGCATAGTCGATAGAACTTTATTTATTAGACATCATCATGATAGAATCTTGTTAGTACAAATTTATGTATATGATATTATTTTTGGTTCTACTGATTTCAAACTATGCAAAAGTTTCTCTGACCTGATGCATTCTAAGTTTGAAATGAGTTAGCATGGGTGAACTCTCTAACTTCCTTGGTCTCCAAGTGCAGCAATCACCTGATGGCATCTTCTTATCTCAGTCCAAGTATGCTAAGGAATTAGTAAAAAGGTTTGGGATGGCTGATGCCTCAGCAATGAAAACACCCATGGCTTCCAATGTTGTGGTTGATTCTGATGAAAAAGGGAAACCTGTTGATCAGAAAACTTATAGGGCTATTGTTGGATCCCTATAATATCTCACTGTAAGTAAATCAGACATCATGTTCTCTACATGTCTTTGTGCTAGGTTTCAAGTGAACCCTAAAGAATCTCATCTAATTTTGCTAAAAAGAATTTTGAGATATATAAAGGGTTGCCCTAATCTAGGACTTTGGTATCCAACAGAGTTTGAGTTTAAGTTAACTGGATACTCAGATGCTGACTATGCTTGATGCAGAGTAGACAGAAAAAGTACATCAGGAACATGCCAGTTTATTGGTGATAGGCTTGTGTCTTGGTTTTGTAAGAAGCAAACATCAGTGCCCACTTCAACTGTAGAGGCTTAATACATTACAGCTGGCAATTGCTGCTCATAGATAATGTGGATTCAAAACCAATTGATGGATTATGGATATAGTCTAAATAATTCAATTATATTTTGTGATAGTACTAGTGCAATTTCTATTGCTCAGAATCCAGTTCATCATTCTAGAACTAAATATATAGAAATAAGGCATCATTTCATTAGAGATAGTGTAGACAAAAAGAAAATTAATCTTAACTTTATCTCCACTGATTTTCAAAGAGCAGATATCTTCACCAAGCCTTTGGATGAAAAGAAACATCTATTCTTCTTAAATTAGCTTGGAATGATAAATGGAGTGGATTAATTTATTTTCTGTCTGTGTTTGAAGATCTATTCACAAATTGTCGAACCGAGATCGACGATCGACGAACTCACCTTAAGCTTTATCGTCGACCTGAGATCGACGATAGCTCTGTATGAAGCTAAAATCGTCGACCAGAGTTAGACGAATTTTTTTTTCTTCAGAAAATAAATCGTCGACCTGAGATCGACGATCTGTTTTCCCTCTTCATTCAGAGGCCAATGATAATATTTGTCTATAATTCTGTCGAAGACCTAAGATCGAAGTTTTTTTATCTTATCATAGGACAGAGCCCGACCTTTCATATTCCAAAAGAAAAACCTATATTAAGGTTTCTCATCATGCTTTATCCCGCGCCTTCCAAGTTCTCTTGCACTTGATCTTTGTTTTCTTTGCAGGACTCTAATGGCGATTTCAGCGGTCGTTCTTACTTCGATGAAGTTCGATACAGGTTTCGACATTGACATGGATTCCTTCAACCACTGCAATCAAATCTTCTTAGATATACTGAATCTCTTCAAAGAACAGAATCTGAAGAAGATAATGTCAACAAGGATCAAGCTTATAGCATCTGAAATTAAAGAATGGGTTTACTCTTCAACATCTCCAGATGAATCGACTATGGTTGGAAATATTTCTGGAACCCAGGTTATTCTAGCTCCAACTATACTTTCTGAAATTTTTGAATTAGTAAATGGAGAAGATGCTCTAGAACTAGATACCTCTGAGTATAGTTCAATGCTGATAAGAATGGGTCATCCATAAGGAACACCATCAAAACTACTTAAGAAAAATCTGTCTGTAGAATTTAAATTCTTGGCAGATATTGTTGGTAAAGTTCTGATGGGCAAGCATATAGCTCATGATAACATTAACAAGCAGCAGTTCTCTGTGATGTCTGCTCTAGTTAATAGGAAATCTATAAACTGGGAAGCTCTTTTCTTTGAGTTGATTAGAAGGAAAAACTCTAAGAAAGAGGTTTGTTTTGGGAGAATATTGGAATATTTCTCCAGGCTAAAGCTCCTGAATTGCTGGTCTCCCAGACCCAATTCATAAATGCCAGTAAGAGGTTGGACTCTTCTCTATTTATAAAGTAGGAGAGGACCATTCCTAGGCCTTCTAGTGCCTCCAGGACTTCTGAGGATACAAGAGCTGATGCAGCTAATTCCCCAACCCCAGAAGATGTTCCTCTCTTTGTCTCAACCTCAGTCCCCTCAGCCCCTGCCTCCCAAATCCAATCCTCTCCAGTTCTTTCACCTCCACCACCTGCTTCACCTATCCAAAAGGATGTTCCATCATCATCTCTTCCCTCTGATGTTCCTCCATCCTCCTCTTTTCCTAAGTTCACCCATACAGATTTCCCTTCTGCATTCTCAGTTTGCTCAAATTGTCGACATCAAACTCCTTACACCTCCTCTGAGCCTGAACCCATATACCTAAATTTCTCAGATATAGCTCAAGATCTTCTGAAATTCATTTCTCCCTCCTTAGAGCATCTTATAGCACAAGCTCTAGCTCCTCTAACTGCCTCCATAAACACTCTTACCCATAGAGTTGCTACCCTCTCCTCTGTCCCTTCTTCTAGGGGCCTGGATACAGATGCCTCTGCAGCCAGGAAGGGGGAGATATCCAATGAAGAAGCTCCTATGCTTTCTCCAACAGCAACAGTTTCAGCAGATATGCAGGAAGATGTCTCCTCAGATGATCATATGGCTTTAGATACTGAAATTATTGATATTGATACTGATACAGAAGAAATAGTTCTTCCAGAAGTTTTGACTGTTGGTGATTGTTGCATCAATCCCATAGTAGATATCTTTGGGTTGTTGAGTTCCTTCTGTACACTCTTTCTAAATTGTCTTCTAAGTTTTAAGCCATCTTCTTTGGCTATTGTGTGTTATACTCCCTCTCTAAGTGCTGAAGTTGTCAGACAACTAAAGGCAAGTTTTATAGTTCCTCTAGCAGAAAAGTCTGATGATCAGATGTCAAGATCTCCTGGGCTATCCTATGTTTTGGATGATAGCCCCATTCCAAGTCTTGATGATCTCATTGCTCAAGATATTGCTATGGAAACTGAAGTAGTTCCTGCTGAAGTTATCCTTCCTCCTGCTGATAAGGAAGTTCCAAAGGAAGTAATTAGAGAGATTGATGCACTGTATGATAATCCCCAAGGCTCATCTGATGATGATCAAGATGATAATTCATATTCTGATGACAGCAAAAAGAAAGTGTCTAAGAAAAGGAAAGCTCCACCTAAGGCAGTTCCAAAGCCAAATCCTCATAATGACACTCCATACTACATACTCCAAAAGATTAATCCTTATCAAGGAATACCTCAATTGATGTGGTTGTCAAAGAATAAGCAAAAGGCGAGGAAGAAGAGAAGAAGGTACTCTCCTCCTCCTCAAAAGTTTAGGAGAGGTCCTCCTCCTCCTTCTCCTGCTGTAGGAGCTTCAGGCAATGTAACTCAAAGTTCAAATATCTCTAAGTCTTCAGAGCCAGATCCTTATCAGCATTAGAAGCAAGCTCCTTCTGGATCTCAAAGGAATTCCTCTTCTCAATCTTCTAAGTCCAAAGGCAAGTTCAGTCAAGCTCCTCCTCCAAGATCTCTTTACTCCAGTCAACAACAACAAAATCTTGTATCAATAAACTTTCAGGCTCAATCTACCCAATTCAGAAGCTTATCTCAGAAGCCATCACAAGATGCTGATCCAGAGAAACCTTCCTCTCCTCCTGCTGATCCAGAGCTTGATCCTAACTTCAGGATGGCCAGACTTAATGAGCTAATTGGATTGTCTCAGATTAACAAAGCCAGAAAAGAAGGACAAGATCACTCACAGTTTACTACTATGTCCTCTTACAGAGAAAAAGAACTTGAAAGGCTGCAAGTAAGTAAGAAAGTATTCAATCCTGCTGAATACATGTCACTTCATCCAGAAGCAGTTGTACCCAGAGCCACCTCTCAAAAAAACCTTGGTGAGCAAGACTTAAAGATGTCAAAGAAGGAAGTAGAAGACCCAACTAGAAAGATTGCTTTTACCAAAACTTCTTCTGCTCCTCCTCCTGCTAATTCTTAAGTTTTTCTCTGAACTGCTATTACTCTATTGCTTTACTATTTTACTGTTTTATCTGAACTGAATGTGCAGTACATTGTTATATTATATATGTTGATAATTTAAATTTTATCAGATATGTATGGCCTTGTATTTTTAGTTTCTTTTTACCTTGAGTGACCTCACCCAAATAGGGGGAGATTGTTGGAACCCTTGTTTGATTTGGGCTAGGTCCACTCTTAGGATGTTGACCCATATGTATAGCCAGGGTCAAGGTCTAGGTCTAAGTTATTCTCTTCAAGTCAGACTTCTCAAGACCAGCTTTGTATTTCTCTCAAAGATCTCAGACTCAGAAGAAATCTGTGGATTTCATATCAGTTCGACTTTTGTCGAACTAAGCTCGACGATCTTCGATCTCCGATCGACAATCTCAGAGATTAGTCTCTGAATAGAGCTCGACGATCTACGAGCTCAGGTCGACGTTTTCTCTTTTGTTCACAGAAGTCTCAGATCGCAGATAGTTGATCTCAGTTCGACGATCTTCCAGCTCAGATCGACGATCATTCTCTGTATCCGACTTCTTTTATTTTCAGTAGCTGTCTTGAAGATTTATTTCCTACTTAATTGATTCTATTTATGTCAAATAATCTCTAGTAGTTAATGCTGACATTCTCAAGGCATATAGTCAATTCTTCACAACATTAACTATGGTATTTCAAAGAGTTATTATTCTGACTTATTTGCCAAGACAGTTGGGGAGAAAATTAATTGCCAGAATTTGTAGTCGTTTCTCTCCTCGTTTTCTACAGTAATTTAAGGAATGTTTTTGAATCTCAAAAAGAGATATTCAGACTGGTTAATAGAAAGATAAACAGATTCAGAAATAGCCTCTTAGAGAACACAAGCATTTTTCTGCAATAGCTCTCAGAACTCTCCATTCTGCTCTCAAAAAACAGAATAAGAACAACAAATTTTCATCTTGAGTCTTCTTCTTTAGTTCTATATTCAGGAATCTACAGAGACAGAAAATCAACATCATTCTACAGATTCTGAAGAGCAAGAACACCAGTCTATTGAAGACCTACACCCAGGACAAAGCTTTCATCTTCCTGAATCTACTCAATATCTCAGGGGGAGCTTTGGCATCATCAAATCCACATAGTCTTCTCATTTTCTTTGAGAAAGAGAAGACTGCCATCTATTTTCTTTAACCTCTCTTGTACATGGTTATTACTCCCTTCAAAAGTGAACTCTTTGGTGATAGGGCACCTGATCAAAAACCTATTGGTTTTTAGGCACCTCAACAAAAGCCTGAAGGGTTTCTAGATCTACCTAAAGCAGATCTTGTGGTGATAGGGCACCTGATCAAAAACCCTACCAGGGTGGTAGAAGAGTGGATGTACCCAGATTTGGGGAACCACTATAATTTTATTTTGTCGTCTGATTGCTCATCTTTCTGTATTCCTACTGTGCTGTATTTGCTTTTGTTTTTAATTCTCTTATACTTATAAGTAACACCTATTTTAATTCCACTATAAAAATTAATTAAATGTTTTTTAATACTCTATTCACCCCCCCCCCCCCCCCACCTCTAGAGTAGATTTGATCTATCCCCTCTCTCTCAAATTATTTGTCTCTTTCTTCTATGGCTTTGACAGAAACAGCATGACAACGCTTTTGGTTATATGGCGTTGAGTGAGTTGACTTCACTCAATGTCTGTAGACTTAGCCACTTTTCTTCCTTGCCAATACTCAAAGCTTTGACTGTCAGCCTTCTCTCAATACTATTAACTGTATGACATTGAGTGAACTGGCTTCACTCAATGCCTGTGGACTGTCATTTTTCTTCACTGTTACCAGCTTCTGGTTCATCTGACGTTGAGTGAGCTTACTTCACTCAACACCTGTGGACTTAGGCAATTTTCTTCCTTTCCAGCCAGCTTCTTTGAGTCCACCTGTCAATGTCAATTGGACCACCTATCCAATCAATATGATATAGACTAACCTGCATGTATGAACTTAAACATACATCAAATACAACTATGTGTATATCATTGACTTGTTTGACTTCTTACAAATCTGAGACATTGGGATCAATGGACCTAACAATCTCCCCCTATTTGAAGAAGTTAAAACACCAATTGAAAAAAAAAATTGTCAATGATATACACCAACATATGTAGCAACAATGTACACCAACATATTAACACTAGAGAGTTAAGGGTTACCATATTTCCCATTTTCTGCTAGTATGGTGATCATCACCTACTCCCCCTGTATTGCTTCAAGATTCACCATTGCACCTTTTATGAGAACACTACCTGCTCCCCCTATTTTGTTGCATTGACACCTAGTCACAACCTAGTCACCTTGCCTAGTCACCTTAGTCACCTTCTCCCCCTTTTTGACTTCTTCAGACAGAGGGAGAGGCTTGCCATCTGTGATTATCTTCTCCCTATTCTGAAGATAGATAATCAACTACTTGCTCCCCCTAAACAAGAGCATACTTTACCAAGACTTTGGACATTCCATCCTTCATACCATTTTCTGGTCTTCACAACCTGCAAGATGATGTAGTTCCTGCAACAAAACAACATAAAGAGCAACTGAAGCAACACCAAGTTCAACAAACCCAACTAAAACTTGAAGGTGTTGAACTTTGCTTCATCTAGTGGCTTGGTGAAGATATCAGCCACTTGCTTGTCTGTTAGGACAAACTCAAGACTAATATCCTCACATTCCACATACTCTCTTATAAAGTGATATCTAATCTCTATGTGCTTAGTACTACTACGTGAGACAGGATTCCTAGCTATAGAGATTGCACTAGTAGAGTCACAGAATAAAGAAATTCTACTTAATTGAATGTTATAATCATGAAGTTGATGTTGTATCTACAGTAACTGTGTACAGCAGCTCCCTACAGCTATGTATTCTGACTCTACAGTAGAAATAGAAACACTTGTTTGCTTCTTACTGCTCCATGACACTAGCTTTTTTCCCAAAAGCTGACAGGAGCCTGATGTACTTTTCCTGTCTTCTCTATAGCCAACAAAGTCTGCATCTGAAAAGCCTATTAGTTCAAAATCCTTATTCTTAGGGTACCAAAGGCCAAGATCTTGTATGCCCTTCAGATATCTCAAAATTCTCTTAGTAGCAGAGTAATGAGATTCTTTAGGGCATGTCTGATAACTATCACAGATACATGTAGCATATATAATGTCTAGCCTACTAACAGTCAGGTATAGAAGAGAGCCAATTATCCCTATATATATAGTTTGATCAACAGGTTTACCTGCCTCATTCTTGTCTAAAGTCATGTTTGACCCCATGGGAGTTTTTATGGTGGAGGCATTCTCCATCCAAAATTTATTAATCAGTTCCCTAGTAAACATAGATTGAGATATAGATAATCCATTGTCAGTCTATCTTACTTGGAGACCCAAGAAGAACTTAAGTTCACCCATACTGCTCATCTCAAACTTCCCTTGCATAAGTTTGGCAAACTTTTTACAAAAGTTATCATCAGTAGATCCAAAGATAATGTCATCAATATATATCTGGACTAGGATGATCTTGCCTTTGGATTCCCTGAGAAATAGGGTCTTGTCTATCTTCCCCCTTGAGAATTTGTTCTCAATGAGGAAGCTAGGCAGGGTTTCATACTATGCTCTAGGAGCTTGTTTCAACCTATATAAATCTTTCCTAAGTCTATAAACAAAATTAGGATGGTTAGGAACAACAAAACCAAGAGGTTGTTCCACAAAGACTTCTTCCCTCAAGTCTCCATTCAGGAAGCTGACTTTACATCCATCTGGTAGACTCTGAACCATTGGTATGTAGCATATGCAAGGAACAGTCTAATGGCATCTAGACTTGCTATAGGGGCAAAGGTTTGAGCAAAGTCAATACCTTATTTCCGTCTATACCCCTGAGCTACCAGTCTAGCTTTATTCTTGGTTATAATGGCATGTTCATCAAGTTTATTCTTATAGATCCACTTGGTCCAATGACATTATGTCCATGTGGTCTGGGAACCAGCTTCCAAACCTTATACCTCTTAAACTAGTTCAGTTATTCTTGCATAGCTACAATCCAAAACAGATCCATGTTTGCTTCTTCAAACTTTTGGGCTCTACTTGTGACAAGAAACTGGAGTACATTGCTGTGTTGAGACATCTGCTCCTTATCACTACACCTTGACTTGCATCACCAAAGATCTGGTGGCCTGGATGATCCTTCAAATGCCTGACTGCTGGAGGCAGTCTTCCTTCAGCATTCTGTGCTCCAAAGTTACCATCATGTTGAACATCATCCACTTCCTGTATGCCTTATGCTTCCTCTGGAATCCACACACTTTTATCTTTGTCTTGGACTATAGGTTCAGTTTCCTTATCAGTCAGCTTGTCCATGATCACTTTTGTGCCTGCGAGACTAAAAAGGGAGCTTGACAGCTCATTATTATTCATGTTTGATTCATCAAACACTACATTAACTGACTCCTCTACAACTTGACTTATCAAGTTATAGATCTTATAGGTCTTACTATGATTGTTGTACCCAATAAAGATCCCTTCATAGGACTCGGCAGCAAACTTAGTTATATAGGATTTCCCATTATTAAGCACAAAACATTTGCTCCCAAAAATTCTGAGATATGCAAGGTTTGGTTTTCTGCCCTTCAATATCTCATAAGGAGTCTTTTTGTGGCTCTTGGTGATAGAAGCTCTATTGAGGACATGACAAGCAGTGTTTACTGCCTCAACCCAGAATTATTCTAGGAGAGATGTGTCATTCAGTAAAGTCCTTCCACCTTCTATTAGAGTCCTATTTTTTCTCTCAGCAATTCCACTTTGTTGGGGTATTCTAGGAGAAAAAAACTCTTGCTGAATCCCAAGTTCTTCAAAAAACTTTGTCATGCATTCAGATTGAAACAAAGTTCCATGATCACTTCTGATTATGACCACAGAACTGTTCAATTCATTCTGTATTTGTTTGACAAATGTCTTGAAGAAATCAGGAGTTTCAGAATTTTTCCTTAAAAAGAAAACCCAAGTAAATCTGGAAAAGTCATCAACAACCACAAAGGTGTAGACTTTCCTACCTAGACTATGAACTGACATAGGACCAAACAAGTCCATATGCAGGAGGTATAAACACCTCACAAAGTATTTGGTTTTAATGCTTTTGAAGGAAGCTTTGGTATACATAGCAAATGCTCTCCTTAGTGCATTTTATGTTAGGGACATTCCTAACTAGCTCTTTACTAAAGAGCTTGCATTTGGTCTTATAGTTCAAACAAATTAGCCTCTTGTGCCATTTGACATAATGTGAGATTTTCTCATTTGTAATTAGGCATATGGGAGAGTCTGAATTTACACAAAGAAAATTTAAACAGTACACATTCCCACTCCTAGTGCTTGTCAAGATGACCTCTTGGTCACTTAAATTCTTTATGCGGCGCTCATCCTTGTGGAATGAAATGTCATAGCCAAGATCACAAAATTTCCTAATGCGTATAAGGTTGTGTTTTAACCCTTCCATATAGGCTACTTTTGTGAAAGTGACTAAGCCATTTGATATATTACCATAACCTCTGGTAATCCCTTTGTCTGCTCCACCAAAGATCACCTTTGGTCCATCCTTTACTGGAATGAACTCCCTCAAATTTCTCTTTGTTCCAGTCATGTTCCTAGAAAAACCATTGTCCAAGTACCATATAGGGGTATGGAAACTTAGACTAACCTGCAAAACATATTTATTTTACCTTAGGACCACAATATTTATTGGGTCCTAGGTGCATGTTAGTCTCAAAATTAACATGTCTACCAGCAGTTTTTCTGACTAGAAGACTGACTTTAGCTCTAGATACACTAGGGTTATGCCAGCAGTCAATGGCATAATGGCCTATCTTGCCACAACACCAGAATTCATGAAGGTTATATCTTCTTTTCTGAGTTGGCTTAATGACTGTATTAACAGCAGTAGCCTTCTTCAGATTTCTTTCAGCAATTATCTGACTGAAGGAGAGTCTTTCAGCAGCTTTAATTGTCTTTTTGATTGTCATTAACAGCAATTTTCTTTGCAAAAATCATGCTTCTGATAGCATCAAAAACACCCAAATCATGTTTGATATAAGACTGACCTTCAGTCTGAGTCTTTGCTGATTGATTCTGAAGTTTGGCCACTACCCCATTCTTAAGAGTTTGAGCTAGAGCACCAAAGACAAATGGTCTAGGATGGGCCATTTGTATTTCTTCATAAGCAGCCTTGAAGGCACTCATCCACATTCCTCTTCTCCTTACATTGGAAGATACATTAGTATCCTTCTAGGAAGAATTCCCATCCTTCCAGTGACCATACAAGGAGTCCATGTCATACTTATTAGCAGGGAGTATTACCCTTTTAAAAGGAATGGGTGGCTTAGCTGGAGCTTTTCCCTTTCCTTTGAAAGAGGCAGCTTTGGTATTTCCCTTGAATCTAACTCCTCTCTTGTTTCTCTAAGAGGTGAAGGAGTCAATAATGAGCAATATTGAATTGGGCTTAGAAAAACTTGCCACAATTCTCTTCTCCCTTTGGAGCTTTTCTTCTAGATCCTTAATAAGGTTATTCTTATGCTTTATGGTGCCTATCTGTATAAGAGTGATAGTCTTCAACTGACTAACTTCCCTAATCTTCTTTTCCAACATGATAGTTGTCTCAGAGTGCTAGGAAGCAGCAAGCTGTAGAGATGCAATCTCTTGAGACTGTTTTTTAGACAGCATCTTACTCCTCTTGAATGCTTCCATAAGTTCACCATATTTATCAATCACTTAACTGATGTCATCCTCAAATTCAGAATCACATTCATCCTTAGATGAAGATGCTTTTGAACCTGGACCAGTCTTATAGATTGACTTAGATGAAGAGCTGAATGGAGAGTGTACATTAGATGGACCAAGCTGATCCTGGAAGGATTCTTCATCAGATCTTGCCATCAGCCCAATGTAGGCTTCCTCATCTTCGTCTGAACCAGAAGAAGATGAATCTATCCAGCTTTTCTCATTCTTAGCAATGAAGGTTTTCTCCTTCTTGCCTTCTTATGGTGATGATTTTTCTCATCAGCCTCCTTCTTCTTTATAGGACATTCAACCACAATATTCCCTTGCTTGCTACAGCAAAAATAAATAATCTTATGAGAAACATGTTCACTAGGTTTTGAGTCATACCTGCTTTCCTTGGAAGGTTTCTTCTTGGTTCTATATTATTCCTCCTTGTGTTGATAGGAAGAAGAAGGTCTGCTCCTCCACCCCTTCTTATTCATTAGCTTCAGAAACTGCCTTGAAAAGGTAGCAAATTCCTTATCAGACATATTGCAGTCTGATGTACCTTGTTCTGAACTATCTGACTTAGTTGGGCTTCTTGGAGGAGAAGGATTCTTCTCTTTGCTCCTCTTAGAGCTATCAGCCTTGAAGGCCAAAATGTTTTCTCTAGCCTGAGATTTCCTTGATGTCACTTCCTCCTTCCTTGCAATCAGCTGCATTTCATAAGACAGCAACTTCCCAAACAAAGTGGATGGTGGAGTATCTACCAGCTTTGCCACTTCTCTAATAGCACATATGATGCATGCCAATGGTTTCGACGGATTAAACTATGCACTTTAAGTGCGAACAATTAAACAATTTATGTAGCGTGTGGGATCTCTCTAAAATAATAAAGAAGATTTAGCAATTAAAAGCACTAACTTTAACAATGCACAACGCAAAGGAGCGCTACTCCTTTTTGAGATTAAACAAAAGGCTATGTGTCAATGTTCGCTAAGCAAATAGGACCTACCTGATCCGGACAATTAGCAATCCAAATTAAATTTATTGGCAAACCATTCACAAAACCAACACGAGAGGATCCGTACTAAAATTAGCGATTTTAAAGAAGTCCAAATCGATCCCAAATTAATTTAAATCGAGGTTAACCAAAACTCTTGAACTCGAGGAGAAATCAAGGATAATGAATCAGCTTTCTTCTAGCGTTCCCGAGATCTAACCGATCCAATTTATACGAAAATATTCAGAAGAAACACGCTTAAAAATCAGACTTAATTAAGCACGAATTTCAATATAAATCAGGACTAAATACTAGCCTTCTATTCCACCAAACCTTACAATACTATAGAAGAAATCACACTAGAGAGGTTTAGAAAATCGTTACCAAAATCCCAAGAAATATTCGTCCACAAGATGAGTGGAGGAAGCACACACGACGGTGGTTGAATCTATTTCCACGCAAGTTCACGGATCCGTGTCAGATGATGAAATCGCAAGACGTTCTTCCGTTGCAAAACCCTTGGTGTGGGAGTACCTTGATGGAAAATATATATGGAAAGAGGAGAGATAAAAGGTGGTGGGAATATTGCAGGAGTCCTAAAGAGGAAAAGGTGGGGCTGCTCGGGTTGGGGTGGTGGTGGAGAGGGCTGGTCAGGTTTGTGAAGGAGAGGGCTGGTTGGCTCATTAATGGAGGTGGGTGTTCGGGTTGGGTGGTGGAGGAGGGAGGGCAATAAAGTGAAGAGGGAGAGGAGGAGACCGGCTAGAGGGTGGTCGGCTAGGGTTGGCTGAAACTCAAGTATGAGGAGGTAGTTAGGCTTAGTGAAGAAGGGGAGGGGTTGTTTGGTGGTGAACTTGAGGAGGGAGGAGGAGAGGAGGCCGAGAATAGAGAGGGGGAAAGTGGTGGCCGGCAGCCAAGAGAGAGGAGAAGAGGAGAGGAGTCGAATATTGCCAAGGGAGGAGAAATTCTCAATAGAATTTCTTAGGGTTTTAATTTCTTTTCATTCTTCATTACCAAATTATTCATAAGCATGGCCTTATATAGCCTACACCACTCCATCTCCTCCATTCAAATAAAATAAACACATGATGGTTATATGCACCCATCATAAACATGACATAACAAATACAATAATTAAATGAATGAAATAAAAACACCCTTGATGGTTATAGGCACTCATCATACATGAAATGAAATAAACACTTAAAATAGAAATGAAATAAACACTTAAAATAAAATGCTTAAGTTAAAAATTACTATTATATATTATAAATATTTATTTTATAATTATATATTTTTATTTGATGGTGTCGGCGGACGTCGAGCAGAACATGTAGCGGCGGCGGCATTGGCGAAGAACGTCGTGGTAGAATTCCATCCTCGAGCTTGCGGCAACGTTCATCCCAATCAACTAATTCTCTATGTCAGGGATCAACGGCCGCATCAACAATGTCGCCATCAATCCTCCCCCACTCAAAATTATTCATCACCAATGAGTGGGCTGTGAGGGGTGAACAGTCGAAAGCAGCAGCAAAATAGGGCAAATCTGGCCCAGCTATCCATGTCGTAGCAGCATTAACATCCCATAGCAATGAGCACCTGTCAGACAGAGAAACAACAAGACTCTCGAGAAAACTCGAAAGGGTGTCAAGTAAAAGAAAAATAACTTGAATCTTACCATCCGGTTCAAGAGCCAAAGAGTCCACGTGGAATATAGATATGATAAAAATAACAGTCCCCAGCCCAAGAGAACATTTAGTGGGAGATAAAAACGATGGAGAAAGCCACTCAGGTGGAAAAGAGACGTACAGTAAAAAGTCCGGAAACTTGAAATAAAGTGAAACACCCTGTGCTTTATAAAAATCTGAAATAAAAGCATGAAATCCAAAGTTGTTCTATCCATGGATGGGTCGGCATTCCTACATATTAAATTATTAACGGTGTTAGAAGACATCCGCTCTAGGACTGACCAGACTAAACCCAAATCACTAACTCTAGCGTAGGATGGTCTCAGAAGGGATCGGAAGTGCGTGCAACATAAATTAAAATGAAACGCTAACATCCTAGATACATATAAGGCATATAAGTAATAAGACGCAAATTGATTGATTAATTTTTTAAAAGTCTGTCTAATTAACTTATGACTGTGAGGAGTGAAACCTTGTGCTACATGACTTGACCCCAAAGCGGAGGATAAGGGGATTAAGTCAGGTGGCACGGGAGCCTTATAATCAAAAATGATTTCAATGGGCTCCAAGTCCGCAGTTTTAATTTTAACTTTAATATACTCACGCTTGGCATGAAGATATGCCAAGGAGAACCGCTCATCATAAACAATAGAGTTGGACGCTCCCGGATGTGAAAGGATGTGCAAGTGATACAACTCAAGGGGCCTAATTATAGTCATAAACGTATGTACACGAGGGTCATCAAAAGGCGATGGGTAAAAGCGTGCAACCGGGTGTGGTATATAAGTATGTCTAGGAGACACCACATCCAAAGCCACAATAGCCAAGGAATCACAAACGGTCCTAAGCGAGGTTTTGCCCAACGTCGTGCGATCAGATGAACGGTCTATCCCCGAAAAAGCATAGTCAGATCTACGAATGGTGGTGGAAAGACCGAACATGTCAACTAATAACTCGCTCACACATATCCGACTAGATAAGTCCAGCAGGGAATCTAAATAAATGGGAACCTCAAAATATCTCGGACTAGAAAGAACCAACTCGTGTCCTAACAGGTCATCACCTAAATTACTTTTAGATAGGCTTTCAACACAAGGTGACTCTACCAACTCAGTCGAAATGTCTTCCAACTCAGGGTCATCAGAATACGATATGACAATCAAGGGAGACGGCTCAAAAATATAGTCGAGGGGAACTAGAAGAATCCCAGGGTGTGATACCTCAGAGGAGAAATCCTCATCCAGGTCACTAGGATATCCAAGCTCCTCAACATCACTAAAATCATTTGTTAAATCGGCCTCTCCCTCAGTGGCGGGCTCAGTCCTAGACACAGCCACAGAGTCATCAGGAGAGTCAACGACTAGATTAGGCAGCTCATGGAGAGACTAAAAAAGGACTAAGGGCGTAATCGGAATGGGACGCACAATAGAACCATGATCAGATACGCCACTAGACTCACCTGTCATAATCATCTGTCTGCCCCTACAGATAGGACTACTCTCACCTCGCGGGATCATGGCAGTCCTAGCAGTCACTTGTACAGAACTCAGAATAGGGAACCTCACCTTTTCCTTTCCTCCATAGGTGGGTGCGGGTATGCTATGGGTAGCTCAACTAACCTGGGGAAAGGGTCTATCCTGAGGTAATATGTCACTCCTATAAGAAGCTATGGGTCTAGTGCCATAATTATTCACGCTCATGATTGTGGTTCTATTAGTACGAAGGTAGTCGGTATCAAATTGATCTACGAGTAAGCTACGCATGTGCGGCCAAGCATACTGATAGCTACCAACATGACGCTCTTCATTTAACCAAAACACGCGGGCTTGACCTACTAACCACTCTCGGGAGACGACAACCTTTTGGTGGTCATCCTATATGTGGCAATCAAAATAAATTTCTATCCCCTTAAGCCAGTCTCTAAAAATTTGGGAACTCCCATAACCGTCATAAATGGGTGCCTGTCTTCTAGTGTCAAGATAAGTGTGGGGACAGTTGGTATTCCTTTGATATATAGGCAAGGCTGGGGTATGATTAGCCATGAATTTGGCATACAAATAGTCTAAATGGGAAGCATACACATCATAGGCCATTTTCTAGTTGTAACGGGATAGAAAATTCTACTCGAATCTGGTACACATGCAATGAAATAATGACTCTGATCCTATAAAATTGTAACAGATGGAATTGTTCCCGCTAAACAACTAAGGATATAAATATATTTTTTTGTATTTTCTTGCTGAAAATAAATAGGAGATTATTAAAAAAAAAATTGATTTTTTTGCAGAAAAATAAATATTTTAGGCCGCTATTTGCATATCAAAAATAAAAAATTTATTTTTATTATTTTGGCAATGAACCGTGTAAGTGCGTGTCGGCGTACTAATAAAAGGGGGAGGGTGTCAATTAAGAAATTGACGTGAACCTCCCTCTGATACCAAATTGATGCAGGTCAATGGTTCCGATAGATTAAACAACGCGCTTTAGGTGCAGACAATTAAACAAGTTATGCAGCGTGTGGGATATCTCTAAAATACTAACGAAGATTCAGCAATTAAAGGCACTAACTTTAACAATGCATAACGCAAAGGGTCGCTACCCCTTTTTGAGATTAAATAAAAGGCTATGTGCCAATGTTCGCTCAAGAGAATAGGACCTACCCGATCCGGACAATTAGCAATCCAAATTAAATTTATTGGCAAACCATTCACAAAACCAACACGAGAGAATCCGGACTAAAATTAGCGATTTTAAAGAAGTCCAAATCCATCTCAAATTAATTTAAATCAAGGTTAACCAAACCTCTTGAACTCGAGGAGAAATCAAGGATAATGAATTTGATTTTTGCTAGTGTTGCTGATCTACCCGATCCGATTTATACGAAAATATTCGGAAGAAACACGCTTAAAATCAGATTTAATTAAGCACAAATTTCAATATAAATTAGGACTAAATACTAGTCTTCTATTCCACCAAACCTCATAAATATTATAGAATAAATCACACTAGAGAGGTTTAGAAAATTGTTACCCAACTCTCAAGAAAAATCCATCCACAAGATGAGTGGAGGAAGCACACACGACGGTGGTTGAATCTATTTCCACGCAAGTCCACAGATCCGCGTCGGACGATGAAATCACAAGACGTTCTTCTGTTACAAAACCCTTAGTGTGGGAGTACCTTGATGGACAATATATATGGAAAGAGTAGAGAGAAAAGGTGGTGGGAATATTATAAGAATCCCAAAGAGGAAAAGGGGGGCTGCTCGGGTTGGGGTGGTGGTGGAGAGGGCTGGTCGGGTTTGTGAAGGAGAGGGCTGGTCGGCTCTTTAATGGAGGTGGGTGTTCGGGTTGGGTGGTGAAGGAGGTAGGCCGATAAAGTGAAGAGGGAGAGGAGAAGGCCGGCTAGAGGGTGGTCGGCAAGGGTTGGCTGAAACTCAAGGGTGAGGAGGTGGTCGGGTTTAGTGAAGAAGGGGAGGGGTTGTTTGGTGGTGACCTTGAGGAGGGAGGAGGAGAGGAGGCCGAGAATAGAGAGGGGGGAAAGTGGTGGCCTGCGGCCAAGAGAGAGGAGAAGAGGAGAGGGGCCGAATATTGCCAAGGGAGGAGAAATTCTCAATAGAATTTTTTAGGGTTTTAATTTCTTTTCATTCTTGATTACCAAATCCTTGATATGCATGGCCTTATATAGACAACACCACTGCATCTCCTCCATTAAAAAAAAATAAACAAATGATGGTTATATGCACCCATCATAAACATGACATAACAAATACAATAATTAAATGCATGAAATAAAAACACCCTTGATGGTTATAGGCACCCATCTATCATGAAATGAAATAAACACTTAAAATAGAAATGAAATAAACACTTAAAATAAAATGCTTAAATTAAGAATTGCTAATATATAATTATAAATATTTATTTTATAATTATATATTTTTATTTGATGGTGACGGCAGACGTCGAGTAGAACATGTAGCGGTGGCGGCGTTGGCGAATAATGTCGTGGTAGAATTCTATCCTCAAGCTTGCAGCAACGTTCATCCCAATCAACGAATTCTCTATGTCGGGGGATCAACGACCGCATCAGCAACATCGCCATCAACATATCTTTGTGTCTCAGTCTCTAGTAAGAGACCTAAGAAAATTATCATTTAGCTCATAGTTACTAAATACTCGGCCTTAGGTCCTTAGTTCATTTATAGTTCTAAAAAACCTTTCATAGCAGCTAGTTACGGTCTCCTCCTTGATCTGTCTGAAAGCCTCATACTCTTGATTGAGCATAGACTTCCTATCATCTCTAACTTCCTCAGTACATTCCATGTATATTACCAGAGTGTCCTACATTTGCACTAGGTTTTGAAAAGTAGAGTCATCTATGGCACTAACTATAATGTTATGTGCCCTTTTATCCATTGCGGCCAAGATGATTTCATCTTTAGTCATTTCTGCATAACTCTTAGGAGTCTTGATATTTGCATCAAGAATTGGCTCTTTCAGGGGAATGAATGGTCCTTCTAGTACTATAACATAAATTCTAGGGTCTGATGCTTCTATAAACAATCTGACCCTTTTTTCCAGATTCCAAAGTTTTCTTTCATGCATAGAGGAAGCTTCATAGAACCTAATTCCTTATGGTTCTCTCCTGAACCCATACTTATCTTTTCTCTGCTACCCTTTGAGATCTACTAGACTGTTAAGCCTTTATTGAGTAACCTCCCTCTGATACCACTTGAAATCTTTGAATACAAGGGTAGCTAATCACCTAGAGGGGGTAAATAGGTTTCTGGAGCTTTTTAGTTACTTTTAACATTTATCATATTTTGATATATATTATGATATGAAAGCTGATGCTTTCAAGAATATCACCCAGATGACACAGTAGCTTTATAGTGGTCCTCTATTGTATGGGTACATCCACTGTCCCTCCTGCCTTTCTAACAGAATGTTAGACAAGGAACTTCTCCAACAACTTGGCTTCTCAGAGGTTACAACATGATCCCACCGGATCACTCAGTCTCCACTAAGACTTACAACACAGGCAAAAAACCCAACCACTCAGTAATCACCTGATCACCTACCATACACACATCCAAAACTGGATCCTACCACTCAGATCTATACCAGATCATATACTCAGCCTTTATTACTTAGGCTTATAATACAGATCTCACCAGATCTAACTCTCAGCCTTTATAAACTAGGCTTACAACACAGATCTTTAACAGATCCTACAGAATTTGAATAGAAATATTGATTTGACTCAACAGAAAATAATCTGTGAGTCAATTTCTTCCCGAGCTGAGTGAATCTCAGCCATATCTTCTTCACAGCAACAAGGTTGATGTTCTTCAAGAATCTACTGCTTGTGCTGGAAGTATTCTCAAAACCTTGATTCTAATTCTACTAATGAAGGAGAGAGAGGAAAAATCTTTTATTAGATAACCTGTTTTGTATAACTATGCGAACAAGAAAGAATAGACCAAAATTTTGAATAAAAGAATTTTTATTATCCAAAAAATTAAGTATTACAAAGGTATAGCCTTCCTTTTATATAATGGAGGAGAGGGGAGATATTACAAATAAGCAATGTGGGATAAATAATAACAAGTACAAGTAGCTATACAAAAATAAACCGCACAAGCCGCGTGGTTAGATGAATAGGCTAACCGCCTGATAAAACCTATAAAGAGAAGACAAGCCGCTAGGGGAGGCCGCTAAGGGAGATCGCTAGACTGCCTGGTCTTTAAGTTGCCTGCGTCAAACTGCTAGACCACCCAATCTCCAATCAGCAATATCTCGGCTACCAAATCGCTGGAGAGGAACCGCAAATCACGCGGTCTTCAAGCCACCAGGGTCAGACCGTCCGGTCACCATACAGCAACCCTCCCCCTCAAGCTGGACCATATATATCAATCATGCCCAGCTTGTCACAAATGTGAAAAAGGAAATGGACACAGTCTTGGTTAAGATATCTGTTAACTCGTTGTCGGAGGTAATGAACGGAGTGCAAATCTATTTCTTCAAAATCTCTTCCTAAATAAAATGGCTGTCGACTTCAATGTAATTTGTTCTCTCATGGAAGACCGGATTTTTGGAGATATACATAGAGGACTTATTATCACAGAACAAAGGTAGAGGTTGGTTGTAGACCTCTCCTAAGTCAAGCATGAGAGCCCGTAACCACTTTAATTCACATATGGTCGACGTCATACTTTTATATTCCGCTTCTGCACTAGACCTAGAGACGACAGACTGATTCTTTCTCTTCCAGCTCACAAGGTTTCCCCCCATAAAAGTGCAAAAGCCCAATGTGGACTTGCGATCTCCTTTATCATCAGCGTGGCTAGAATCCGACTATGCTTCAACCTTTAAATGACCATTCTTTTGAAACAATAGTCCTTTACCTGGCACCGCTTTAATATATTCTAATATCCTTAGGGCAGACTATAGATGGCACTCCCTAGGAGCTTGCATGAACTGGTTAACCATGCCTACAACATAGGAAATGTCGAGTCTGGGTACCGTGAGATAAATGAGTTTGCCGACCAGACAACTGTACCTCGTAACATCTGATAGAGGAGGTGAGTTATCTGTCTAGGTTTTATCTTCTCTAGTAGCTATGGGGCATCGAGCAGGTTTATCCCCAGTCAACCCTGTCTCTTTTAGAAGATTAAGATCATACTTACGTTGGGAGAGGATCAAGGAGTTGGGCTTTCGAGAGATTTCTATCCTCAGAAAGTATTTTAGGGAGCCCATATCCTTTGTGACCAGGTGTTGACGGAGATGTTTCTTTATCAAGGCTATCCCAGTCTAGTCATCTCCAGTGAGAAGAATATCATCCACATATATGGAAAGAACCACTAGACCAAGGGAGGTTTGACAAATGAACAATGAGTGATCGATAGAACTTCTTGTAAAACCCACAGCTATCACAATGCTGCTAAACTTGTCAAACCAAGCCTAAGGGCTTTGCTTTAGGCCATAGATGGCCTTCTTCAGCATGCATACCCGTGTCTCCCCCTGAGCAACATACCCAGGAGGTTGCTCCATGTAGACATCATACTGAAGATCACAATATAGAAAGGCATTCTTGACATCCAGTTGGGAAATTAGACAATCCCTATTGACGGCCACAGAGAGGAGTACCTGAATAGTGCTAAGATAAGCAACGGGAGAAAAGGTGTCAAAATAATCAAGCCATAAGTCTGAGTGAAGCCTTTGGCGACAAGGCGTGCCTTGTAACGATCCACACTACTGTATGGACTAAACTTCACAACAAAGACCCAGTGATAGCCAACAACATCGGTGCCCAATGGAGGAGGAACAAGGGTCTGTGTACCCCGCTCGGTGAGGGTGGAAATTTCCTCATCCATGGCGTCATTCTAATGAGGAACAGCAAGGGCTTCCTGGTAGGTGCGGGGAGTGGCAGTGGCAGAGATAGCCAATGCAAAAGTCCTGCGAGAATGAGTCAGACGAGCATAGGAAACAACAACAGCAAGCGAGTGCTGGGTACATGTCCGCACCCCTTTGCGAAGAACAATGGAAGATCCAGATCGGCATGTTCCTCAGTATCTGGTGCATCCGTGGAGGATAGAGTTGGCCCAGGAGTAGAGAGTAACGGCCGCAGAGAATAGGAAGACAGCGGAGGTTGAGAGAGACGAGGAGGAGATGGTAGACACCACGGAGTAGGAGAAATCTCGGTAGGTGTAGACAGGACAAAGGGGATGGTAGGATAAGCAGGAACATCGGGAAGAAAAGAGGATTCACGAGAGAAATAGGACGCATTTTCGAAGGAATTTACGTCCGCGGAGACGAATGACTTGCGAAGAATAGGGTCAAAACAACAATAACCTTTCTGAGTGGTAGAGTAACCCAGAAAGACATATTTGGTGGCACATGGGGAGATTTTGTCACAGGCGGTTGAGGGAGCGTGCACAAAAGTCGTGCACCCAAAGATACGCCGAGGGAGAGGAAATGGATCCTTGTCCAAATAGAGGATGGAGAATGGGGTTTTACCGTGGAGAACCGTTGAGGGAATGCGATTGATGAGATAGCAGGAGATGAGAACAGCATAGCCCCAATAGGAGCGAGGAACCTGCATCTGTGTCATCAGAGTGCGAGCGATATCAAGGAGGTTGTTGGAACCCTGGATTTTATTTGGGCTAGGATCACTATTAGGATGTTTGGATGACCCATCATGTATAGTCTAGGGTCATAGGTTTTCCAGGGTCAAATTCAGCAGCACCTACTTAGACTGTCAGTACTCTACTTCAGAATACTTTAGAGATAGAAGACTTCAATGTAAAAGCAGCTAAATTGATTATAGGAAAGTCGTTTGACGATAGATGAACTCAGCTCGACGATTGTCGATCTAAGATCGACGAACTCAGAGTTCCTTCTCTGAGTTGAGCTCAACGAAAGATAAGCTCCGGTAGACAAAATTTGTCTTTAACTCTGCAATATCAGCTCGATGATAGCCAAGCTTAGCTCGAAGAAATTGGAGCTCAGGTCGACGAATATGAAGAATTAAGCTCGACGAACTCCAGGCTTTGGTCGACCATCTTGGAGCTTAGGTCGACGAAGGAGAATTCATAGCTCGACGAACTTGGAGTTCAGGTCGACGAATACATTGTTGAGTTCGACTAACTCCTTCCAGGTTCTGTTCAACTTTTCCTCTCTGCAGTTTCTCAGTTCAACTATCATTTTGATTTCTAATTCTATTATATTAAGAAAGTAATGCTCTGACAATTAATGCTCAATATTCTAAGGAATATAGCCGTTCCGGGTAGCATTAATTATGGTTTTCACAGAGTTATTACTCTATCATATTCAATGGGACAGTTAGGGAAATGCATTCAAGACAAATATTAGTCGTTCAGAATCCCAGAAATTATTTAGAGAATTTCAAAGAAAAGATTTAAAATTCAAATGGTTTTGAATATGAAATCATATATAAAGTGATTTTTCTTCAAAAGATAAAAAATATATTGGAATGAGAAAAAACAACAACAACAACAACAACAAGGCAGTGCATCAGTGAAAAATATGAGCAATCAGTAATCAGTGAAGAAAAACACAGTCTTATACACACACAGTTCATCATCATCTGTTTCAGGCTTTCAAGGGACAACTAATCAAAATCAGTCCAAAAAACTTCAAAAGAGCAACATCATTTGAAGGCCTACACCCTGAAGCAAAGCTTCCACTCCTGATCAGATTCATACAACTCAGGGGGAGATTTGACAACATCAAGAAATTCACTAAGTCTTCTCAAAGATTTGAGACAGAGTAGACAATATATCTTTTTACTTTTCCCTTTTCCTATGTACAGGGTTTTAACTCCCTTCAAAAGATAGACATTTGGTTGTTAAGTCTCCTGATCAAAAGACTTAGATTGGTTTTTGGGCACCTGATCAAAAGCTCAAAGGGTTGTTAGATCTCCCTTATAAAAATAGATCTTGCGGTGGTAGTAGACTGGATGTACCAAAGTTTATTGGGGAACCACTATAATTCTTGTATCATCTGTATTGATAATTTCTGTGTTTGTGTGCTATGATATTTCCTATTTTATACTTATATATCACTTTATTTTAATCGGCTATAAAACCAGTAAATCATTTTAATACTCTATTCACCCCCCCCCCCCCCCACCCTCTAGAGTAATCATAAGATCTATCCCTCACTTTCAATTGGTATCAGAGGTGACGGTTTTTGCGTTCTGCCATGCCATTTTGCTGTGAGGTATAAACACAGCTAGTTTGATGAACAATCCCATTTTGCATACAGAAAGAAGAAAAATCATGACTAAAATATTCTTTGGCATTATCAGAGTGAAAGATTTTAATAGAGACATCAAACTGAGTTTTAATTATAAAATAAAAAGATGTCCATATAAAGAATAATGCAGAGCGATCTTTTAAAGGATACACCCACATACAGTGAGAGAAATCATCAATAAAAATTACAAAATATAAAATACCCCTTCCTATGGTGAGGGGAGGAGCAGGACCCAGACATCGAAGTGAACGATATCAAACGGAAGGGAAGATCCATGGCCTTGCTTCAATGGGAAGGAGGAGCGGTGATATTTGCCAAGCTAACATGCGTCACAGTTGAGAGGAGGACTATGCGGAGGGAGGTGGGGAAGAAGCTGGTGAAGAAGCCGAAGAGGAGGATGACCAAGTCAAAGATGCCATTGTAGAAGGTCTGTAGAAGAGGAGTAGAAGGCGGACAGAGCGGATACATTGTAGAGGAAGTAGAGGTCGCCGCTCTCAGTCCCAGTAGCAATCGTTCATTGGGAGCACGGATCCTTAAAAGAACAAGAAGTAGGAGTGAATGTGACGGAACACTGTATTTTCTTACACAAAGAAGTAACAGATAATATATTGCAAGGAAACTTGGACATGTAGAGAGTATCCGCCAAGCAAAGAGACGGAGTGACTTGAACCACTCTCGTCTTTGCCCCTCTGGGGATGCTTCCACCTCCTCTTCGAAGCAGTCCTCCTTGGTGGTCACGTATTCAGGTAGTGCCTGTCGGATTGGTGGTTGCAGCCACCAGATCCACTCCGCTGTGTCTAGTGAGCATAGTTTTCCGGTTGAGGAGGGGAGAATAACAGCGGACGTTGAAGCAGAGAGGTAACTGCGGCGATGCGGGCAGCAGTGGCATCCAAGGTAGGAGAGTCCGCTTTGCTAAGGATCTATTGACGGATCATGTCATAATACTCAGGAAGTCGTAAAAGATAGCACACAACCAGAAGCTCCTGGAAGTGCTTGTGTTGCTTAGCCAGATCCGTAGAGAAGGGGCGATTCTGGAGAATCTCAACTCCGAGAGCCTGAACCTGTTGGTAAGTAGCAGTAGGAGACATGGAGGGACGGGCAAAGAGGTCCGCATATAGAGTATAGATGTGAGACATATGAGCCCCCTTTGAATAGAGTGCGACAAGATGAAGACAAGCAGCCTTGACTGTTTCATCATGATGGATGATGGGGAGGCACTCATTAGAAAGGCTGTTAGCCAGCCAAGTGCAAACAAGAGCGTCATTAGCATCCAAATCATCAAAGATATCGGACTCTGGAGGAAGAGGGTCATCGATGTGATGATGGAATTTGTGTTGTGAGCAAAGAAGAAAGTTGAAGGAGACACTCCAGTCCGGGTAGTTAGAACCGATGAGTTTAGAAATGGTGCCAAGGTTGCCCGAAGGAGTAGGAGGAGGAGGAGGGTAGGCCACGGGAGTAGTAGTGGTAGAGGTATCAGAGAGAGCCATAGAATAGAAGAGAGAGGCAAAAAAGAGGGCGCGTGAGCATAAACAAGGCCGCACAAATAGGAAAAAAAGGAGAGGTTGCGCGAATAGAAAAGAAGTCGCACGAATCGCAGGGGATCGCGAGGCAAAAGGGAGGTCACAAAAAATAGGTTGGGAGCAAAAAAACCATGCAAACAGAGAAGAGTCCGAGTGAAAGCAAACGAGAGCTGGGAGCAGAGAGACCGCAAAGAAAGGCCGTGAATAGGGAGGGAAAGTGATCAGAGAGGTCGCACACATAGAGGGTAGAGACAAATCATGCGGACAGAAGAAGCTCACAGAAGAAAAGGAAACCACATGAACAGGTCGTAAGAAGAAAGGGCAAACCACGCAGAGAGAAGAAGCTCACAGAATTAGGTGGAAAAGATTGATTCCTCTGATACCATGTGCGAACAAGAAAGAATAGACCGAAATTTGGAATAACAGAATTTTTATTATCCAAAAAAGTAAGTATTACGAAGGTATAACCTCCCTTTTATAGAACGGAGGAGAGAGGAGAGATTACAAATAAGCAATGTGGGACAAATAATTACAGGTACAAGTGGCTATACAAAAACAGACAGCACAAGCCACACGGTTAGACGAATAGGCTAACTGCCTAGTAATAACTATAAAGAGAAGACAAGCTTCTAGGGGAGACCGCTAGACCGCCCGGTCTTCAAGTCGTCTATGTCAAACTGCCAGACTGCCCGGTCTCCAATCAGCAATATCTCAGCTACCAAATCGCTAGAGAGAAACTGCTAGAAAGCATGGTCTTCAGGCCGCCAGGGTCAGACCGCCAGATCGCTCGGTCACCATACAGCAACAAGAACACAGATTGCTCCACCTCTTCTTCACAGATCCAGAGATTGATCTTCAAATTCAGCTCGGCTCGGATCTTGAAGCAACTTCAGTTAGGGCTTGTCGTGACTGATTCTTCTTCCTCAGAGAAATCTTCTGATTCTGTTGTTGCAGATGTTGATTGCAGCAGCTAATTCAGAGACCATTCTGATTCATCGAATTGATGTTCTTGTCTCTATAATAATGGTAGGGGAAGAAGAAGAAGTCCTGCTCCTCAATTTTGAAATGAATTGATCTCTCAGAAACTTATTTCGATCCAGATTTCACCTTCTATTTATAATCCTGACATCCAGCAAGATAATTGACATGTGTCATTGCTTTAACGGCTGATTATATCCTTAGTTTTACAGAATGAGACTAATGGTGACGTTAGTGATGAGTTACAGCTCTTCCATGATCATTTTGGAATTTTGTTGACTTTGCTGACATCAGCCATTCTGGACTTCGAAAATTTCAGACAACTACCCAGGCGTTGAGTACGTTGAGTGCATTGAGTGAACAAGCTTTACTCAATGAATCTGGACTTAGAAAATTTCCTGCTCTGTTAGGCATTGAGTGAGTAAGCTCCACTCAATGCTTTTTAAATTAGTCAACTTCTCATCTTGTCTAGGCATTGAGAGCATTGAGTGAACTAGCTTAACTCAATGATTCTGGACTAAGAATAATTCTGCTCTGCATAAAGGCGTTGAGTGTGTTGACTACACTCAACAATTCTAGAATTAGAATAATTCTGCTCTACATAAAGGCGTTGATTGTATTGACTACACTCAACGATTCTGGACTTAGAATAATTTTCAGCTCTTTTTACAACTATGGCGTTGAGAGCATTGAGTGTTTAAGCTTCACTCAACGATTCTGGACTTAGAATAATTTTGCTCTGCATGAAGGTGTTGAGTGTGTTGACTACACTCAACGATTTCTCCTTTTGGCGGTGAGCGAGCTAACTTCACTCAACGCTATTGTACTTAGACAGAATTTTTTGTCTTTTTTCTAGGCTTTGACTGAATCAGCATGGCGTTTAGTAAACTTGCTTCACTTAACGCTTTTGGACTTAGTATAATTTCTTTGTCAGATTTGCTTTGACTTTGACAGAACTAACATGACGTTGAGTGATCAAGCTTCACTCAACGCTTCTGAACTTAACCAATTATCTGTCTCTTTCTTCTATGGCTTTGACAGAAACAGCATGACTCAATGTTTTTGGCTATATGCATTTAGTGAGTTGACTTCACTCAACGCCTGTGGACTTAGCCACTTTTCTGCCTTGCCAACACTCAAAGCTTTGACTATCAGCCTTCTCTCAGCGTTATTAGTTGTACGACGTTAAGTGAACTGGTTTCACTCAACGCCAGTGGACTTAGTCATTTTTCTTCACTATCACTGGCTTCTGGTTCATCTGGCATTGAGTGAGCTTACTTCACTTAATGTCTGCGAACTTATACAATTTTCTTCCTTTTCAGTCAGCTTCTTTGAGTCCACATGTCAATGTCACTTGGACCACCTATCCAATCAATATGACATAGACTAACCTGCATGCATGAACTTAAATATACATCAAATACAACTATGTGTATACCATTGACTTGTTTGACTTCTTACAAATCTGGGACAATGGGATTGTGAGAAAAGGGCGAATAAACGGCCAAGAAGTAAATAGCCACAAATTTATTGCTCCAAAAAGATAAACAATACATAGTTATTCCCTCATATTTATAAAAAATGGGGGAGATGAGAGAATACAATAAGAGATGTGGGACTAAATAAGTATCCGCCCGGTTAGGCGGTTTGACAAGGTCAAACCGCATTACTAGACAACGAAATACAGATGACCGCATGTCCTCCACTGCTGTTATCCACCAATCCACTATTGTGGTCAAGCCACCAGGCCGCTGTTGTAGCAAGACACTAGGCCGCTACTGCTGCAAGCCACCAGGCCGCTGTTGCGGCAAGCCACCAGGCTGTTATTGCGTCAAGCCACCAAACCACAAATGCTAGAAGACCTCAGACCGCATCTGCTAGGATGTGAACTAGACCACCTAGACAAACCGCCAGACCGCCCGAACAGCTAACCGCCCGACTAGATGGTTAAACAGCCAAACTCCAACACTCCCCCTCAAGCTGGAGCGTATATATCAATCATGCTCAGCTTGCTATAAACATCTACGGCGGAAACTGGTTTTGTGAAGAAGTCCGCCAGTTCTTTATCAGAAGTGACGAAGGGAGTACAAATCTGATTCTTCAAAATTTCCTCTCTGATAAAGTGGCAATCAACCTCTATATGCTTTGTCCTTTCATGAAAGACAGGATTCTTTGATATGTAAATGGCGGATTTGTTGTCACAGAACATAGGAAGAGGATGATCATAGACTTCTCCCAAGTCCAGCATAAGTGCTCGCAACCATTTAAACTCACAGGTAATTGAGGCAATGCTCCTATACTCTGCTTCAGCACTAGACCTTGAAACCACTGCCTGCTTCTTGCTTTTCCAACTAACAAGGTTTCCTTCTATAAAGGTGAAAAAACCTGATGTAGACTTCCTATCTTCCTTATTATCAGCATAGCTGGCATCAAAATACCCTTCAACTTACAGATGACCATTCTTTTGAAACAACAATCCCTTCCCTGGAGACCCTTTCACATACTCCAAAATCTTCATGGCAGACCGATGATGACACTCTCTAGGATTCTACATAAACTGACTGACCTTCCCAACTGCATAACAGATGTCTGGTCTAGTAACAGTCAGATATATGAGTTTTCCTACAAGGCGTATGTACACAGTGAAATATAGAAGAAGAGGAGACTCTTCAGTCCACCCTTTATCATCTCCAACTGCCATCGGGAAATGAGCAGGTTTCTTGCCAAGAAGACCGGTTTCTTTCAGGAGATCTAGCGCATACTTTCGCTGTGAGAGAACCACTGAATTCCTCTTTCGGGAAACCTCAATCCCTAGAAAGTTCTTCGGAGTTCCCATATCCTTAGTCATAAAATGTTGTCGAAGATTTCGTTTGGCTAAATCAATGCCTTCTTTATCATCACCTGTTAGAAGAATATCATCAACATAGACAACAAGAACAATAAGCCCTTTAGTGGTCTTTCGTATAAATAGAGAATGATCAGTAGAGCTTCGATTGAACCCAATAAGGGAGACAACTCCACTGAACTTGTCAAACCAAGCTGATAGACTCTGCTTTAATCCATAGATCGCCTTCCGAAGCTTGCATGCCTAAGACTCCCCCTGAGCAACAAACCCTGGAGGTTGCTCCATGTAAACCACTTCCTGCAAATCTCTATAGAGGAAGGCATTCTTCACATCAAACTGAGACATCTCCTAGTCTCGATTAACCGCTACAGAGAAGAGAACATGTATAGTGCTGCTGCGAGCAACAGGGGAAAAAGTATCAAAGAATTCTACCCCATATGTCTGAGTAAACTCTTTGGCAACGAGCCTTGCCTTATAGCAATCAACCGAGTCATTTGGAAGATACTTAACCACAAAGACCCACCTAAAACAAACCACATCAACTCCTAGAGGTGGAGGGACAAGAGTCCAAGTCCCTCTCTTAGTTAATGTATACATTTCTTCATCCATAGCAGCTTTCCATTGTGAACTAGCAAGAGCCTCTTGATACGTTGATGGGATCACAGTAGAAGAGATAGCAGGAGCAAAATGTTGGCCATTCGGGGAAAGTCGAGCATAGGAGACAATAACATCAATAGGATTCTTAGTACATTGTTGAATGCCCTTTCGCAGGACAATGGGAAGATTAAGGTCACTGTCGTCCGGAGGAGACAATGCACTATCAGAAGAAAGAAGAGTCTTTGGAACAGTCAGAGAAGGCTCTATGGGTAATACATCAGTCTCCAGAGAGAGAACATGAGCAGGTGTAGAAAGAACTGGCTCCGATCGAGGTGCCGAGATAATAGGCAGGGAAGAAGAAGTAGCGGAAGGAAAGAGAGAAGTAGTAGAAAAATATGGTGTATCTTCAAAGAATGTAACGTCTATTGAAATGTACTGTTTGCGTAGAAGAGGATCAAAACAACGATATCCCTTCTGAGTCAAACAATAGCCAAGTAATATGCACTTAACAGAATGGGGAGAAATTTTGTCACGACCAAGAGTGGGTATGTGAACAAAGATCATGCATCCAAATATTTTTAGAGGTAAAGGAAATGGTTCGGCCTCGGGATATAAATAGAAAATGGAGTCTTTCCATGAAGAATAGACGAGGGAATACAGTTGATGAGATAGCAAGAAAGAAGAACCGCATGACCCCAATAAGACCGAGGAATATTCATTTGTAAACACAGACTGCGAGTAATATCCAGTACATAGAGATTCTTGCGTTCAACAATGCCATTCTGTTGAGAGGTATAAGGATAAGTTGTTTGATGAATCAGGCCATGGCTCACACAAAATTCAGAGAATTGACGGCTGATATATTCTTTGGCATTATCAATACGAATAATCTGAATTGGCACATGAAATTGTGTGGAGATCTCATTATAAAAAGCAAAAAACACTTAGAACAGCTCAGAATGATCTTGCAAGAGATACAACCACGTACATCTGGAGAAATCATCAATGAAAGTAAGAAAGTATAAGCTTCCTCTACCAACAATGGCAGTAGAAGAAGGACCCCAGATGTCAGAATGAACTAGTTCAAAAGGACGCGAAGAACTTCATCCGGTCCGAGATGGGAAAGAAGAATGATGATGTTTACCAAACTGGCAGGCTTCACAATTCAAAGGAAGATTCTCTAAAGGAAGGTCTGAAAAAAGTTGTTCAATGAGGCGAGAAGGAGGATGACCAAGACGACGATGCCATTGTTGAAGAGATGAAGAAGCGGAAAAAGCAACTTCTTGGTCAATAAAAAAGTGGCCACCACTTGCAGTCCCAGTAGCAATCATAGCTTTGGAGTCAGAATCGGATAAAGAACAAGTGGTATCATTAAAAGTAACCGTGCAATTCATCAGAGTGCAGAGATCATGAACAGAAGGTAAATTGTAGGTGAAATTTGGGACATAGAGAGTGTCTTTGAGCAGCAAAGACGAGGAGAGATGCACAGTCCCACTACCATGAATAGGAGAAGTACCATCTGCAATCACTACAGGAGATAACTTGTTCTGGGCATTCAACGAGGAGAATAAATGAGGGTTGCTGGTCATGTGACAAGTGGCACCAGAGTCAATATGACACTTGTCAGAGGAGGCCAAAAGAGCATGAGCTGAAGAGGAGAGAAGAGAAACCATTGTCAAGGGGGAAGAAAATGGTAAGAAGAATTCTAACCACACGGTTAGAAATAAGCCGGACAAGAACAAGTCTGACAAGAACAAGCCGACAAATAGGTCGCAGAAAGAGAGCGACCACAAGAAAAGACCAGCAGTAAAATAAACCGCACGGTTTGTAGAGAAGCCGGAAAGGACTAATTCACAGCGAGAAGCAAAGGAGCAGCAAATAGAAAGCAAAGAAACCACGTGAGAAGACCACACGGTCACGATGTCAACACACCAGCAGCAAGAAAAGAAGTCGCGACCACGATGTGGAGCTCGCGGTGGTAAAGAAGCTGCAGCGACTAGAGAAGGCTTAGAGAAAAGAAAGAGAACAAGACCACTCGGTCAGATGACAAAACACCAGCGGCAAGGAAGATGTCGGGACCTAAATGCAAAACTAAGAGCAGGGAAGATAAGCCATGCGAATAGAACAAGTCGCAAAGAGGCGCGACGAGTAAAGAAGCAGCAAAGAAGAAGAAGAAAGAGATAAAGTCCGCACGGTCAAGCTGATAACACACTAGCGACAAGATTCCATGACCAAAGTGCAGAACTCGTAACAGAGAAGAGAGGAAGCAGCAAACCGCGACAATAAAAGGAATTCACGCGAATAGAATGCGGGAAAAGAAACCGTAGAGAGCAACAAGCAAGGGAGGGAAGGGAGGGAAGAGGACAGAAGAAACCGGCGCGGGAAGTAAACCGGAAGAGACTGCGCGGTTAGACCAAGAATCCGCGCGGGAAGCAATGATTGGAGCAAAGGATCGATCCGCTCTGATACCATGTGAGAAAAGGGCGAATAAACGGCCAAGAAGTAAATAACTACATTTTTTCTCCAAAAAGATAAACAATACATAGGTATGCCCCCATATTTATAGAAAATGGGGAAGATGAGAGAATACAATAAGAGATGTGGGACTAAATAAGTATCTGCCCGATTAGGCGGTTTGACAAGGTCAAACCACAATACTAGACAATGAACTGCAGATGACCGCTTGTCAGCCACTGCTGCTATCCACCAATCCGTTGCTGCAGTCAAGCCACCAGACTACTGCTGCGACAAGCCACCAGGCTGCTGCTGTGGCAAGCCACCAGGCCGCTGCTGCAGCAAGCCACAAGGACATTGCTGCGACAAGCCACCAGGCCGCTGCTGCGGCAAGCCACCAGGCCGTTGTTGCGGCAATCCACCAAACCACAGATGCTAGAAGACCTTAGACCGAATCTGCTAGGATATGAACTAGACCACCTGGACAAACCGCCAAATCGCCCGAACAGCTAACCGCCTGACCATATGGTCAAACCGCCAAACTCCAACAGGGATCAATGGACCCAATAGATTTAAATAAAAATGCAAATTGTCACACCTTCGATAGAGATTTTCATGCTTAAATTAAGGCCCCATAGAGGCAAATTTAGGTAAAGTCATAAATAGCAAGCTTCTATCGCTTGGTCTAAACTTTTCAAGAAATTTTAGATCACCCCATTTGGTGCTCTATAACTCCCAAATCTCCATTTTTTTGGAAGTGTCCTAAAGGTGACCTACATCTTATTTTGTTAATTCCTTACTCTTGACTCAATGCATGGGTCTGGAATTTTGTCCATGCATGAGGGATACCTAGATAGAGTCCCCATTGAAACATCAAAATTTTTGGAGGACATTTTTTTTATAGTGTATGTAAAAATTTAATAATACGTGTATATGTTAGATACATCGCTAGACAAGCTCAAAATAACCCAAATCTCTAGTAGATTATTGTTTAGATCATTATATGGCACTAGTTAAAATTTGGAATCATTTGTCTTTCTGCATATGAGTGTATTCCACATGCATAAACATTATATAATGGAAAATTATGTGTATTTAGCACAAAATGATATTTGATGTATTTTCTCAAATGACTTGTTGCATGTCAATGAAATTTTGATCATGCATTTATTATGATGGAATGTATCACCTCTAGAGAAATTAGGATTTTTGTACACTAATTTTCCTAAGTATTACATTAATATTAATTATGCCATACTTTGAAATAAATGTGACTAGATAAATTAGAAAAAATACAAATATCTGCCACATGTTTAGTGAGGCCAAAACACACCTTTGTGAATTTAATGAGAATTTTTTTTGTTTCATTTTCCTTATGGAATGTTATTAATTGTATTTGTCATATTTATGAATATGTGAAATAAGCATGGTCAAATTAACTTGAAAATTTCCAATTCTCTGATTCGATACTTTTTAGATCATGATGAACCTTAGAAAATTTATTTGAAATTTTGGATGAATAAATTATCTAGTTCCTGTTCAATGATACATTTTTCTTGTAAAAGTATTTGTGAAATTTTAATGATCAAATTATTATTGAAATCGTGATTCTCTGTTTGGCTCATTTTTATGTCATAATAAACCTTTGGTAATTTACTTGGAATATTTGAACATCACATTTTAGTACTTTATGTGTAAATTTAGAAGTTGTCATATATTTATTAAATACAATCATATGACCAATTAAATTAGAAAAGATCAAATATCTAGTCAAACACTTTTTATGACATGATGAACCTCAGGAATAAATTTTAGTGTGTCCTTATATTTTTTACCGTTGATTCATAAGTGACATGTTTAGTGTAATATTTGAATTTGCTCTGCATTTAGCAAAATTACATACTAACATTGGGATTTCAGATGAAACCAGGATTATTACAGTAGGACATTAGTGTTATCATGTGCATCTAATTATTAAATCTTGGAGCATATAGATAAGTATAGTTGGGGTTGCGCCTCTTATAATGTATATGGAGTTAGAAGTACGCAGCTTTCAACAGAACATTTGCTAGTATATAGACCTTGAGGATAATCATAGGATTCGATCATCAAAAGAGGCTCTAAATAAAAAAAAATTAAGAGTAAGAGGTTGTAACGCCTTAGTTTAATTTAAACTAGTCCTGGGTGCGTATAGGCGGATTGGTCTGTAGATGACATTTCTCATTAGGTTTTAGTATAAAAAGCAACCTAAACCCTAAACCTTCCCATTCACCAGGTTGATGCCTCTTCTCCCCTTCTCTCATTTTTCACGGAAGCCGCGGGTTTTCTTCTCCCTCTCCCGTCCTCTCTCTCTCTCTCTCTTGGTGTTACCGGTGCACGTCGTCGGCCTGGAGGAAGAGCCCCTCTCCCGATCTCTCTTTTGCCTCTCTATTTCGTGTGTCGGCCCGTCGTCTTTTTAAGGAGGACCCGAGCCTCCTCCTTCCATCTTCTGTCCCCTCCGCCGCTAATAAGGGGGAAACTTCCCTGTCTTAGCCGCCGCCAACAAAGAGAAGCCTCTATCTCCCTTGCAGACCTCCCTCTCCTCTTGGCCGACCAAGAGGGGTTAGGGTTAGGCTTACGCTTGTTGGAGGAGGACGTCCGAAGGTATTGGTGGAGAGAATCTAGGGTTTGGATAGGGATCACAGCAAAGTGTTCGATTTGGAGCTCTGACTGGTGTTTGGAAACCAAATTTGTGACGAGCGAGATATGGCTCTGAAATGCGCATGAAGGGTAACGACATTTCTTCTTAGGCAGGTGAAGCCCTTAATTTTAGCATGTTTGCATGGAAGCCCCTCCACACCGATGGGTAGGGGAAGGGCGCTCTCTGATGGGTCGTTGTGTACATCCCCGCTATTTAATTGCATTTAGTACCCGGAAGAGCGAGTATGACTTTAGGCATGTTGTGTGAAGCCCATCCGGGCGTGTGGTCTGGATTGGTGATATTTTGTGGGTTCTTGGAGAAGACTCTGTGGAAGTTGAATGTTTCGGAATGGGGATCTGCCCAGAGCGGCAGTTAGCACTGGAGGTGTGCTTCAGGAAATACCCTAATATTTCCATAGGATCGATGTATCATTGGCATTAGCTCTCGGGGAGCTTCTATTGTGTTGTGTGTGTAACCGGTCTCTCAAAGACCCTATGCAAGTGTGTTGAGTTGTGCGCCTTGGGTGCCCAACTATGGTGGCCACGAATGCGAACCTTGGAACATAACGTGTATTATGTCATGTACGGGAAAGGGGATGCTGACCCGCATCATTATCATTAATTGGCACGACGATTTAAGTAATGGGAAAGAGCTAAACTATACATGTTCTATGTCATCCGGCTAAATAGACCTAAAGTACGTAGCAATTATCATTGGCATAGGGGTGAGTCAAGGCTCTAGGCCTGGCTATTAATGCTCAAACGGAACCATCCAGTCTGGGATTAAGAATGGTGGTGCACTAGCGGAACTCACCATTGGGGTGCTTTGTGCACTATTGTATCCCTGTGATGGCAAAAGGTGGGACTCGGGGAAACCTGGTACACCGTTAAGGTGCCCTGAGTGCACGAGATGTTTGGCTGCTTAAGTTGCACATTTATATTAAATATATAAACATGTTAATTTCTTGTAGGGAATAAGCACCACCACCCCGAGAAAGGGATGAGGTCATTATAATTTGGTCAACTCTAGCTGACTGTTGCCTTGTTTGCCACCGCTTGGTGGAATGTTTTGCATACAGGTGCTGCGGATCCAAGCGGGAAGTAGCGGGTTAAAGCCTTTTTGTTGAGCTGGCACTCGAAGGCCCAAGTGTTATGTTTAGTATTTTTCATGTGTTGTCGGCTTGCGTGCCGATGTATGAAATCCACTTTTGTTTTGGAGAAACACTATTGATGTAAGGCCTTAAAGTCAAAGATATATGGTGCATGTCTTTTCATTCCTGGTGTCATGGTTAGTGGACATTCCTATTTTGGGTCTTTGGTTTTATAACTCTTAAATGCTTCTGTTATAATACAACTCTGTGTTAGTGTGTGTTTTTAAAATAAAAAGAATTTATGGTTTCATTTCATAACCCTTTAGTCTGTTCATGAAATATGGCGTGGGTCCCCGACCGGATCTTCTGTTATATTATTCGTGATGGATGGGGGTGTTATAATTTAGTATCAGCTTATAAGTGTAAGTTCGTGTTCGCTAAATTCATGGTTGAATTTTTTTAAGGGGTGAAGAGCGCGTGTGTGCGTCACCTTAAAGATATAAAATCACCAGTAATTGTCCACTTAAGAATGAAAAACACACATGAAATATGTTTAAAATATTGTTTGTGGAACCTGTGTGTTCTTTGTTTTATGTTTTCTATGTTTATTAATCACTAAATTACATGTTGCGTAACTATAGATGACAAGGAGCGGTGCAACGCAGTCTCAAGATCAACCCTCTGCAGAAAGTAATACACCATCTCAGGTGCCTACACCTCCTCCTTCTGTCGAGACAATCCATTTAGTTGTTGAAGCTATGTTTGAAATGATCAATGCATAGCCAAGAGGGCAAGTACACCATGCGGTGGCCCCGGTGCAGGTGTAGTTTAGCCAGTGGCGGTGAGGTAAGTGCCTGTTGAGCCTTTGGCAGAGAGGCGAGCGACAAAGAAGCAACTGAAGCATTTTATGAGTTTCAATCCACCTACGTTTACGGGAGAGGGATCCCCGACTCAGGCCGAGGATTGGCTCTCATGAGTGAAGAGAATCTTGACAGCTATAGAGACGGAGGAAAGACAGAAAGTCACGCTAGCCACTTTCTTATTGGACGGAGAGGCAAAGCTATTATGGGACGAGCTAGAGTTGCACCAGCTTGCGGGCAGGCTACTGGATGAGGTCTCGATGGAGGAATTTTTGAGACTATTCCTTGCACGGTATCTCCCTTCTGCGCAAAGGATTGCGATGAAAAACCAATTCCAAAGGTTAACTCAGGACGAGAGTCAGTTGGATGACTACTTGAATGAGTTCACTAGGTTAGGGAGGTATGCAGGATCCTCATTTGTTGATGAGGAGAGGAAGACCAACTGATTCTATGAAGGTCTATGGGATGATCTGAGGCTGTTGTTGGCAGGTCCGATGACGCAGGGCTTTCTTACGTTGGTAAACACTGCCCAGTCTCTGGAACAAGATATGAAGAGAGTGTAGGGTAAGAAGGACCTCTCGGGGAGGATGCAAGAGTTCAAAGCACTGAGTTCTTCGAACTCTGGGTTTTGTATCAGGTGGAACAAGAAGGTTAGGTCATCTGGACCAACTCCTTCTACTGCTTCTAGACCTACTACAGGCCAAGGTACGCATACGTGATATAACTATGGCAAGGTGGGACATTATTCTTGAGATTGTTAGAGCTATCCCGCGAAGTCAGATAAAAAGGCAGGTGCGTCATAAGCTGAGAAGGGGAAAGCAGCGGAGTCTTCTGCATCTCACCATATGCCAGCGTAACCCAGATTCTACAATCTTGGCCTGCAGAAGGCTATTAAACAAAGCGACGCCGTGATAGGTACATTTAATTGTAATTAATATCATGTGTATTGTTTATAATTCTTGTGTATGTTTGATTCTCGTGTACTTGTTAGGTTTTGTATTGGTATTCAATCATCCGGCGAGAGCATTGTTCGACAACGGTGCGTCGCACTCCTTCTTATCAGAAGACTTTGTGGTGCGAGTCGGAGTGCCTTATATGTTGGCAGAGGCATAGTTGGATGTGTTATTACCTAATAGGTGCCTAATGAGTATTGTGAGGAAGAGCCGCATGAAGGTTTGAATTGGAAAGCAAGAATTCGATTTGGAGGTTGCGTTGCTACCATTATCGGAGTTTGACGTCATATTTGGCATGGATTGGCTGACAAAGCAGAGCGCGTACATTGATTATAAATCAAAATAAGTCTTGTTAAACGGAGAATGCAGAGGAGGAACTCATTTTACGGGTCTACGGGGTGTGAGCAAAACCCTGATGATCGCCCTCCAAGTGGTGAAAGGAACGCAGAAAGGTGTTGAGCTATTCTTCGCTTTGGTATAGGCTTCAGAGCAGAAGCCTAAGCTATGTGACTTGGCAGTTGTAGTTGAATTTGCAGACATCTTTCCAGATGAGCTTCCTAGGGCTCTACCTCAGAGGGAAATCAATTTTTGCATCGAGCTTGTGTCTGGTACCAAACCCGCATTACACTCTCCTTATTGTATGGCGCCAAAGGAGATGGCAGAGCTGAAGGTACAACTGCAGGAGTTGCTTGAGCAAGGGTATATACGTCCGAGCTCATCACCATGGAGTGCACCGATCCTTTCTATAAAGAAGGATGGTAGTTTGTGTCTGTGCATAGACTATATGGAGTTGAACAAGTTGACAGAAAAGAATAAATATCTAATTCCCTGTATCGATGACCTGTTTGATCAGTTGGTAGGATCCATAGTGTACTCAAAGTTTGATTTGAAGTCTGGATAATATCATCTCAGGATACGGGAGTCGAACATTCAAAAGATTACTTTCAGCACCCTCTACGGGCATTATGAGCTCACGGTGATGCCTCTTGGGCTCACAAATGCGTCGTCGGTTTTTATGGATTTGATGAATAGAATGTTCCGGGAGTACATGGATCTGTTTGTTATCGTCTTCATCGATGATATTCTGGTGTACTCACAATCCGAGGAAAACCATATCGACCACCGTTGTATAGTTTTGATAGCCTTGAGGAGTCATCAGTTGTATACAAAATTCTCCAAGTGCGAGTTTTGGCTACTGTCGGTGGCATTTCTAGGGCACATTGTTAGTGGAGAGGGTGTTATGGTAGATCCATCAAAAGTTGTGGCGATCCGAGAGTGGCCTGAGTTGAGGAATGTAACAGAAGTCTGGAGCTTCTTGGAGCTTGCCGGTATTATATGCGCTTTGTGGAGAATTTTTCGCAGATTTCACTCCCCTCACTACGTTGACTAGGAAGGATCATTAGTTCGTCTGGACGCCAGAGTGTGTGCGAGATTTCGAGGAGCTGAAAAGCCGACTGATTTTCGCTGTGATTCTATATTCTCCATGTGGGACTGAAGGTTACCAGGTGTATAGTGATGCCTCGAGCAATGGTTTGGTTTGTGTGCTATATCAAATTGGGAAAATTATCGCTTACAGTTCGCACCAGCTGAAGGTGCAAGAGAGAAATTACCCGGTCCATGATTTAGAGTTGGCGGCTGTGGTATTTTCTCTGAAGTTGTGGAGACATGACTTGTATAGCGTGAAGGTCGAAATCTTCATGGACCATAAGAGTCTAAAGTACTTGCTAGATCAAAAAGATCTGAATATGCATCAAGAGGAGATGGATGGAGTTTCTGGGAGATTACACTTTCTACATACTCTATACCCCTGGGAAAGGGAATGTGGTTGCAGATGCTTTGAGTTATCAAGCATCGGCGCTGGTGAGTTGGATTTTGGCTCACGATGAGCGTTTGGCACGTGAGTTAGAGGCCTTGGAAATCTCCTATGTGGATCGAGGTTCATCTTCCACTGTCATTCTTAGCTCGATGGAAGTTTAGTATGATATTGCCGACCGTGTGAGATCTGCCTTGGAGTTTTATCCAAGCATGCTACGTTATTTTTTGGAGCCCGCCGAGGGGCCGAACGCTGAGTTTCTACTTGAGGATGAGCTATTACGGAAGAATGGCAGGCTTTTTGTTCCTAATTATGGGAAACTGTGTGATGAATTTATGTACGAAGCTCATTTTGCTAAGTACGTGATTCATCCCGGGAGCACAAAAATGTATCAAGATATGAAAGTGTTGTCCTCGTTGCCAGGGATAAAGAAAGACATAGCTCTTTTGTGACAAAGTGCCAAAAATGCGCGTTGGTGAAGACCGAGTGCCGACGGCCACGAGGATTCTTGAAGTCACTGTCAATTCCGGAGTGGAAATTCAATGATATTTCCATGGACTTTGTACACGGTTTGCTAAAGTCGTTGTAGAAAAATGACTCGATTTGGGTGATTGTTGATCGGTTGACCAAGTTTGCGCATTTCATTCCAAATCAGACAATTGATTCAGTGGAGATGTTGGCAAAGCTATATGTGGGGAACATCGTTCGATTACATGGCATCTCTCACAGTATTGTTAGTGATCGTGATAGATGGTTTACGTACGGTGATTGGAGGCATATTCATCATTTACTGGGCACGAATATCAAGTTTAGCACCACCTTTCATCCACAGACGAATGGGCAGACCGAGAGGACAAATCAGATGATGGAGGATATGCTGCATATGTGTGTTTTGGATTTCAGACAGTGTTGGGAGGATCACCTTTTCATGGTAGAGTTTGCATATAACAATAGTTATCAAGCGAGAATTCAGATGGCTCCGTTCGAAGCAATATATGGTAGGATGTGTCGTACTCCTTTAGCATGGGCAGAGACCGGTGATACCAAGTTGTTGAAGCGCAAAGAGGTTGATGAGGTGAATGAGTCAATACGGATCATTCGAGAGCGATTGTTGACTGCTCAAGACTGTCAGACAAAGTATTACAACGCCAAGCACCAGAACGTGGAGTTCGCAATTGGAGATTGGGTGTATTTGAAGATAAATCCTTTTAAGAGAGTGTCGAGATTTTAACGCTTGAAGAAGCAGAGTCCCAGGTATTTAGGGCCATTCTAGATCAACGAGCGCATCGATGAGGCAGCTTACTGACTTGCTTTGTCGACGAAGCTGAGTGGGTTGCACGACGTCTTCCATATTTCTGTGTTGAGGAAAGCGGTGCGGGACCCTGATTCTGTATTGGAGGCCGTTAGTGTGTCGGTGAATAGTGGTCTACCTACCAAAGTGATGTCGATTTGCATCATCGATAGCGACATACAATAGTTGCGGAGAAAGGACATCAAGATGGTGAGAGTCCGTTTGGATAATTGTAGCCGCGAGGTGCTCTCTTGGGAGCCAAAAGAGGTCATGCGTGAGGAGTACCCTGATTTATTTACTTGAGTATGACGAATTTCTTTCATTGATCATGTTTTAAATTTTGGGACGGAATTTCTTTAAGGAGGAGAGATTTGCAACGCCTTAGTTTAATTTAAACTAGTCCTGAGGTGTGTATATGCGGATTGGTCTGCAGGTAACATTTTTCATAAGGTTTTAGTATAAAAAGTAACCTAAACCCTAAACCTTCCTATTCACCGGGCCGACCCCTCTTCTTACCTTCTCTCATTTTTCACGGAAGCCGCATGTTTTCTTCTCCCTCTCCCATCCTCTCTCTCTCTCTCTCTCTCTCGGTGTTCCCAGTGCGCGTCATCATCCTAGAGGAAGAGCCCCTCTCCCGATCTCTCTTTCTCCTCTCTATTTTATGTGCCGGCCTGTCACCGCCTAAAGGAGGACTCGAGCCGCCTCCTTTCTTCCTTTGTCCCGGCCGCTGCCAGTAAGGGGTAAACTTCTTATCTCATCCGCCGCCAACAAAGAGAAGCCTCTCTCTCCCTTGCCCACCTCCCTCTCCTCTTGGCCGACCAAGAGGGGTGCGGGTTGGGCTTATGCTTGTTGGAGGAGGCTGTCCGGAGTTGTTTGTGGAGAGCATCTAGGTTTTGGCTAGGGATCATGGCAAAGTATTCGAATTGGAGCTCGGACCGGTGTGTGGAAACCAAATCCATAACGACCAAGCCATGACTCTGAAACACGCGCCAAGGATAACGAATTTTCTTCTTTGGCAGGTGAAGCCCTTAATTTTAGCATGTTTATATGGAATCCCCTACACACCGATGGGTTGGGGAAGGGTGATCTCCAATGGGTTGATGTGTACATCCCCACTATTTAATTGTATTTAGTACCCAGAAGCGCGAGTGCGGTTTTAGGCATGTTGTGTGAGGCCCATCCGGATGTGTGGTCTGGATTAGTGATGTTATGTGGGTTACCGGAGAAGACTCCGTGGAATTTGAATGTTTCGGAGTGGGGTTCGGCCCAGAGCGGCAGTTAGTACTGGAGGTGTGTTCCAAGAAACACCCTAGTGTTTGCATAGGATCGATGTATCGTTAGCATTAGCTCCTGGGGAGCTTTTGTTTTGATGTGTGCTTAACGGCCTCTCGGAGACCGTGTGCAAGCAAGTTGAGTTGTGCGCCTTGGGTGCCCAACTTTGATGGTCACGAGTGCCAACCTTGGAACATAACGTGCATTATGTTGTGTACGGGAAAGGGGATGTTGATCCGCATCATCTTCGTTAATTGGCACGACGATTTGAGAAACGGGAAAGAGCAGAACTGTACCTGCTCTATGTCATTCGACTAAATAGACCTAAAGTACGTGGCAAATTGTCGTTGGCATAGGGGTGAGTTGAGGCTATATGTCTGGCTAGTAATGCTCAAGCGGAACCATCCAGTTGGGGACTGAGTATGGTGGTGGACTAGCAGAGTTCACCATTGGGGTGATTTATGCACTATTGTATGCATGTGATGGCAAAAGGTGGGACTCGGGGAAACCCGATACACCGTTAAGGTGCCCTGAGTGCACGAGATGTATGGCTGGTTGCGCCAACGTCTGTGATGTATGGTGCTTAAGTTGCATGTTGAAACCGAAAAGTCGGTCTCTGTGGAGTTAACCCTTAGGAAAGTGGTGATCACACACTTACTTCTCTCTTACAGACCAAACAGCTAAGGAAAAAGAACATGGAACATACCCAAGAGCTCGGCGTGGAGGACCCACCACACACCCGGAAGATCTTAGAGCGCTTCCCATCCCTAGCCAAATGCCGAGCTAAGGATACCTCAGAAAGCGCTAGAAGGCCGGAACACAAGTAAGCATGCCTTCTGAGGTACCCCCTTGGGTCTATTTATAGATTTCTTAAGATGGTCTGCCAACAGCCAACCTCTGTTGTTCTAAACGGCTATACGCAGTCCAAATTGGCCTGCCAACAGTGTAACTCGGCTGTTCTGAGGGGCTAAATGCAGACCTCTGAGGGCATCCAGGTAATTTTGCCCCTCTCTATACCGCACCAAAATGTTGAAACCGAAAACTCGGTCTCTGTGGAGTTCACCCATGGGGAAGGGGTGATCACACACTTACTTCTCTCTCGCGAGCCAAACAAATAAAGAGAAAGAACAAGGAACAGACCCAAGGGCTCGGTGTGGAGGACCCACCACACACCAGGAAGATCTTAGAGCACTTCCCCTCCCTAACCAAATGCCGAGCTAAGGATACCTCGAAAATCGCTAGAAGGCTGAGACACAAGTAAGCATGCCTTCTGAGGTACCCCCTTGGATCTATTTATAGATTTCTGAAAATGGTCTGCCAACAGCCAACCTCCGCTGTTCTAAACGGATATACGCAGTCCAAATTGGCCTGCCAATAACGTAACTCCGCTGTTTTGAGGGGCTAAATGCAGACCTCTGAGGGCATCCGGGTATTTTTTCCCCTGGACCCTGCTGGGCGAATGATCTGTGAGAACACCACTCGGCTGAAGGGGCGAATGCCAGAAGCACAACGCATTCGCCGCCTTGAAGATCTCTGAAGGGCGAGTGCCTGGATGGGCGGCCACTCGCCTAACTTGCCGGGAACTGGCCTCGCACGCGCGCTGAGGTATGAGATCTTAGGCGAGTGCTGAACGAAGATTGCATTCATCGAAGGGCCAAACCATTCCTCCTTAGGTCACGTGAATGCACCTATTTAGGACCAGGGCGGGTGCAGGCCAAACTGCCTCACTCGCAAATCTAATGGGGTCCACTCATCGAATATGGGATTGTACACTGTCCCCGCTCTTTGTGATCTTTAGCAAAGCTCAGAAAGAATCATCAAACCCTACGTATTGGATGAGTGGACGCTGACATGGAGGGGAATCTTTTGTGGGCTCCTCTACGGCCATATAAATATTCAAGCAATGGCAGATGATTCTTGCTTAAATACTCTATTGTCGCTCTTGCCTCTGATCACGATGTTGCTTTCCAAGGAAGCTCTAGACCATCTCTGTGCTGTCCAAGACAAGAACATGACCATGATGGGCTCACTCGCCCCTTGGCTTTCTCGAAAAGCACCCGGGTCATCCTCAAAGATGAAAAAAGCTAAAGTTGTCTGCGTAACCAGGACAAGGATGAGTCATCCTCTCAAAATCCTTCCCCAACCAAGACACCCTTGGTATATGCACTTGCTTCATACTTCTCATCCCCTTTCATTGTCGAGATAAAATGTTGATTTGTTGTATCTATTCGCAGATCCCGTCGGTGGAGAAGGAAGTTAAGGAGATGATTGCTGAACCGGACTCGTTGGGGAACGGGTACAGCCAGGTGGCCCACAAGATCACCTCCCCACTCCGGCTCGACGTTCCTACGCAGGAGAAATGTAAACCTTCTTCTAACTTCTAGCCTTTCATCCTCTGGCTTAACTGCCTTTTCTTTGCAGCTCCCGCTTTTGGGACTTTGGGGTTAAGATTTGCAACGCCGAGATCCTCCGCTCACGAGACACCTATAGATCTCGCCTCGACTCTACCCCCGGTGGATGTCATCCTCAACCTTCCTTCTGAACCAACAATCTTCCCCCCGGGCCTAGTGAAGAGGAACATAACCGTCAACACCCCCTTTGAAGGGAAGCTCGGCACTTCTCGCCATCCTCCTGATAAGGACGTGGGTGCCAGATCAGGTAACAACTTTTACTAGCTTTCGTAGAAGATGCGAGAATCAAGCATATGCAACACCATTTAACGCAGGTTTTCGTGAGATCTCCACTAGTGTTGATATCGATGAGGAGGAGGTCTCGCCCCTTCCTTCTCCAGATTCAATTGCTGATTACATAGGCAATCAAGAGGACGCTGTTGGGATGAAGTGGCAGGTGGCCAAGATACTACAGAAGCAATCGATGTTGCTGCGTGGGATCGCAACCCAGGTGCAGGAAAATCAGGAGTCTGTCGAGGATCGGCTTCTCAGCCTGGAAAACAGCTATACTCATCTAATCGACAATCTGTCGGGAGAGGTCGGTGGCGGGGCAGAATACCCTGGCCTTCACATTGCACGGGTCGAAGACCAACTCCATCTCGTGTAGCAAGGACTCCAGACCATTCGCTCCATCCACTATGCATGTGTCATGCCAGGAGCGGGAAGGGGAGGTCGGGAACGACGATAATGGCCCCCTAGTGGGCCTATCGGCACTTGCCTCCCGCTCCAGCTTTATTTTATAAGCTCTGTAATAATGAATGTCGGCCTTTATGCCGAATGCTGACAATGTGTGATGGTTGTATATTGTTTGATCTCGCTTTCTTTCCTATCTTTTATCGTATATATATTTTTGCTCTTGCGGATGCTTTTACTTATGTTGTTCCCCCTTCTTGGAACTGCAGTGCGAGTGAGTTGGTGTGAGATCTCTCCTGGGGTCGAGGCCGGACCTGGGACGAGATCAAAAAAATGTGTTATCTGCACTTCTTTTGTGCCTCGATCATTTCCCGCCAGAAATTTCATATAAATAGATTGCTTACGTACCGCATTAATCATCGCGTTCAATAGTTTTTCACTTTCCTTGTCATTTTCCCTTCTCTTGCACTCGCACCTTTGCTTCTACTTTTATTCCAAGCGAGATGTCGGGAGAGGGTGATGGCCTGAACAAGTGTGCCGCCGCATTCACCGACTACCCATTTATGAACTGTAAAACGTCAGAGGAAGAGTACCATTTGCTCGTGAATCTATATATCACCCCAAGCTTCAAGGCGTGACATCCATCTAATATTAAAGCGATAAACCACTTCTATCCTTGCGAACTCTCCATCCCCACTGAGCACTTCGAAGTTGGACTTCGCCTCCCTATATGGCCTGAGGTCCGCCAAGCTCTGCGCTACTTCGGCGTAGTTCCCGTGCAGCTCATCCCAAATTCCATAGCCCTGCTAGTCGCATTCGCCTGCTATATGCAGTCAGAGAGAATGGAGCTCAGCCTCCCAGTATTCCGCAAATTATTCAATTTCCGCGCCAAGAGGGACGGGATCGCGTTCTTCTCCGACAACAACCTTAAGGCGAAAGGTCTCGCCAACAAGAACCATAACTGGGTCAAGAAGTTCATCTTTGTTTTCGGTGACTTTGACAACCTCCCCCTCTCGCCGATCCAATAAGAGGAGTCTACCTACCGTCCTCCCAGTCTCGGCGGCCATGAGTCCAATCTCCATCAATTCCTCCTTGGGAAGGATTTCGACGTTTCTGAGTAGGAACGTCGACACGCTCCTACCGATTCTCGTCGGGGAAGGTAGTTCTTGCACTCGCTACTATAGAGATTATAAGGTTTGGAAAATTCTTTAACAATATTTGTGAAGGGGTGCGAGATCTTCCCCTTAATCCTCCATTCGCCGACAGCGTCGTACCCTCATCTGAGCGGGCGTGTGTTGAGGCTGTCGCAGCGACCTACAGGAGCTCTTCAAAGCCGCTGCCGGGATCCAGCGGTAAAAAGCGGAGGCCTGACGCATCACCATCCCTTCCTCCTTCCAAGAAGTCATCAACAGTCGAGAAGCCCCTGGTTGTCGAGAAGCCAAAAGGTGCTGAGAATCCCAAAGGTGTCGAGAAGCCCCTAGCTGCCGAGAAATCACCCGCCGCTGATTTCGGCAAGGGCGAGGAGATTGTCGTGTACTCTCTTGTAAATAAGGCTGATGGTGTAGTGAAGGTGAGGGGAAGAGAGACTGGCGGGACCTCGGCATAGGAGAAGTCGGAACCCAGGGGCCACTGGAACTTCGGCCTCGGTGAGGATGTGCTGAACGACAGCAAAGAGCCCTTGTTGGTGTGGGATCGAAAGGCCAACATGCCCTCCATCTCTACCGTACTCCCCTCCTTGCAAGAGGGCGATACAGTCTCGGGCCAGGCCTATGCATTGGCCTTTTACATGTATGGGCAGGACAGCGCCGCCTACTATTATAGGGCTTTAACAAAATCACTCGCCTATGAGAGCTCGCGGCCCCAATTCCGCGCCCTTGAGCTCGCGCATATGTCAGCGCGTCGTGGAATCCGCCTTGCGCGACAACTGGCGGATGTTAGCGCGGCACGATTTGCTCTCTGCTCGGAGGTGAAAACGTAGAAGGAGGGGCTCACGGCCTCCAAGAGAGATCTCGCCTGCGGGAAGTTGGAGTGGTAAGTATCTTCTCGCCTGTTGCACACTTATCACGCTTTACTCTCGCCCTGACCCCTTATTATCTTGCAGGGTGCCGCGACTATCGCCAAGAAGGATGCGTGAATCACCCTCCTTGAGGACGAGAACCGGCGCATAAGGGATCAGAATCAACAGTGGATAGATTCTTTGGCCCCTCCTCCCCCGAGCGAGAAGAAGAAGGCTCTGTTGTATACACAGTACGAGATCGACCTGATGATACATAAGCACGCCATCCTGGAAGCCAGGCATGCGCTCCAGATGATGCAGGAGGCCGGCTTTCTAAACGGCGAGGGCAAGACGGTGACTGTCGAGATCCTAATGCCAGCGCTCTTCCATCCCATTCCTGAGCCAGCGGATAGTTCGAATGAGGATTCTGGTGAGAGTGAGCACTCGGCCTCGTCGCCCTGAGGCTCTCGCCTTTTTGCTTTCGCTTGTACTTTTTTCTTTCGGGTCTTTCCCCCTTTTGTCAATGTAATGATTTTGATAAATGGAATTCATTGTTATAAAAATTCTCATTTCTTCTCTTTATTCTTCCTGATGCCGAGTGACGCGGTACTTAGAAATTCATTCGACTCGCGCTTCAGCTTAACCCAGGGTAAGAACATCTCGCGACCCCTTAAGCCGCCTTTTCGCTTAGGATTAGTCTTTGCGTCGTTCTCGCCCTTTAATCCCACACGCTTGCAAGTTCTCGGGCCTGCGAGAGCAATCTCTTTGCACTCGCATTGGTTTTCCCTCTTCAGACTGGTGAGATCCCCTTACTGGGCGAGATCTTGCTGAGACCTTATCCTTTCTTTAAAGAAAACCTTAGCCTTCGGACCTTTTTTATTAGTGAGACTAGTTGAGGACTTGTTTTGAAAATTTCATCCACCGAGGACCCCTTCCCTGCCAGCTAGGTGAAAGCCTGGCAGCAGGAGAAACTCTGAACTTAGCCCTAGAACGAGGATCCCATTTTCCTTTAATCAACCACCGGGCGTTACCACTAGCCCAATCATCTAAGTGAGAGCCTGACACCGGGTGTTGAGCCTTCACCAGACTCCACCTCTAGGGTCATAATGATGTCACTCGAGGATCCCGGTCCTGCCAACTAGGTGGGAGTCTGGCAGCAGGAACGTCTCGGGACCTAACCCCGGAGGGAGAAAATATTCCTTTGACCATCCTCCGGGCGCTACCACCGGCCCAATCATTTAGGTGAGAGACTGACGGCGGGTGTTGAGCATCAATCGGACTCAGCCCCAGGGTCATAACGATGCCCAATGGGGATCCCGGCCCTGCCAGCTAGGTGGAAGACTGACAGCGGGAGCATCCCGGTACCTAACCCCAGAGCGAGATAATTATTGAGACCAGGCGGTCTGGCGAGTTGAGACCAGGCAGTCTGGCAGTCTGGCGGCTTGTCCTAGCAGTTTGGTAGTCGGGTTAGAGATCGGGCAGTCTGGCGGTTTGTCTGGCGGTCTGGAGGCTCGTCCCAGCAGCTTGGTGCCAAGATGTTGTTGGCTGGTGTCTGGCGGTCTGAGCGATCTAGTTACTTGTCTATGGTGGCTTAGAGATATTGGCCGCTTGTCCTCCACATTGTAGTGGCCGTGCGGGTAGGCTAACCACGCGGCTTGTGCGGCTTGTATAGTTTTGTGTTCATGTAATTATTAGTCTCACATGGCTTATTTGTAATCACTCTTCTCTCCTCTATTCTATAAAAGGGAGGTCATACCTTTGTAATAGATACCTTTTTGGATAATAAAAATTTGTTACTCCAATTTTTCGGTCTCTTATTTTCTGTTCAAACATGGTATCAGAGGACTCGATCTTTTCCTCCTGATTTTTTGAGCCCTCTCTGTCCACGCGACCTGTCCGCACGGCTTGTTCCTATTCTCACGACCTATTTCTTCCCTTGTCGTGCCTTGTTCGCGCGGTTTCTTTCTTCCCTTGTTTGAGCGACCTCTCTTCCCCTCCTTTCTATCCGCTCCTGCTCTTTAGTCATCGTGACCTGTTCCTAAGTCACTGTGACCTGTTTCTAGCCGCTCCTGCTCTATAATTGTCGCGACCTGCTCCTAAGTCTCCGCGACCTATTTCTAGCCGCTCCTGCTCTTTAGTCGCTGTGACCTATTCCTAAGTCGCCACGACCTGTTCTCCTTGGTGCGGCCTCCTTTTCTAGCCATTCCTGCTAGTTAGTCATCGCGACCTCTTCTTAAGCTGTCGTGACTTGTTCTTCTCTCTGCTCTCTTCTATGACAAACTCCGATATCTCTACCTCCACTACTCCAGTTGTTGCTCCTCCTCCTACTCCTACTCCTTCGGACAACCTTGGCACCATTTCCAAACTCGTCGGTCCCAACTACCCGGATTGGAGTGTCTCCTTCATCTTCCTTCTCCACTCTCAACGCAAATGTCATCATCCCACTGATGACCCTCCTCCACAAGATTCTCCTCTTTTGATGATTGGGATGCCAGTGATGCCCTTGTCTGCACATGGTTGGCTAACAGTCTTTCAGATGAATGCCTACCCGTCATCCATCATGATGAGACAATCAAGGATGCATAGCTTCATCTTGCTGCTCTCTACTCCAAGGGGGCTCAGACGTATCGCATCTATACTTTATATGCGGACCTCTTTTCTCGTCCCTCTATGACTCCTGCTGATACATACCAACAAGTTCAGGCTCTCAGAGCTGAAATTCTCCAGAATTGCCCCTTCTCTATGGATCTAGCCGAGCAACACAAACACTTCCAGGAGCTTCTGGTTGTGTGTTATCTTCTACGCCTTCCTGAGTCCTATGATATGGTCCGTCAACAGATCCTTGGAAAGGAAGAGTTTCCCACCTTAGATGTCACTTTGCCCGCATATCCGCGGTTACCTCTCTGCTACAACATCCGTTGTTATCCTCCCCTCCTCAACCATACAACTATACTCACTACACTCAGCGGACTGGATTTGGTGGCCGCAGCCATCAATCAGGCGAAAGCGATGCTGCCCACTTTCTCTGCTCTCACTGTAGCTGCACTGGTCATACGGTTGATCGCTGCTGGAAGAAACATCCTCATCTTCGACCAACGGGTGACGCTTCAACCTCCTCTTCGAAGCAGTCTGCTTCGGTGGTCACGTCTTTAGGTAGTGCTCATGTCGCAACTCAAGGTAAATGGCTAATCAACTCTTGTACTACCAATCACATGACTGACAATCCTCAATGTTTTTCTCTCCTAGAAAAGCATGATCGGTTTCCCCTTGTCTTTATTGCGGATGTCTCTCCCTCACCGTTCAATGGGATAGGAGTGGTTTAATTCACTACGTCTCTTCGCTTGGAGGATACCCTCAACGTGCCCACGTTCCCTTGCAATTTACTATATGTTACTTCTCTGTGTAAGCAACTACAGTTTTTTGTCACATTCACTCCTACTTCTTGTTCTTTTCAGGATTCGGGCTCCCAACGGACGATTGCTACTAGGATTAAGAGCGGCGGCCTCTACTTCCTCGACAACATTTTCGCATTGTCTGCCCTCTCCTTTACTGATCTTCTCTAGTTTCACCTTCGTCTTGCTCACGCTCCTCCACGACTTCTTCGTCAGCTTATGCCTCACCTTCCTTCGCAGAGTCCTCCCCTCAACTGTGACGCATGTCAGTTTGGCAAGCATCACCGCTCCTCCTTCTCACCTAAGCAAGGTCGTGGATCTTCCCGACTGTTTGATATGGTTCACTCTGATATCTGGGGACCTGCTCCTACCCTTACCATAGGTCGGGGTAGCTCATATTTTGTAACTTTTATTGGCTATTTCTCCCGTTGTACTTGGGTGTATCTCTTACGAGATCGCTCTGAATTATTTCATGTATGGACATCTATTTATTATATGATTAAGAATCAATTTGATGTCTCTGTTAAAACCTTTCGCTCTAATAATGCAAAAGAATATCTTAGTCATGAGTTTTCCACCTTCTGTATGAAACGTGGTATTGTTCATCAAACTAGTTGTGTCTATACCTCACAGCAAAATGGCGTGGTCAAACGCAAAAACCATCACCTCCTTGATGGCGTGCGCACTCTGCTGACTCAAATGCAGGTTCCTTGCTCCTATTAGGTCTATGATGTTATCATCTCTTGCTATCTTATCAATCGCATTCCCTCCACTGTTCTCCACGGCAAAATGCCCTTCTCCATTCTCTATCCAGGTAAGGATATGTTTCCTCTCCCTCTACGTGTCTTTGGGTGCACAGCCTTTGTGCATTCTCCCTCAGCCACCCGTGACAAACTCTCACCATGTGCCACCAAGTGTGTCTTTCTGGGATACTCTATCACTCAGAAAGGCTATTGTTACTTTGAATCGGTTGCCCGCAAGCAGATTGTCTCTATGGACGTCACCTTCTTTGAAAATGCATCCTACTTCTCTCCTGACTCCTCTTCATCTCCCGATATTCCTACTTCTCCTTCCACCCCTTCTGTTCCCTCTACACCTACTGAGATTCCGCCACCTCCACCCTCTCCACCATCTCCTCCACTGTGTCCACCTACCGAGATATATCCCTCTTCGTCGCGGTCGTCTCTCTCTACTCTCGGGCCAGCTCTCTCCGCCACGGATGCCCCGGAAACTGAGGAACACGCCGACTTGGATATTCTCATTGCTCTTCGCAAAGGGGTGCAGACGTGTACTCAACACCTGCTAGCTGCTGTTGTTTCATATGATCGTCTAAATCCTTCTCGCATGACATTTTCCTTGGCTATCTCTGCCACTGCCACTCCCTGCACCTACTAGGAAGCTATTATTATTCCTCATTAGAAGACCGCCATGGATGAGGAAAGTGCTACCCTCACTGAAAGGGGTATATGGACCCTTGTTCCTCCCCATTTCGGCACTGATGTGGTTGGCTATCGATGGGTATTCGTTATGAAGTTCCATCCGGATGGCAGCGTGGATCGATACATGGCCTGCTTAGTTGCCAAAGGCTTCACTCAGACTTATGGAGTTGATTACTTTGACATCTTCTCTCTCGTTGCTCGTATCAGCACCATTCGGGTTCTTCTCTCTGTGGCTTTCAACAGGGATTGATCCATTTCCCAGCTGGATGTCAAGAATGCCTTCCTCTATGGTGATCTTCAGAAGGACGTATACATGGAGCAACCTCCTGGGTATTTTGCTCAGGGGGAGACACGAGTATGCATCTGAAGAAGGCCATCTATGGCCTAAAGCAAAGCCCTCGGGCTTGGTTTGACAAGTTCAGCGGCATTGTGGCATCCATTGGTTTTGCAAGAAGTTCAGCCGATCACTCCTTATTCATTCGCAAAACCTCCTCCGGTATGATGGTTCTTGTTGTATATGTGGATGATATTCTTCTAACTGACGATGACCAGGCTGGGGTAGCTTTGACAAAGAAACACCTTCGGCAACACCTAGTCACTAAGAATATGGACTCCCCAGAATACTTTTTGGGGATTGAAATCTCTCGGAAGCCTAACTCTTTAGTTCTCTCCCAACGGAAGTATGCTCTTGATTTGCTAAAAGAGGCAGGGTTGACTGGTGCTAAACCTACAAGATGTCCCATGGCTATTGGGGAAGACAAAACTTGGACAAATGACTCGCCTTCTCTATCCGATACTACGAGGTATCAGCGTTTGGTGGGCAAACTCATTTATCTCACAGTGACCAGACCCGACATCTCCTATGCTATAGGAGAGGTTAGCCAATTCATGCAAGCTCCTAGGGAGTGTCATCTACAGTCTACCCTGAGGATATTGGAGTATGTTAAAGCAGCTCTAGGGAAAGGATTGCTTTTTCAGAAGAACGGTCAATTGAGGGTTTAAGCGTACTCAGATTCAAGCTATGCTTATGATAAAGAAGACCGCAAGTCAACATCGGGTTTTTGCACATTTGTTGGAGGAAATCTTGTGAGCTAGAAGAGCAAGAAATAGTCTGTTGTCTCCAAGTCTAGTTCAGAAGCAGAATATCATAGTATGGCATCGACCACATGTGAGTTAAAGTGGTTACGGGCTCTCATGCTTGACCTAGGAGAGGTCTACAACTATCCTCTTCCTATGTTCTGCAACAACAAGGATGCTATATATATTTCCAAAAATCTGGTCTTTCATGAGATAACAAAACACATAGAGGTCGACTGTCACTTTATTCGAGAAGAGATTTTGAAGAAACCAATTTGTACTCCGTTCATCACTTCTGACAACGAGTTGGCAGATGTCTTCACCAAGTTGGTGTCCGCTTCCTTGTTTCACATTTGCGACAAGCTGGGCATGATTGATATCTATGCTCCAGCTTTAGGGGGGGTGTTGAGACCGGGTGGTCTGGTGAGTTGAGACCGGGAGGTCTGGCAGTCTGGCAGCTTGTCCCAGCAGTTTGGTAGCCGGGTTGGAGACCGGACGGTCTGGCGGTTTGTCTGGCAGTCTGGAGGCTCCTCCCAGCATCTTGGTGTCGAGATGTTGTTGGCTAGTGTCTGGCGGTCTAAGCGATATGGCGACTTGTCTATGGCGGCTTGGAGATATTGGTCGCTTGTCCTCCATATTGTAGTGGTCGTGCGGGTAGGCTAACCGCGCTACTTGTGCGGCTTATGCGGATTGTATAGTTTTGTGTTCATGTAATTATTAGTCCCACATTGCTTATTTGTAATCTCTCTTCTCTCCTCTATTCTATAAAAGGGAGGTCATACCTTTATAATAGATACCTTTTGGATAATAAAAATTTTGTTACTCCAATTTTTCGGTCTCTTGTTTTCTGTTCACACAATAACTTTCCTTTGGCCAACCTCTGGGCGCTACCACCGGCCCAATCAGCTAGGTGAGAGCCAGACGGCGGGTGTTGAGCATTAACCGGACTCATCCCCAGGGTCATAATGACGTCCAACGGGGATCCCGGCCCTACCAGCTAGGTGCAAGCCTGACAGCGGGAGCATCCGGGACATAACCCCAAAACGAGATAACTTTCCTTTGGCCAACCTTTGGGCGCTACCACCGGCCCAATCAGCTGGATGATAGCTTGACGGCGGGTGTTGAGCATCAACCGAACTCAGCCCCGGGGTCATAATGACGTCCAACGGGGATCTCGGCCCTGCCAGCTAGGTGGAAGCCTGATAGCTGGAGCATTCCGGGACCTAACCCCAGAGCGAGATAACTTTCCTTTGGCCAACCTCCGGGCACTACCACCAGCCCAATCAGCTAGGTGAGAGCCTGATGGCATGTGTTAAACATCAACCGGACTCAGCCCCAGGGTCATAACAACATCCAACGGGGATCCCAGCCCTGCCATCTAGGTAGAAACCTGACAGCAGGAGCATCCCAGGACCTAACCTCAGAGCGAGATAACTTTCCTTTAACCAACCTCCGGGAGCTACCACTGACCCAATCAGCTAGGTGAGAGCCTGACGGTAGGTGTTAAGCATCAACCGGACTCAGCCCCAAGGTCATAACAACGTCCAACGGAGATCCCGGCCCTGTCAGCTAGGTGGAAGCCTGATAGTAGGAGCATCCCAGGACCTAAACCCAGAGCGAGATAACTTATCATAACTTATCTCGGCCCTGCCAGCTAGGCGGAAGCCTAGCAGTGGGAGCATCTCAGGACTCAGCTTTACAAATAACAAACTTGATCTACAAAAGAGTTGGAGCATCAAAAGATTTCATATTTATTGAAGAAGTGGACGCACATATTTTCACAAATAGAAACGCTTCAAGTCATCACCACTCCAGGTGTGACTTAGGGTCTCACCCTCCATGTTTTGAAGATGGTACCCCCTTACCTTAGAGCTTCTTGGATAATATACGTGCCTTCCCAGTTGGGGTTGAGCTTCCCCACTACTATCGACCTCCCTACTGCATCCACCTTCTTCAGGACCAAGTACCCTTCCGAAAATTGTTTGACCCTAACATGATTGTCAAAGTACTTAGCCATTCTTCTTTTCAATTCTTCCTGTCAGATGGCGGAGAGGTCACGCAGCTCCTCCACCATGTCGAGGGAGAGCCGTAGCTCCTCCTCATTTTCCGCTTGCCATTCTTCTCTGTCTGCATCTGCCTAGACCCCCCGAGGCGTTCGGACCTCGAACTCTATGAGAAGTACTGCCACGCATCTATGGGAGAGCTTGAAGGGGGTCTCCTATGTGGATGTGTTGGGAGTGGTTCTAAGTGCCCAAATAACTGAAGGAAGCAGCTCCACCCAGCTACCCTTCAAATTCTCCACCTTCTTCTTGAGGAGATTGACGATGATTTTTTTCGCTGCCTCCACCTGCCCGTTGCTCCTGGGATGGTGGACCGACGTGAACCTGAGTTTGATCCCGAGCAGTCCACAAAAATTGATGAACTCGGTGCTGGCGAACTGAGGCCCGTTGTCCGTGACAATGTCCTGAGGCAGGCTGTGCTGGCAGATGATCTCCCCCCAAATGAAATTCTGGATTACCTGGGAGGTCACCTTGGCTAGCGCCTTTACTTCCAACCACTTATAAAAATAATCTATCATCACCAGCAGGAACCTCCTATGCCCGTTGTCCTGGGGGAAAGGCCCTACCAAATCCATTCCCCAAATGGCGATGGGCTAGGGGGCTATGATACTCCTGAGCCGCTGAGCTGGTTAGAGCTGGAGGGGGCAAACAGCTGGCACTTGTGGCACTTCCTTGTGAACTCCGCAGCATCCTGACTTAGGGTTGGCCAAAAGAACCCCTGTCGGACTATCCTCCCTTCCAAGGTTCTGCTCCCCGAATGACATCTGCACTCCCCTGAATGGACCTCCTCCAAAATCCTCTGAACCTCCTCGTCGGCCACACAACTTGCCAACATCCCTGAGAGGGTCTTCCAATACAACTGTCTGTCGCGCATAAGATAATATGTCGACTTGTGCTTGAACTTCTTCTTATCCATCCCTTCTGGGAACTCCCCCGTGGACAGGAATGCTGCGAACGGGTCCATCCATGAGGGGTGTTGGTCCACCTCCATTAGTTCCCCCTCTTGGATGGATGGGCAGAACATGTCAGTGATGGTACCCCCCCCCCCACCTGGGGCCCATGCTTGGCTAGCTGATCAACCTTCTTGTTGTCCTCCCATAGCACATGTCGGATGGAGAAGGTTTGGAATATGTCGATTACCCCCTTCACCTTTGCCAAATACAACTGGAGAGTAGGCTCCCTTACCTTGAACTCCCCGTTGATCTGGGAGACCACCACCATGGAGTCAGTGAGGACCTCCACATCATGCACCCCTAGCTTCCTGGCTATGCACAATCCTGCTATCACGGCCTCGTACTCGGCCTGATTATTAGTGATGGGAAAATGCACCACCACCGTCTGCTTGATCCTCGTTCCATGGGGGCTTTCCAAGATCATCCCCACCCCCAGGGAATGCCTTCCTGAAGCACTGTCCACCATCACCTTCTAAGAGACCGTGCGAGTGAGTTCCGCCTCCGCCACCTCGACCACATAATCTGCAAGGAAGTCGGCCATCGCCTGGGCCTTGATCGAGAGGTGCAGGTCGAAAGTGATATCAAACTCACTCAGCTCTACCGATCACTTCGCCAACCTTCCTAAATTCTCTACCCCCTCAAAGATGTTACGGAGGGGGTGGTCAGTCACCACTCGGATGGAGTGTGCCATGAAATAGGGTCGGAGCCTCCGAGCCAAGACAACTAGAGCGAAGGCTAACTTTTTTAAGATCGGATATCGGAGCTCCTCCTTCCTCCAGACCCTAATCACGTAGTAGATAAGCAGCTGCTTCTTCCCCTCTTCTCGAATCAGTACGGAGCTTAAGGCCTCTACTCTGACCCCGAGATACAAAGATAGGTCCTCCCCCTCCTTTGGCCCTTAGAGCAGGGGGGCCTGAGTTAACTACCACTTCAGGGCCTGGAACACTTCCTCGCATTCCTTAGTCCATTCAAACTTCTTGCCTCCCCTTAATTCTTTGAAGAAGGGAGAGCACTTCTCCCCAGCCCGGTAAATGAACCTGCTTAGCCCGACCAACTTCCCCGTCAGCCATTGCACCTCCTTAGCATTCCGAGGCAACCCCAACTCCATGATCGCCTTGACCTTGTCAGGGTTCGGTTCCACCCCTGTGGGGGTGAGAAGATGTCCCAAAAACTTGCCCCTGCTGGCCCCGAAGACGCACTTCAAGGGGTTCAGCCTCATCTTGTATTTGCGCAAGGTGTCGAAGGTCACTTCTAGATCCTGGAGGTGGGAGTCCACTCCTCAGCTTTTGATCATCAGGTCATCCACATACACCTCGAGATTCCTACCCTTCTATTCCTAGAAGACCTGATTCATCATCTTCTAATATATTGCCCTTGAATTTTTCAGCCCAAAAGGGATCTTGTACCAGTAGCACCCATCTCCGGTGATGAAGGACACAACTTTTATATCGGGGGGTGCATCCTGATCTGATGATAACCTTAAAAAGCATCTAAGAAACTCATAACAGGAAAACTGACGGCTGAGTCAACCAGCGCGTCGATTCGAGGCAAGGGGTAACAATCTTTATGACATGATTTATTAAGTAAAGAAAAGTCGACACACATTCTCCACCAGCCATCTCCTTTTTTATCATTACTACATTGGAGATCCAGCCGGGGTATTGGATTTTGGATACAAAGCAAGCCTTCAGGAGCTTGGCCACCTCTTCCCTAATGGGCTCGGCCAGCTTGTCCGCGATGGACCTCTTCTTCTGCTGGATTGGGCGAGCTTCCGGGTCCAGGTTAAGGCGGTGGCAGGCGACGTACGCATCGATACCCGGCATCTCCACTGCGCTCCAAGCAAAGATGTCCACGTTCATTTGGATGCATGCCAACATCCTCTCCTGGTCTATCGGGGTTAGCCCCCCGCTGATGCCCACCTTCTCAACCTTGCCTCCTAGAGTGAGGACCTCCATCTCTATCACCTCTTCTGCAGCCTCCAGAAGAAACTGCTCTCCTCATTCTCCAACGTCCCCCTCTCCCGGGAAAAGGACCTCTTCCTCAGCCTCCTCCACGGCCATTGCCTCAGTCAACTCCTCCTGGGCTACTTCCACCACCTCCACCTGGGTACGGCTCTCCACCTCCATCTCCACTCTGCCTGCCTCCTGCTCCGCCTCCTCCATCCTCCGCTCCATCTCCTCGGCCCCCTCCTGCCAAGAAATGGAGTTCACCATGGTGACGTAGCACTCCCTCACCACCTTGGGATCTCCACAGACCCGGACCTGGATTTCCTCGGCATTGAACTTCAAGCACTAAAGAAAGGATGAGGGGACGCAGCGGAAGTGTTAGAACCCTATTACTGATTTGGGTTAGGATCATTATCAAGTGTTCAGGGTGATTAGTTTGACCCAATATGTAAAGTCTAGGGTCATATGTTTATTTCCAGGGTGGCTCCTCAAGAAGATTTCCAAAAAAATGTAGTTCGACGAATGCAGGATTCTGTTCGACGAAAGCTGAGCTCTGCTCGACTAACGCCGAGCTCAATTCGACGAACTCAGAGTTCTAACTTTGAGCTTTACTCGCCGAATGTTGAGCTTCATTCGACGAATGTTGGTCTCTTCTCAAAAGTTCAGCTCGGCGAACTCCAGGCTCAGTTCGACGAACTCCAGACTCAGTTCGACGAACTCTAGGCTCTGTTCGACGAACTCCTTGTCGCGTTGGATGATTTCTTTGCAGTATTCAGGTAGTTTCATTTACTGAAGGCAGAATGGTTTTAAGGCTTAATCTGAGGCAGTTATACTCTAATATTTAATGTTAAATATTCTTAATGAATATAGCCGTTTAAAGGCAGCATTAAATAAGGTTTTATCTCTGAGTTTAATTCTAATTAATTCCCAAAGGCAATTAAAATTCTCAGAGATTTTTCAGACGTTTCAGAATGATTTTAAATTCAAATGTTTAAATTCTTCTCAGAGGATATATATTCAGATTATTTCTACTTCAAAGATATACCAGACTGACTGACACACACTCTTATAGATCAATATATTTTTACTAGATTTTTTATTTCAGTCTCTACAAGTGCAAAGTCTTCATCAGTCAAAAACAAGAAGGCCTACACCCTGAAGAAAAGCCTCCCCTCCTGATCTCAAATATCTACTCAAATCAAGGGGAGCTTTTTGCTTCTTTATCCACTAGTCTTCTCAGAGATAATTGATAGAGAAGACATCATCACTCTTTTAGTTTACTTCCTAAACTGTGTACAGGGTTATAACTCCCTTCAAAAGTTGACCCCTTGGTTCCTAAGTCACCTGATCAAAATACTTAAGCTTGGTTTTTGGGCACCTGGTCAAAAGCTCAAAGGGTTGCAAGATCTCTCTTAGAAAATTGATTTTCTGGTGTCATGGCACCTAATCAAAAACCTGTAGTGGATTCCTACCAGGATGGTAGAAGAGTGGATGTACCCAGATTTATTGGGGAACCACTATAAATTTTCTTGTATCGTATGTGATTGTTTTACTTTCTTTATTTGTGTGCTGTGATTTTTCTTTCTATATACATATATATATATATATCACTTACTTTAAATCTGCTATAAAAATAAATTAAAGTTTTTAATATACACTATTCACTCCCCTCTAGTGTAAATCAAATCTATCCCACACTTTCAGGAAGGCGCTGATGAGAGGCCGCCTGAAGATGGCGTTGTAACTGTTAAGGGCATCTACGATGACGAACCTGCAGTTTCGAGACTGCCCCCCCCCCCCCCAGAGTGACATGAAGCCCCAATCCTCCTTCAACCTCCTTCCACTCCCCGGAGAACCCAAATAGAGGTCCGTCCGTGGCCAGCACCCTCTTGGCCTCCACCTTCATCACGTTAAACACCTTCTCGAATATGACGTTGACGGAGCTCCCGTTGTCGATGAGGATCTGGGAAACTGTGAAATTTTCGACCGTGGTCTGGATGACGAATGCATTGCAGAAGGGGTCCTCGTGATCTGACATGTCCTTCCTTGAGAAGGTGATCTTCTCCTCCAGGGGTGGGGTCTAGGATGTGGATCCAATGCTCCGGCATTACATGGCGTGGAGACTTGCCTTTCAGGAAGCCTTGACTCCCACCCCCCATGGATCACCCCGATCCCTCCTCAGGCCCCAACATTGGCCCAGTCCTCACACCTGTCCTCCTCTTCCTGAGGCAGGACTTCTTCAATCTGCACTTATCGGCGGTCTTGCTGTCGCTGCTGCTCCCTATTTCCTCTCATCTCGAGGAACTACGAGCACGTGGTTGTAGCGTGCCCCTCCTCCTGGTGGAAGTCACAATAGGGTAACTCCACCCTGACTTCCCTCCTCCTCCTCTATTGACCCCTCCTCCTCTGCATGGCTATCGTCATAGCCTGATGTTGATCGGGGAGGGGACATATGCCCCTACCTCTATCCTGGAGGGTGGAAGTGTCCCTGGCCTCCTAGGCGGTTGTCTCCTCCATGGAAACCTCTTCGCTGACCCTAATCCTACCACTCCGGCTGCCTCCAGTCGAGCCGATTATTCGGCTCCTGACGCCCCCACCTCGGCTGTTGCTGCACCTACTGATGTTGTTCCCGCTATCGGGGTTCCGCACTCCTCACCTTCTGACCTCAACCACCTCCTGGACCCTTCTCCTCCTCCGTGGCCTACCTGTCCAGCTTCCTCGCAAACTTAGGGTTTGATGCCTCCCCTTCGACTTCACTTGATGCCTCTCCATCAACTCTTCATAGGAGAGAGGTAGTACCCTCTTCAGGTCCATTCTGAAGAAACCCTGCTATAACCCTAAGGTAAAGGCCATCATCAGGGTGTGCCCTGACATCTCCTGTACCTGGGTGACCTCCTCTTGGAACCGGTCTACGTAGCTCCCCAAGGTCTTGTTCCCCCCTGATTGATGTGGAACAGGGACTCCGACTCCTTCTTCCTTTTCTTGGAAGCGGTGAACCTCAACATGAACCCCCGGCGCAGGTCCTCGAAGTAGCAGATTGAGTTGGCCGACAGCTGGTGGAACCACTCCCTCGCCTTCTCCTTGAGGGTGATGGCGAAGAGTCTGCATTTGAAGGAATCCGGCATCTGTCTTATCGATACCACATCCTCGAACCACTAGATGTGCTGGACCGGGTCATCCTTCCCGGTATAGTAGGACATCTCCGGCTCCCTGAACCCCTCTAGAACTGGGGCAGAAGAAACCAACTCGCTGAAGGGGCTGTCTCCCCTACTGGGCGAGCTGGAGAATCGCGCACCCCCATCTCATCGAACCAGCCTCCGCTTGCCGACCCAGGGAAGAGCACTCGCCCGGGGAGATCTCGCCCACTGTCTTCCTATGTTACCTCCTTCCCAGGTCGTCGAGCAGGGGCATCTTCGCCTATAGCAAAGGCGGCGACAATTATGACAGCTAGTGTCGAGCACTTGGCACGCGCGCCGAGTGCGAACCTGACGAGGCCGAGCACCTCCTGCCTGAACTCCTCGAACATCCCCACCGTGGCGAGAGGGGGAGGGGTGGTGAGTTGGCTCTGTCCAAACCTTGCCCTTCTCTTCCAGTCATCGAGTTTGCTGAATATTTTCTATGCTGACCACGCTCTACGCTCATCGCACCAAAATGTTGAAACCGAAAACTCGGTCTCTGTGGAGTTCACCCTTGAGAAAGGAGTGATCGCACACTGACTTCTCTCTCACAAACCAAACAACTAAGGAAAAAGAACAGGGAACAGACCCGAGGGCTCGGCGTGGAGGACCAACCACACACCCGGAAGATCTTAGAGCGCTTCTCCTCCCTAGCCAAATGTCGAGCTAAGGATACCTCAGAAAGCGCTAGAATACAGGGACACAAGTAAGCATGCCTTCTGAGGTACCCCCTTGGGTCTATTTATAGATTTCTGAAAATGGTCTGCCAACAGCCAACCTCCGCTGTTCTAAACGGCTATACGCAGTCCAAATTAGCATGCCAACAGCGTAACTCCGCTATTCTGAGGGGCTAAATGCAGACCTCTGAGGGCATCCAGATAATTTTTCCCCTGGACCCTGCTGGGCGAATGATCTGTGAGAACACCACTCAGCTGAAGGGGTGAATGTCGGGAGCACAACGCATTCGCCTCTTGAAGATCTCTGAAGGGCGAGTTCCTGGCTGGGCGGCCACTCGCCTAGCTTGGCGGGAACTGACCTCGCACGCGCGCTAAGGCGCGAGATCTTAGGCGAGTGCTGGACGAAGATTGCATTCGTCGAAAGGCCAAACCATTCCTCCTTAGGTCGCGCGAATGCACCTCTTTAGGACCTGGGCAGGTGCAGGCCAAACTGCCTCACTCGCACATCTAATGGGGTCCACTCATCAAATATGGGGTTGTACATTGCACATTTATATTAAATATGTAAATATGTTAATTGCTTGCAGGGAAGAAGCACCACCACCCCGAGAAAGGGGTGGAGTCGTTATAATTTAGTCAAATCTAGCTGACCGTTGCCTTGTTTGTCACCGCTTGGTGGAATATTTTGCGTGCAGGTGCTGCGGAGCCAAGCGGGAAGTAGCAGGCTGAACCCCTTTTGCTGAACTGGCCCTTGAAAACCCAAGTGTTATGTTTAGTATTTTTCATATGTTGTCGACCTGCGTGTCAATGTATGAAATCCACTTTTGTTTTAGAGAAATATTATTGATGTAAGGCCTTAAGGCCAAAGCTATGTGGTGTATGTCTTTTCATTCATGATATCATGGTTAGTGGACATTCCTATTTTGGGTCTTTAACTTAATAACTCTTAAATGCTTCTGTTAGATTGCAACTATGTGTTAGAGTGCGTTTTCAAAATAAAAAAAAATTATGATTTTATTTTGTAATCCCGACCGAACCTTCTGTTATATTATTCATGACGGATGAAAACGTTACATATGCTCTAAATAAATTTGAGCATAGTGAAATTCGTCAGGAGATATTGATTAAAAGCTACAAAGATAAAACCACATTAAGTAAAACAAAAAAGTAGTATTCTTATGATGACAGACTGGCACTAGCCAAATTCAAACCCTGATTTGGCAGAAATAAATTAAAATATTTAAAATCCAGAAATCATAGAATATGGCCAAAGGTTTATTTTGACCGGTTCACTTTGGCATCCCAGTGTTCTCCATTCTGTTTTCTCCGAACCATTCTGATTTATTTTACATAATTTTGTGGAGAAATTGTCTGCTTTAAAGTTTAACTCTACATACTAGAGTGTATTCTCGTTCAAAGGAGAGGAGGAAGGAAGGCAACTGGGGAGAGCAGAGATGGGGGATAGACACAGCTCTCCTCTTTCTTGGGTTCTTTACGCTGTGATTGCGGCGGCGGCATATTTCGCTGTTCTGTGTGAGGGAGGAAGCAGTAGTACATTTGTTCGCAAAGTGGAGAGCTCTTTGGATATGCCTTTAGACAGTGATGTCTTTGCCCTACCACCCGGCTACAACGCTCCTCAGCAGGTTCCTTTTCCTAATCACCAAAAACCAATATTTTTTGCCATATATTTTCATTGCCACGAATTTTGTGCATGATTGATCTAAAATACAGTCATTTTTCAATACGATCGTATTACATCAATATTGTTGCAAGCAATCCAAACTGTTGAATCACAGATCGTACAACTGTATTTGATCCTGCACTGTGATCGATTTAATTTGATCACCGTGAGCTAAATATTTCTCGTTTGCCACGGTTGTGGAGGTTGTGAACACAGTGGTTATTAACTGTTGTTCGTGAATGTCCAATCTCTCCAAAGGAACTCCACTCATTTTTATATTCAAAACTAGGTTTTTTGTGGCAACTATAACGGTTCTTATGTCAAACACATCTCATAATGGTTGCATTTTTACCCAAATTTTTCGGGGCAAAAACACCGCGTCAAATACATGAAGATTCATACCGCTGTGCCAAACGGACCCTTGTCTTTGAAATTGACTCAACCAATTGCATGTTTGTTAAAAAAAAGCACGAAAAACAAGTAGAAACATCATGCAAGATCAAAAAAGAGATCGTTTATAAGATCATTTTATAGTATAAGATCATGTTTTGATCGCATATGATCATTATGCTGCAAAAATGTAGGTTCAGAGAAAAATTTAGGTTCAGATATTACAGGAAAATTTCTCCAAGAACAGGATAGGGATAGAGACAAATAGAGAGAGAGAGCAATGGAGGGAGGGAGAGAGAGAGACAGATGGAGGATAGTGATAGAGACAAATGGAGGATAGGGAGAGAGAGAGAGAGAGAAACGGACGATAGGGATAGAGACAAATGGACGGAATGATTACATCCATAGCCGTTCCTCGAAGAATTTTTCACACGGTATATAAAACTAGAAATTTTGGGAATGATTACAAATTTTTTAAAATAAAAATTATATATAAATTAAATTCATTTATAAAAACTTAATAATTTAATAACTAATAAGAGAAAAATTATAAATATGAATGTTTCACAAATGGATCATTTTTATTCATAATATAGATACAATATGTACATGCATGTATTTTAAATATAGGAGAGACACATGTAGACCGACACATATACATATATATATAAATATATATATATAAATATATATAAATATATATATATATATATATATATATATATATATATATATATATATATATATATAACTATATTAAAGAAATAGTTTGGACATGTAAAATAATTCTTAATCATCCAATATATGACAAGTTTTTGATCTCATATTCAATGAAAGAAAGAAAGAGAAAGAAAAAGAGATGAGAGAGAGGAAGAGGTAATCTTTATAACTCCTCTATCCCTACATTTAGGGATAAGAGCGAGAGGGGGAAAGAAGAGAGAGAGTAAAATTAATTTTTGAAATAAAATTTACATTTTCTTACAAAATAAATATTGAAATATTTATTCATATTTTTTACGGTCATTTTAAGTACTCATATGTATATGTTTTGAATAAAAGTAAGTGTTCATATGCGGGGGCAACCCACTCGAATGCGGGTGCAGTTCGCTCGATTGCGAGCGAAGCCCGCTAAGAGTCAGCAAGCATGGGCAAAGCCCGTGCGAAGGCGGGTGAAGCTCGCTTGGATGCGGTCGAAGACCGCCCGAGAGCATCGAGCACGGGCATAGCCCGTGCGAAGATGCTCTTTTGTGTGTGTGTGTGTGGGGGTGGGGGGGGGGGGGGTTATTTGTAGCTCCTCGCTATATGTAGACTTCTTTGGCATGCTCCTTCGGCCATAAAATTTTTCTGGCCACCCGCTACGATTTCCCGATCTTCCTCCACCTTCAACCGCGACGGAACCCTAGAGGCCACAATATTGTCCTAATATACAGTATTTGACCAAATACTGTCAAAACTCTCGATATTTCACAAAAATCCTATCAAAACTCTCAGTATTTTATCAAAATACTATCAATATATCGTTCAATACTATGCATAATCCAATCCATACATTAGATATATTTATATCAAGTTATATATACTAGTGGGAAAAAGATTTTTTATATATCATGACATATATATATCATGACATATATATATATATCTTTATTATATAAAACAATAGACATATCTCAAAAGCACACCATCAGGAAAATTTGGACCGTCGGATCAAGCATCTTCATTTTCTGGCCGTTGGATTAGAGAGGGAGGGGTTGCCAATAACCAAAACAGGAAAACTACTACTGTTCATTCAGGAAAAAAACCCGATCCCAGCAACCCGCCTCCCGCGCCTTCACGGGCACACCCCGCCGCCGGTGGCCTGCCCGGCGCCCACCGGCGGGTTCGCCTGCCTCCGGCGAACCCGCCGGGGTTGTCCGGCGAGGAGCGGGCAGGGCCACCGCCGGCGGTGGCCCTGCCCGCTCGCCGCCGGACAACCCCCGGCGGGTTCGCCGGAGGCAGGCGAACGCGCCGGTGGGCGTCGTGCAGGCCGCCGGCGCCTCCGCCGGCGGCGGCGTGGAAAGTCGGCCTGCGTGAGCACGCCGAAGCAGGGGGGGATTTTTGGTTTTTTTATTTTTTTTAAAAATCAAAAGTATTTATATAATTTATAGTTTTTTTAATAATTAATTTAATATTTTCATAATTAATTTAATAATCCTTTTAAATGCGATTATAATTAGGTTTCGCGCGCCGGGGGGCGGGCGAAGCACGCCGGAATGCCAAGCGTGTAAAGCCCGCTTGGTTGCGGGCGAAGCCCGCAGCGACGCATCGAGAACGGGCGGAGCCCGTTCGAATATGCTAGTATATATATATATATAACCCCAAAGCTGTGTCAATTCAAAAGAAGAGGAGAAACCAGTCATGGGTGAGAAAACGGCATTTTGTTCTTCGAAATCTCTCATGAGTTGGGCACCGTTTGGGGGACTTATTTTCAACGATCAAGCGGTTACGGCCGCATGAACCCAGCGAAAGATTCATGCGGTTACCCCTCCAAACCGCTTGACCGGTATGTATATATATATATATATATATATATATATATATATATATATATATATATATATATATATATATATATATATATATATATATAGGTTAATGTATATACGCGGCTTGTGCATATAGGCTGTATACGCAGGAATGCGTAATACAGAAAATACATCTAGTAAAATACATTTTTAGAAAAAGTGGTCAATATGAAAGTTGTAGATATCGTCGAGATCTACAACTTTCATGTTGACCACTTTTCTAAAAATGAAGTCTCACACCTAAGAAATGTACACATGCTGCGTTTTTACATTAAATCCTATATATATATATATATATATATATATATATATATATATATATATATATATATATATATATATATACACACGAGCATCTTTGCACGGGCTACGCCCGTGCTCGATGCGTCGTTGCGAGCTGCGCCTGCATCAAAGCGGGTTTCACCCTCAACATTTACATATGAGTACTCAAAATAACCGTAAAAAAAATCATTATTACTATTTTTTATTTTATCAATAAATTTATATTTTCACATAAAACAATAAATTGCTCTCTCTCCCTAACCCTCCCCCTCTCTCCCTATCTCTCTCTTCCACCATGTATTGGTGTTATTGTTTAAAAAAAAAACAATTCACCGCTCTCTTTGATCAGGTATTTATATGTTTTTTAAGTTTTCAAATACTCTCTCTCTACCTCTCTCACATCCGCCACTAACTTATCTCTCTCTTTCCCTCTTCCTCTCTCTTCTGTCATGTGTCTGACTCTCTGTCTCCCTCTACCTCTCTCCCTCTACCTCTTTCTTCGGTCAGTATTTATATTTTTAAGTTCTCACACTCTCTCTCTCTCCCACATCCGCCGCTCACTTCTCTCTCTATTTTCCTCTTTCTCTCTCTGTCCTTCCTTCACCGACTGTAGCCTTAGGAGTGCTAGATAATTTTAATTTTTTAAGATATAAATATCGGACGGCTGTTAAATAATGAAGAAAAATCTGACGGTCAAAATTTCTCCAATGAGTTTATAATTCATGATCTTGATAACGAATGGTCCCCGTGCGGGCAACATTCGTCGTGAATGCGATATTTGTTGAGGGGGCAACATTTGGCTGAGGCGACAACATTGGTCGTGGGTGCGACATTTGTCGAGGGGGCGACATTTGTCGTGGGGGCAACATTTGCCTCGAGGGCGACATTCGTTCTCAAAATCTACCGTTTGTCAAACAGGGTGGCGAAATCAGACTGAATCATTTTTTTCGTCTGCGAGTTGGGTGGTCTTCGACCGCATCTATAAGAAGAGTTCTCAAAGTATAAGAAGAAATGACTAAAAAGACCACCCAAGATCCGACCCAAACAAATAAAAAGGAGAGGAGAGCTCTTGGGTGGTCATCGGACGCATCTAGGCGGGCTTCGCCCGCCTCCGCACGGGCTTCGTCCGTGCTCGATGTGTCACTGCGGGTTATGCCCGCAACATATACATATGGGTACTCAAAATGACTGTAAAAAAAATCTAAATCACGAATACATTTTTTATTTTGTAAAAAACATACGTTTTGACATACAAAATATAATTTCTATCTCTTCTCTCTAAATATAAGAAAAAATGACTAAAAAGACCCAAACAAATGAAAAGGAGAGTTGATTATATGAGGGGTATTTAGGGAATAAATGTTACACCATTGTGAAAGGTATTTTGGGCATTCAAATGTTACATCATGACTCTTTTGCTCTTTGCTTATAGTATAAAGATATAATCAAGTGTTTCATGCGGTCGTAACCCTTGACTGGTGATAATAAGTCCCCCTCCACCAACTTAATACTGTTACCCATCCAAACCCAGCGACAAATGGATCCGGATTCTCTCCATTTCAAATGAAATGGAGGGGATCCATTTCATATCTAGTGGACAACATAAGTCCAAAAACAATCTAGTGGCCAAGATTTTTTTGAATAAAAAAAAATATAAAAGGATGTAAAAAAGCAGAACTCGTTAGATCAAAAAACAATTTATCCTGGCAGTGAAATGGATCTCCTCCATTTCATTTGAAATGAAGAGGATCCTGATATGCGACAAATGGCACTGAAAAGAACGTTCATGGCGATGTTTGTCCAGGAATGATCGCTCATGGCACTTGGTTGCACTACAAATGCAGCTGTGAGATCTCTCTGCCAAATTTAATCCTCTTGTTGATTTGCCGACGGCGGTGAAGCTTCGCCCTGTGATTAAAGAGAGTGATATTGACTTTCTTTTTAGGAATGAGGAGGGATGAGGGGGCACGTTTAGTTTTTTTTTAGCGAAAAAAGTTTTAAATTTTAAATTTTAGGTCCGTTCGTTTGTGCCATTTTCATTTGTGATTTTCGTTTTTTGCTTCAAAACGAAAAAAATCAAGTATTTTCTTTTTTGGGCAAAACGAAAACTTATGTTTGTTTGCAACATGATTTTCAAATCCGTTTTGTGGTAAAACGGAAACTTATGTTCGTTTGCCGCATGATTTTCAGTTTTTTTGGCAATGTGCACGGCTCGATCCCCCAACCTCAACAACCCACGACACTGTGAACAAGTGCCAAGAGGGGTTGGGGGTGTGCGGGCCGCGGCCAAGTGCAATCTGTTCTCGGATCAACCATGGATCCATGACGAAGCGGCTCAGTCCCAATATGATCGCATCAAAATTATGGCAAGGCTAACTATAAATATACACACAGTTCCTAGATTTGGAGAAAACTGCACACAACAGAGATTTATCCACGTGTAAATTAAATACGTCCATGGGTAGCCTTGGGTGAACATTGCCTTCTCCCGTGCGCTCCTAAGGTGGCATAGCACGGGTTTTCAGGTTCCAAACGCGGGCTAAGAATGTTATGCAACCGCTAGTGGGTCGCGGACGCATTGTATCCTTCTGTGGGTTGCAAACGGGCTGCATCCGTCTGTGGGTTGCAAATAGACTCCATTCATTTTTGAGTTGCAAACGGGCTTCGCCTGTCCATCCAAAGGGCTCAACCAAATACACAGACAAATTCAAGTTCACCAAAATTAAATAAACTGCACTGATGCATGACAAAACTGCACTACATGGCAAAACATCCTTGCAGTGTAGTGCAAAACTGTATCATAGAGAGAGGGAGTAGCTCCGATATAATTCCAAAATAAACATAAACACATGTAATTCATCCATCATAGATGTTGGATCACTAAGGTTTCTTAAAGGGGGTGAGTAAGGATTGATTAAAAGTTAGAACTTTTTTTATGTTCATCATAATTATTTCATATATAAATAAGAGATTAAAATACAATAGAGATAACAATATTAAATTTTTATAATCAGAGAAAAGAAGATCATAAAGTCCTTCACAAATAATTTTTCATAATACAAAATTGTGGATTTTAATGATGCTAAGATCAACACAATGAAAAATAAATCTTAGTGCTTTCGATGCTAGCTCTTCTCTCTAAGAACTGATTAGCCCTGGCTGGTTCTCTCCTAGATCGGCCCCACGCCCCCATACCTACTACCCTAGATCTAGTCGTCACACTAGATGCGAATTTCTTGCCCGTATCCCGCACCTTGATCCAGTCACCATACGGGAGTCGAATTCCCACTATACAAAGGATAAGAGATCAAAATGTCATAACTCAAAAATAAAAAGAGATACAAATAGACTAGGGTGATAAACTCCTGATAGAAATGATGTCGGAAGAAGACGTGGAAGAGCCGTTCAAGATCGTAGTCGTAAATAACGGGCACTTCTTTTTAATATTGATGGTAACCTTCGAACTTCTTTCGTATCGATAAATGTGGAGGCTTGGGAGTCGTAGGAGGCTCTAGGTCGGGGTCTTTGGGATGTCTCTCCTCAGAGTATATTTGTGTTGAAATGAGAAATGAAGATCCAAAGAGAATACGGTGCATTAATAGCTTTGGGAAGCTATCACGATGAGGTAGTAAGGTACCACCCACAATAGTTGAATAACATAGGATTCCAACTTTGACTTAAGCTAGCGCCACGTGATAGAAGACGACGGAGACTCCCATATGGAGGTTTCAGCTATCACCTGGCGGTAGGAAGATATCATTGGAGATAATAGAACAACGGAGCCTTCCATCTGGAGATTGGAGCTAATACAATGTGGTAGGTGTTATCACTAAGTCGTAGTAAAACTTGAATTTTTCCGCTTCCTTTTCCCTCCAAAGCCCACAACAAACTTTGACAGACAATCATTGTATGTTGAGCACTATCATTGCATGGTAGAGGGCATCGCTAGCGATAGCCTTGAATTTTAGCTTTGATTTTATCATTTTATCCGGGGCCTTGCTGTAGCATGTATGTCTAGTACTATTGGTGTTTCCTAAACTTGCACACTACGGTTTACAAAACAAATGCAAGGAACATCAAATACATTTCATAATTTATTCTTCTTAAATCGAGGGCGTGCCAAACTCTTGGTTGTGAATGGATGTCACATGTTTGTGGATGCAATAATACGTTAATGAAGAGTGATATAATAATTGAGTAGGACCAAGAAAGATGGGGAAGATTATTAATAGTTGAGATTATTATATTAGTATTTGTATGTGTGAGTGGATTTTGTCCCACATCTCGTGTTAGGCTTTGTGTGTCCTTTGTAATGTTATAAATATTCCCCTTTGTAGATGTATGGAATTGCACTAGTTATTATTTCTCTTATTTCTAATTCAACTTGGTATCAGAGCCTGAGTAAAACTTTTCCCCCACCTCGTAATCCTGTGAGCCGCCGACTCTACTGCTTGCTTCCAATTCACACTTTCGTCCCCGATGTCCTGCGCTGCTAGGGCTCACGAAGTGCCGCTCCCTTCCCGCTCCCGTTAACCGAATCATCGGCTGATTCCATCAGTGGGAGTGCCCCCTTTTCCCCTCGACGAAGGTGTCGTTCCCTCCACTACTCATCAATGAGGAAGTTGCTGGTCATTCTCATCCCAGTACTCTCCGTTTCTGGTTCCCCACGTGCCCTCGCTGGTTAGGCTTTGCCTGCGTAGGTTCATATCATCTTGTCATCGCTCCTGTCGGGCTCGATTGACGGCTTTTCATTGCAGCGACGCCCAATCTCGTTGCCGTCTTCGTCCAACTCGCTGACCTATCTGTTTATTGGACCTCTTCTCGCATGCTTGATGCTTCTCCCGTCGGCCTGATGCATGTGCTCTCAGCTGATGGAGCTTGCTGTTGTCCCGGGACAGTTCCCTGCTGCTATCGATGGTCTCCGTTGTAGTTCTTGCCAGAGATATTGTTCTCGCTTCTCACTTCTCTCATCGATGATGGTTATGATAGAGTGTTTTTTTAAAATCCCCCTCTCGGTAATTGAGCATGGCCGAGGGAGATTTTATGCCCAGAACCACCGCCTTACGGTGACACCAACTCTTGGATTAGTCGTCACCACAATACCCCGATCATGCTGGCTAGTATAATCATATCACATGCCAACGAGAAAAAAAGTAAGTAAACAAGTTTCTGATACGCGTTTCTGATATGTATATATTTATTACCATATTAAAGAGAAATACTGAGGTCTGCAAATAGCATGAGTTCGAAATTAGGGGGAAATTAGGTGGCCGTCGGATTTCAGAGTTTTGATCATGAACCGTTGGATCAAACAAACCTTCTCTCCCCACTTTTTTGTAGGTCTCCTAAACCTACTCTAGGGTCGTCCTAAACCTATGTGAAATAAGTTCAAAACCGGGTTAGCAAAACACACCCAAGTCAGCCGGAAATATAGTCCACAACATAATAGAAGCGCGCACAAGCCGGCCCGCAAGACCGCCAACGGCCCAAACCGCAAACCCACTAACCCAATGATTTCAAACTCTTCTCCCGAAAACCTATATTTAAACCCAGATTTACATTTGTTGTTGGCGGTGTGAGACTAAAAAAATAGGTGGCTATATTATAAATATATATAATAAGTATATTATAAGTAAATATACATATTAAATAGCAGGCGGGTGAATAGTGCTCATGCCACTGTTCACCCGCCTGCAATTAATGTATAAATATATTATATTATAAATATATTATAAGTATATTATAAATATATATTTTTATTTTTTATGTATAAATATATTATATTATAAATATATTATATTATAATATATTATATTATAAGTATAATATTTATTTATTTTTTCATTAGTTTAGGGCGGGCAAAGCACGCCGGGGGGGCGGGCGAAGCACACCGGTCGGGTACTGTGGCGCGTATCCATCGGGCCGGAGGCCCGTGCCTGTCACTCGTATATATATATATATATATATATATATATATATATATATATATATATATATATATATATATATATATATATATATAATCTCTCTCTCCCACTCTACAGTAATCATGCAGAAGTTAAGTAAATAACACTCATCGACCTGGTGCTTGGTAGTGGCAGTAGTAGTACGCGACAGCTGCTCCTCATGTCCCGCCTCCTCGTGATACTGGTACATCTTCACGCGCTCCTAAAATGATATGGTCCATCGACCTTTAGTCAAAAAGACTAAATCGCTTCATCCTCGCCACACCCCCGCGAATCCTAGGCACCGTACAAGAGGAAGAAGGCGGATGACAACAAAACAGTATAAAAAAACATGTGACATTGCTCTAGCTAGCAATAATATATAAATCCACTACAGCAGTACGTAAAGACTAACTAGAGTAAACATGTAAACTAGTAAGCAGTAAAAAACAGTAAGAAAGACACAGCGCAGGTAAAATAAGTAAGTATAGAAAGCTATCTAATAACATCACAGAAAAGTACCTTAACTTATATGAATGTTCATACATCATACGTTAAGATTTCAAGAATTATAACTCATCATATAAAAGAACTCATACTAAATTATATGATGAGGGTCTACGAGAAATAAAGTTATTTTATGCAATGCAATGTTTATGTTATACAACATACAAGTGCAACACACACACACCAATTGACTATGAACGCATAGACCTTTTGTTCCCACTTTTTGGAGATAGTTAACCTCTCGAGCACCCCGTCGTGGTCAAACGGTGCTGTGGAGCGGGAACATCCCCACTCCTAGGCGGATATACACATACATTACTAGGCTTAAGCCCCCTATCGCCTTTGTGCCCATCTCTTGTGTACTCTAGAGTATCTACGTACCCAATGCTGGAATCCACCAGTCTTAACAGCTAAAAGATAAGTCATTAGGAAAAAGTCACCAAGACACCAGGCTAAGCTGGCCCTCTAGACCTTATCAATCTTGTCAAGTCAACATACTATTGTCGGTGTGATGACTAGGCTAGTATCGAAGACCTACCACATCATATGCACATGCAAAGTACCACCTCACCCATCCGAGCTTCTAGCTCGCTGGACAAACTTGCCCTCAAACCACAATCACACCGAGCCTCCAGCTCGCAGGACTATCAAGTCTTATCACATCTTTATCACAACGAGCGTCGAACCTACAGCTCGCAGGACTAATTAACCACTCCATCCTTCAATATGGGATGAGGTTTACATTATCTTTGCTCACTTACACTAATCTTGTCTATTATTTAATTGAACCTAGAAGTTTAAGGTGAATCCTGGACTTCTCAAGGTCTACCCGGTGAAGGACCCGCAGCGGTACTAGGGAATACGATGGGCTGAAGCCTAAGTTCCCCTTTCCAGGATATTTACTTGTATTGGTGACTACCCTTCTCATAACTCTCTCTCCATGTTACTCTTAAACTACTATAAAATGATTTATGATTCTTGTAGGGGAGAGACAATCTAACATCGAACTCCTAGTCTAGCTACTCCCCTTAGTGTCAATGTATACTAACACTCAACACCTCTTGGTAGCTACCTTATGATTTCAACCAGCATTGTACCATGGTCTTAATATTACTCCCATTGGGTTCAGTTTTCAAATAATGTAACTATTCTAATCATTACTCCATCGATTTACTATATGCAGACCATATAAGCTAGATGAAGTATAAAGATGGAAACATTCAAAGTACTTTGCCAATTGACATAAAATTAATTCCAGAATTCTATCAAGTCAGAAATGAGATATATCCATAGTTTCATAATTTTCCTAAATTAATTGGCCATAAATAAAATTTTACTAAATAAATGACACAAGTGGTTTTGAACACAAAGTGTCACTCCAGATATCCAACCAGTACAATTAAATTATCATAATTTCATATTGATGAAAAACAAGTTTGGGAAAAATATCATAATTTTTTAGTGACAGACAATAATTAATTTTTATTTTCCAATATTTGATCCACTATAGCACTTTTCAAAGAAAGTAATTAAAATACTTATTAAATAAATCCAATAAAATTTCCAGAGATCACAAATGCTAAGTAAAACATCATGTCAGAGTTTCATAAATTTTTAAATGATCATGATCATAAATAGTATAGAAATACACAAAGTGGCAAAATGATAATTATTGAAGTAATCCTAAGTTTCTGTCATCCAAAAACTCTAATTAAATTTTTAGGGGTGAATTATGAAAAAATATGGTGAGTGACTGAATTTCATAATTTTTCCAACTATATTTGTCACATGTATTTTAATAATACAAATTTGTGATATAATGCATTTAAATTATTTTTCAAGGAAATTTAACTTCAAAAGTTCTAAAACTTTCATATATTGTGTGTTTCCACTAAATTTGTGCATGTATAAAATTTTACAGAATTTAACCAAACCAATCTTGTTAAATCCGCAAGATTCTCTTTTTGGCTAGATGCACACCATACACCTTAAGCTAGAGCCTCATGCATGTGGAATACACCCACATGTAGAGCTACAATTGACCCAAAATTTTGAATAATGTCTTAAAATGACATTTTTAACATGTCACCAAAATTTGGTGTCATTTTGGGGTCATTTGCACATGTACTTTTAATGATACATGAAAACAAAATTATTTCTAAACTATAGAAAAATGTGTCCCAAAAATTTTGATTTTTAGGCAGGGGTTGAGTCTAGGGTACATGCATGCATGACCAAAATTTCAGCTCCATACAAGCTATCATATGTAAGATATTCACATTTTAATTTATGTCCTACATAAGGACCAGTTCTCAATAAAACAGCCCTACAGAGGGCTGTGGATCGCCAAATGAGTTGATTTAATTTCTGACAGAAAGCAGACTTCAAGGGATACAATAGTTGTCTCAAGCAACTTTTCCCCAAACAGAATCTAAGGGGCCTAATTTTCAGCTTGGAATAACTGAAATGATTGTGACACAATCATTAAAACTATATAATGAATAAATGTTGATCAGCACAGATCTTGAAGCCTGAATGGACGACATCCATTCATATCCTACCTCCAACCAACGACTGGGATCATCTTGACCTGAACCATTTTGGGAAGTGCTTTCCCGGCCATCTGGCCACCTCCCTGACTGACCACCACAACCACCACCTCCGTTGAGGTGGTGGCTATCGCTTAGCGACGGCTTGGCCTCCAGAGGGGGCGTTATCTGGTGAACCGAAACACCCTCAAAATCGGAAATTTCTCTATTTTCTCACATTGGATCGGCTCAATTGAGCCTGATTTCTCTCCTAAAAGATCTAAGATGCTAGCACAAGGGGAGAGGAGGAGAAACAGACCTTTAAGCTGGCTTGGCGGCAGGTGTTGTGATGGTGAGCCATGGAAAAGGTGTTTTCCGGCGAGCTTCCTCCAACCCGTGATCCTGAGCCCTATTTCTCCAAGTAAGTGCTCATCTCGACTACTTGTGAGGTGGGGAAGATGATAAAAGAGTCCAATGGGGCTGAGAAGGAGTATTTATGAAGAAGCCATGAGAAGGATTGTTAGGTTAAGAGCATTGAATGCTCCCCTTGATGACAGTCGGTTGGGAGTAATGGAGAGATCAGCCCCAAAGCACTTGGAGAGTTCAATGGTGGCTTTCGGAAGAGGAGAGGAGTGTCATATGACATCCTTTTCATGAAATCCTCTTTGACTCATTAATAATTTGGGAAATTCTCCAAATTACCCCCTTGAATGACATTGGATTCCCAAATCAGAGAGAAATGGGTGTAATAATGTTAGTGAGCTGCATGATGGGCCTTGGTTCAAAGCCTTAGTCCATTGGAATTGGGTTGAGCCCTCATTTCTCTTCTTTAGGCTTTATGTTGACCATGGTTGACTTGGGAGGCTGACTTGGTCAACTGATGTATGGACCGGTCCCATGTGTTATTTTTGAGTCTATTGACACCACCCAATGTTGTTTGAGTCAGGTGATGCCACAACTGGGTTTATAGACTCATATGGTGTGATTTTGACCAAAATTGGGCTAGGTTTGACTTTGGTCAAATTTGGTGAATTGATGTCCACTTGATGGGGATTTTGGGTCTATTAGGTCCATGATGATATTATAAGGCTAGGGGTGAGGCCAATATCATCATGTGAAGACTAATTGAGCTCATTAGGGTTGAATTGACCTTATGTTGACCTAGAGTTGACTTTAGTCAAATCCATGCAATTGGTCCATCAATTCATGAAATATATGGTTAATATCCTCCCCCTTAGGGTTAGGGATATATTTGTAAGATCAATTTGAGTTGGTGAATTTAATTGAGGTGAATTGACCTAGGTTGACTTGTGCTCCTTGGTGTGCACTTAGAGATTTTACCTTTGTTCAAGGAAACCTAGGGTTACCTCCTTGCCCTAACTCACCAATGATTCTCTAACACTATAAAGGGGTCTAGAAGGAATAGGGATGTTACAGTTTTACTTTTTTTGAAGTTTTAGTTGTGTCTGCTTAAGTGTTTCATATGTTTCTTGCATATATGCACGTGTTTTTCACGTGAGGGGCAGTGTTTAGGATGAGGGCGACCCAGATGATCTTTCTCGTTGTTCTCCTTAGTCCCAGATGGCCTCTAGGCTTATGTGTGTGTGTTTTTTTATGTCTCCCCAAGTTTTTCCTTGATGATTGACAGGTGGTATGGTCTTTGGTGGTTGTCTTTTTCCCTTTCTCTCTTATTCCCACGGTCACGTAGATCAATGTGTGAGGTGTTATTATCGCAGTCTTGTAGATTCGTGTGTTGTGTTATCCCCACGATCACGCAGATCTGTGCGTGAGGTGTTATCCTCACAGTCTCGTAGATTAGTGTGTGCGGTTTTCTCTGTCATCCTTGCGGTCCTGTAGATTCGTGTGTGTGGTGTTATCCCCGTGGTCTTGTGGATTCTTGTGCGTGATTTCTTTCCTGTGGGTGTACTGTGTGTGGGAGTATCCCCAATCACCCGTCCTGTCCTACCTTTGCCTACCATATTTACCCTTTCCATTGATGTTGTCAACCTGGAGGTTTCCCCTCCAGCTTGAAGGTGAGAGTTGAGATTATTATATTTGTATTTATATGTGTGAGTGGGTTTTGTCCCACATCTTGTGTTAGGATTTGTGAGTCATTTATAATGTTATAAATACCCACCCTATGTGAATGTATGAAATTGCACTAGTTCTTATTTCCTCATTTCTAACTCAACTGTTTGTGGATGCAATAATGCCTTAATTAAGAGTGATATAATAATTGAGTGTGTGTGTGTATATATTTATAACTATGTGTCTGGATCATATTTGGATTCCCAAGAGTTGTTTGAACGGAATTGAAATTTGATTTTGGAATTGAATATTGGTGAATATTGTGGAATTGAATATTAGTGACTAATTCCAATTCCAGCGTTCGCCTAATAAATAATATTAGTGAATATTGCAGAATTGATCAATTCTTTTGTTCATTTATTAAATAAAATTCAATTTAAGAATTTTAAAATATTATGAAAAAACTAATTTTTTTTCACATATAATATAAAAAAATGTGCATCCAGGCAGAAAAATGCGCATCCGGGTACACGAGCATGCCCGTAAAAAATACGCATCCGGGCAAAAAAACGGGCGCTCGGGCGAAAAACACGTGCCCGGGCAAAAAGCGTGCGCTCGGGAGAAAAGCGCGCGCCCGGGCGAAAAGCGCGCGCCAGAGTGAAAAACGCGCGCCTGAGCGAAAAAATGCGCGCCCGGGCGAAAAACGGGCTGCCGGGGGAAAAAAATGGGCGGTCGGGCGAAAAGCGGCCGGTCGGGCGAAAAACGCGCACCCGGGCGAAAAGCGCGCTCAGGCAAAAAACGCGCGTCCAGGTGGAAAAACGCGCGTCCGAGCGAAAAACACGCGTCTGAGCGAAAAACATGTCTCGGTCGGAATTGTCCAATTCTTATATAATTGAAAAGAATTGTCTTTAGTTCAAAATGAATTTCACAGAATTCATTAAAATTTCAATTCCAACGTCAAGCATGAAAACGAGCGAAAAAATTAAAATTAGACCTTAAATTTCAATTTTATGAGCTCAATTCCATGCAAACGAATAGAACCTAGCAAAGAGTTTATCTCATTCATCAATTTGATCAAACTCATGATTAAGCTACAAATATTTGAAAATGATAGAATACAATTATATTATCTTTATGCAATTGATTTTCGCTTTTTCTTGTAATCATTAAAACTAAATAGAAGAATAAAAAGACATTTATTTTCACCGAATTTTTGACAAAAAAAAATAACCAGACAGTTATACTTTACAGAAAATGATGAAATTAAATTTATTTTTGCTATATATTTTCATTGATATTTCCCGACTACGATGACTACAATTCATTAAATTCAAGCTTATACTCTCGTCTTAGATGTTTTGCAAATTCACAATCTTGATATTTGACTGAACATGAAGCATACTAACATGAAGCGATGCTCTATGGTTTTGAGTGTTGGATAGTGAATTGTGTGTACACGAGTAAAGAATGGGAGTTGCGGAGATGAGAATGCTTAGGTGGATGTGTGGATACACGAGACTGGATAGAATTAGGAATGAATGTATCAGGAATAAGACAGGAGTAGCACCAATTGCAAAGAAGATGCGAGAAGCTCGACTAAGATGGTTTGGACACGTACAGAGGAGATCATTAGAGGGACCTGTTAGGCATTGTGAGAGTCTAGTCACTAGGCATGTTAAACGAGGGAGGGTTAGACCAATAAAGACTTGATATGAAACTATAAGAAAAGACATGATATACTTATGCATTAATGAGATTATGACCCAAGATAGGGCACAATGGCCACAAAGGATCAAATAGCCGACTCCACTATAGTGGGATAAAGACTTGAGTGTTGTATTAATTACCTAAATTTTTCTTTGGAGTTTGCATAATTATATGGTGCACCAATCTATCAATCTTTTGAAATTACACAAACCTCCATGCAAGTTATATTCCATAACATGCATGCATAAAATTCTCCTCTTGGTGCTTTCGTCGGACTCCCGAGGGGCCTGAGTGCTATGAAATGTAACTTAGAAGTGAATTTTTTGTAATTTCAAAAGATTGCAACTTGTAAATTTGCAACTTTTGAGGGAAGGTTACCCTAATTTTATTCTTATTTAGATTTTTTGTTGATGAAGGTTCATATTACTCAAGGCGACCATGATGGTAAAGCAATGATAGTAACATGGGTGACCATGGATAAGCCTGGCTCAAGCAAAGTGCGCTTTGGTGAATCCGAGGACAACCTTGGTTTCAGTGTCAATGGCAAGCATACGCGCTATAAGTTCTACAACTATACTTCTGGCTACATCCACAATTGTGTTCTTGCAAACTTAAAGGTGATTTTACCAAATCTCATGCGAAAAGCCGTGTAGATTGCGTTAAGTTTGTCCCACCTGTGCTGAATTTATAAATGTCAAATAGCTAAGGCTCTGTTTGGCACAGTGTTGGCGGTCGCAAATCCATGGGTTAAACCGTCATTCGTTAAGGATCACCTAATAAACATCATCCGTTTGAACATGAAAATGGATGAAGTTCCTTAGGTGGGCATTAACGAATGACAAATTAACACCCATGGTTATGACCGCCACCACCGTGTCAAACAGAGCCTAAATTTTACCCTAACAAGAACCAATAAAACCTGAGAGATTATTTTTGCATGCTCCATTAGGGAATAATATGTTAAAAATATTGATGCAGAATAATTTCAAGATTTATGAAGAAATAATCTATGAGGAAATGTATTTAAATGGCTATTCACATAGCTTGCCCATTTTATCCTGAGATTTCCATTTGCTGATATAACTCTCTATATGTTATGAACAAAAACCATAGGCTATAATTGGTTCGGCGGTGGCCGGTGTATCCGATAGGTCGAAACGTCACTTTGGAATCCGAGGGGGAGAGGTGAAGGTCGAAACAGAGCGGATCGGGGCCGTTTCCTCCTTGCTACGGATGCAAATGGAGCAAACGCCGTCGGCGGCCGTTTGTTTACCCACCGTCCGGCGGCGTTTGCTCCAAACGGAGGGGCGAAACGCCGAATCAAACGAAGCTTAATGCTCTCAATAAATGGATGATGGGAATGTATTCCTCGTAGAAACATTTAAATGAAATTCCTTGAATAATTATTATTCCTCTGATTTTGCAGTATGATACGAAGTACTTCTATGAGGTTGGCAGTGGACACACAGGCAGGAAATTTTGGTTTAGAACTCCTCCAGAAGTTGGTCTTGATATTCCTTATACTTTTGGTGTAATAGGTAAATATTTATCTCTATTCAAATCATTGTGGAGGCCTTACACTTCTATAAATTTATTATATTATTTTTAGATTTTGTTTATTCCAAAATATTATTTTTTTCTCGACCATTCACGGACTATAGTTTGATTTGATCTAAACAAAGCGTATCAGTCACATTCGTCGAGATCAGAAGTACACGTGAAAGACATGATAGTAGGTCACCTCGGTGAGCTCAGGTGAGCACCGCGGCGAGCACAACAGGTCACTTTGACGAGCTTCGGAGAGCACCTTGGCGAGCTAGGACGACCTCGCGTGAGAGCAGGGTCCACCTTCTGATAACATGGTAACTACACTCCCTACCCTACAACCCCATTGTAATGGGAGAAACGTAGTTCCCCCCCCCCCCAACCCCGCGAAGGTCTCCCATCTGATGATTATTCAACACATTTCATAAGTATGTAACTAACAAATCGTGTTATTCATAGTGAGCTCACCACGATGATGATCGTGGTTGAAGGATAATTACAATAATTTATCTTTATTGGGGAACCATAAATTCCGCAAGTCCATATTCATGAGTTCTTCCCTCCATCACCATATATTCCGCGAGTCCATTCTTGCAGGGCTTCTCTTCGACACCATATGTTTCGCGAGTCCACACTCGCGAGCTGTTCACTTTATGAACCTATATTCAGCGAGGCTATACTCCTAATGTCTTTTCCTCACCTGCATGAGTTTTAGGAGTTTGGACTCGCGATATCCCCTCATCATGCTAATCGAAGAGTTTCAAGACACGTATTACTATCTGAACTTCTCATTTCCATAAAGTGTTTGTCATTATCCACCCCCTCACTCTCAGGAGGAATTTTTCGGTCTGATACCTGTTTCCAAAATTTTCCGGCCGGGACGAATCAGAAGCCTGGAATTGCACGTGGGGCCCACACATTTCTAGGTTCAAACATGCACTTTTGCGCGAGACCCACGCATTTGTGGTTTCTCATTGGTCCGGGTTCCGGACGGAAAAATCAGGCCGCTCTCAGGGGTTGCTTTAGTAAAATACTTTAGTATTTCAATTCCTCATTGCATATGACATATGCAAGCTCTTACTATGCTGGTTCTATACTCTTATTCAACAAAACTGTATTGGGTTTCCCAACAGGACAAATTGGTTTTTCCCAACAGGGAAAAATTGGTTTTCAACACACTATCTGACAAGTTTATATTCGAGTACTCATAAATTACGTGGTGCAAGATATTGTAACATCTAATTTCTTTTTGGACATTTGATATATTTTTTGTTCTCTATGCTTATCATTCTCGAATGCATTGGCACTCGGTAGAAGATACATCGACTTCTAGTCAACGTACGCAAATTTAACTTGGCAGATTCTCTTCCTCTTTTCAGCTTGCCTTTCTTATGTCTTTGACTAAACTGACTTCCTAGGACATCTAATGACCAAATTACCCTCACTATACAATATGCATAATTATCCTAGGAAAACAAAATCACTTATAAATAATTTGTTAAGTTTAATCAAGCGTTTTTCCCAACAATCTTCCTCTGTTTAACTTAACAAATTTTACAAAAATTTTAAAGTTATTTGACAACATAAAACAAAAGAAGAATTACACAGTATTTATATGGACATGAAAGTCGGAATATGTGCATGCAACTGAAAACTTTTATCTTCAAGATGAAATTCACAAGAAATATTTTAAGAAGTTTGTTAAGAATAAACCATAATTAATCATGAGCTTTGCAGAATATATACAGATGAAATATTTAAAGTCCCCCTTAAAAATCTCTTTATCAATGAACCTTCTCAGTAACATACCTTCTAATTGACATCATTTGCAACCTTCCTCTTTATTTAGAATATACAACTACTACACCCCTTCTGTGACCCACCAGTGGATTCTCCTTATCTTTTTCTTGAAGCTCCCCCTGAGCAGATATAACAATCTTTTTTGCAATTGTAGTTATATCCACAGTCTCCCCCCTGATTGAGTGCCGCCTCTTATGCTGCCTCTTTGACAATATTCAGTGCTGTTTGTTCCATCATCTCATGCTCCCCTGAGTTGATGTATTATTCTATCCAACGACTTTATTTGTATCCAGATCAACATCAGTCTCCTTCAAGACATCTTCATTTCCAGCAGTCTTAAATAGATCTGGCCCTTGTGAAGCAATAAAAACCTCTTGTTCTATTTCATGATCTTCCTCCTTAATCTCCCTCTTCAGAACCTCAAGAGCAAGAGAGGTTAAGAAAGACCTGGTCACAGGGGAGGAAGATAGCCTTGATTGTATGTATTTCATAGAGGCAGCGACCCCATCAATTTGAGTTTGCATGTGATCAAATGTAGTTTAGAACCGGGAGGCATGCTCAATCTTCAGAGTAATGAGAGAGTCAGTTGCCAACTTCTCCACCTGGAGAATGACATAATTTAGATTAAAGTGAGGAGAGGTGGGAACATCATCTTGAGCCTGGGTGGTTATTGAGGATGAAGGTAGAGTTGTAGTTGGTAGTTGAGCTGGTTCTAGTAATTGGATAGTGATGGAGTCTGCAGGAATAGAAGAGGATGGTGGCAATACAGACAGAGAAGTGGATGCATGGATTGGAATGGTAGGTTGCTCTGGATTGGTGAAAAGAGCATCATCTTTTGGAGAGGGCGGATGAGATGACTCTCTCTGGGATCCAAGCTTAATGATTTGTCTGATCCATTTGGAGAACAAAATGATTGTAAACCTTTTTCCAGGAGGAATGAACACTCCCTTTGAAGTGCACAAAGTGGGGTAGTTATGTTTCATAATGTGACTCATGATAGTCATGTAAGCATTCTCCTTCTGTGCATACTTGTGAGAGATCATATTTAGAAAACATTTTCTCTAGTTGATTTTCTTAACAAGAACTAACACCCCCATTAGATGCAGCTATGCTTTAGGAATGACATCATGTACAAAAATCTTGTACAACAGAACCTTCTCTACAATATCCGTCAAAAATCTATATTCTTTAGAAAAGTCATTCTTCTTCAAATGGAAAGGCTTGTCCTTTAAGAAATGCTGACTTTAAAAAATTCTTGCATCGCTAAGTCAGATAACTCTACAACATCTTCGACTGGAAGTAGATAAAAAGTTCCTTGTATTGTTTCAGCGGTAATCCTGACTTCAGCTTTAGCAATAGTTCCTTTCGTAGATCCATCTTCTTCAGACTGAATGTGGGCCACAAATTTAGTTAATTCTGCTTCATAGAGTTTGCATTTAGTGGATATTAATTTATCTAGTCCAAGATTACTGAATAGTTAAAGAATTCCCTTGAACACATTAGCCGCAACACTGAAGGAATCTTGGTCAACACTGAACCCAGAATTTGAGTTTGGAGTCATAGATGTTACCTGCAAAAACTCTTAACAAGCATGAGAGAACGAGTGCAAGAAAGAAGAGAACGTAGAAGCTGAAGAGTTTGGAAGTGTATTAAATTATAACAGAAGTCTGGCATAAAAAGACGATATGTCGATAGTTAGGGCAAAACGATGTATTTTAGGAAAGACATCGATGCAGCGCGCTAAATTGATCTAAGGAAAGAATTCTACATGCACTTATGAAGTCGACGTTGCGTCAACTTGTATTCGATGTACCTTCGATTAAGAGTATCAAACATTCTGCCGACGCATGCGCCGATTAGAATCGACATTACGTCAAATAATATTCAGACGCTTCATGATCTGCCTGCTCTCAACGTTACGTCGAATAGAAATCGATGTTGTGTAGATTTGTATTATAGTCACGTTTAATAAAGACTTAAAATTTTCAAGTTTATTACTATTTTTCCCAGCAATAATTTTTCATAGAAAATATGTTTTTCTTACATTATACATGTTGTTGAGTACCATCAATCATTCCCAATGTATTGATGAAGTACTTGTGCTCGACTTTAACAAGCGGTTTATGAAGATATTAGGCCTTTGATTTTCAGTGGACACATATTGAAGAGATATTTTCCCTTTCTCTACATTGTCTCTAAAAAAGTGGTGCATAATTTCTATGTGTTTAGATCTATTATAAAGTACTAGATTTGATGCAATTGAGATTACACTTAAGCAATCATAGAAAATTGTGGAATTTTTGATAGTAAATTATAGTTAAGTAATTGGTTTTGCATTCACAATATCTGTGAACAACAACTTCCAGCTGCTTTATACTTAGCTTCAGCTATGTAAGTAGAGACTGATGTTTACTTCTTACTAAACCAAGAAATCACTCTAGCACCCAGGAATTGACAAGTTCCTGAGGTGCTATTCATATCCTGTCTACATCCAGTATAATCTATATTGGAGTATCCCACTCACTCAAATTCTAATTATGTTGGGTATCACAAGCCAAGTTCAAGAGTACCCTTTAGATATATTAGAATTCTTTTGAGAGAACTCAAGTGAAACTCTTTAGGGTCCACCTGGAATCTAGCACATACATATGTGGCAAACATGATATCTGGCCTGTTGGCTAGGAGATAGAGAAGCGAGCCAATGATTGCTCTGTAAGTCTTTTGGTCAATGGACTGTCCAGACTCATCTCTATCAATCACAATATTAGTAGTCATGTGAGTTTTTATAGTGAAGACACTTTTCATCCCAAACTTTTTGATAAATTCTTTGGTGTATTTGGACTGAGATATGAAAATATCTTCGTCACTTTATCTTAGAGAAAAAGGAAAAAATGATAGTTCTCCCATGTTACTCATTTCAAATCTATACTGCATTAGGTCAGCAAACCTTTTGCAAAGTCTTGGATCTATAGAGCCAAAAATGATGTCATCCACATAAATGTGTACTATTTCCAATTACTATTTATGTATTCTTGTGAAGAGTATTTTATCTATCTTTCCTATTTTAAATGAGTGTTATAAAAGGAAAGTGGATATGGTCTCATACCAAGCTCTTAGAGCTTTAGACCATACAATGCTTTATTTATTCTACAAACATAATAAAGAAAAGTTGGATTGACAAAACCTATAGCTTGTTCCATATAAACCTCTTCTTATAGAGTGATTATGAGGAAAACACTTTTGCCATTCATATGATAGAATTTGATCTTCATATAAGTAGCATAAGAAAGAAAAAATCTGATTGTTTCCAATCTTACCACTGATGCAAATGTCTGATTGTAGTCTATCCCTTCTTTTTTCCAACATTCTTTTGCTACCAGTCTTTATTTTTGACTACGGCTCCATTGAAATCCAACTTATTTCTATATAACAATTTGGTTCCAATGATTGGATAATTTCTAAGTCTTTCAACTAAAGTCTAGACCTTTTTTCTTTCAAATTAAGCTAGCTCTTCTTGCATGACAATAATCCAGTGGAGATCATTGTCTGCTCCCTCTAACTTCTTTGGTTCATATTGGGAGATGAAGCATTGCAACATAGACTCATTTGATAGTTGGTTTCTAGATTGAACTCCAACAGTCATATCTTCTATCACTTGAGAAGGGGGTGATCCTTGAGATCTCAAGATTATTTCTAGCTACATCAATAATAAGAGTTACTTCTTCTTCAACAACAATTTTTGGTTCAGCAATGCGTATTTGAATCTGAAGAGTGTCTTATGTTGTGTTATTAACAACTTCATAAGAGTCTTCATCTTCTGAATTAATATCAGCAATGTCCAGCTAATTATTGAGCACTTTGGATGAGTCTTCTCCATTTTCCTTAACATTGAGTAGCTCAAACTTAGTAACCAGAGGATCTTCATCTTGCAAAATAGTGTTGGTGGAAGTTTGACTCCATTTGGAAAATATGTTAGCCTCATGAAACATTACATGCATAGATTCTTCTATTTTAAGAGTCCTCTTATTATAGCACCTATAGACTTTTCTCATCGATAAATACCCTAAGAAGATATTGTTATCAACCTTCTTGTTAAATTTGGCAAGATGACTCTTTCCATTGTTCAAAATGAAGCAAGTCCATCCAAAAATCCTAAAGTATGAAACTATACGTACATAACCCTTTAGGAGCTCATAAAGTGTCTTTAGCTTTATCTTGTGGATAATACTTCTATTTAGAACATAATTGATAGTGTTAACTATTTCAGCCCCAAAGGACTTAGACAAGTTGGACTCAGTCAACAATGTCCTTCCTGATTCAATTAAGGTTCTATTTCTCCTTTCTGCTACCTCATTTTGTTGAGGAGTTCTAGAAGCTGAAAAACATTGTCTTATCCTTTCATTCTCTTAGTAGAATCTACAGATTAACTGATTTTCAAACTCTATGTCATGGTTACTTCTGATCATAACAATTTGAGTGTTGAATTCAGATTGAACCTGTCTAATGAAACTCGAGAGGATTTTGAAGGTTTCAGATTTATCTCTCAAAAAGAACACCCGAGTGAATCTAGAAAAATCATCCACTATAACTTGAGTAAAAGATTTTTTCTCCTAAGCTTTGAGTGGATATTGGACCAAATAAATCTATGTGCAATAGATAAAGACTTCTAGGTAAGTTATTCTTATCAATTGGTTTAAATGATGACTTGGTTTGTTTGCCCATTTGACAAGCCCTACATGAATATTCTTTTCTATACTTACCACTTGACAAACCTCTAGCTAGATTATTTTTAACTAACTTGGTTATGGTCGTATGATTTAAATGACCAGACCTCTTATGTCAAAGCTCATTTTTTTCTATATTTGAAATGAATAGATATATTTCCTTTGAATTGGAATTGAATTCAACTATGCAGATACTCATTTTTTTCTATATTTGAAATGAATAGATATATTTCCTTTGAATTGGAATTGAATTCAACTATGCAGATAGCACTATTTCATATGACTTAGAGTTGACAATTTGATATCGATTGTAGGTGAATACTACTTTGTATTACATGGTTGACTAATACTAATGAGATTATGTAGAAAATTTTCAACATAAGCTACTTCAGAAAAAAGAGATGTCTCCAATTCTGATCATGTCATAATTTTTGGTTTGACCACAATTGGAGTCACTAAATATTACCTTTGGGCCATCCTTGACCTTATAGTTTTCCAGTAAGTCCTTTTTTCAGTCATATGTCTAGAGAAATCACTTTTTAAATATCACAGGTGGTTTGTGGATGGACAAACCCTGACCTGCACATGTAATTTAAACAATAAGTGGGACCCAAGTTACCTTGGGACATTGCTTCTACCATTATATGGGGTTATGAAAGAATTGGAAGGCTATTCATGATACCCCTTTAGATGAAAGAATGTCGGTCTATTAAATCAAGAGCTTCTAGCTTTATGTCCAATTTATTTGCGTCGATTAGAAATCGACGCACCTGCAAAATTACGACGAGTTGAAGTCAATGCATAATTCCAGTTTTTAGAAAAGTTGTATTTTGAAGACTAGTTTTCTAAAGGATTCTTCCATAGAATACCCTGATAGTTTGATGAGTTAGCCTTATTGAACACGGTAATTCTATAAGGATCTTCATCAATGATTATTACAGGTTGCTTATATTTATCCTTAACAAATGCTACAGGGTTCTTCCAAGTAGGTGAGCTGGAAGATTTACTTAAGTTTGTTGGTCTTTAGGACATTTTGGAGTTTTATGTCCTAGCTTTCTGCAAGCGAAACAGAGAACCTCCTTGAAAGGAGTCTTATCAAACTTTGGCTTGCTTGCAGTTCTGCCTCTCCTTCTGGAATCTTCAATCTTAATCCATTTCCTGAATCTCCCGATCAGAAGATTGAACATCGCTTCTTTAGTATAGGAAGGCTCTCCATCAGTTGCCTTCAATGCAATGGATCTTTATCTGGGAGTAGAGACTTTCTCCTTCACTTCAGATTTAACTCTGCTGTTTAGGAGAAGCTCATAGGACTTTAGTTTTCCCAATAAGGCATCAATGATGATCTCCCTGTGGCATCTGGACTCTCTTATAACCTAAATCCTTAAGTTCTATGTGCTTGGGAAGCACATGAGGAGCTTCTCATGGATTTCTACCAGTGAGATCTCCTTGTCCAGTCCCTTGAGCTCATTGATAATTATGCTGAGTCTTTCATACATCTTAGCAGCTGATTTCTCTGTTCTCTTTTGAAAGTTCACATACTGTGATATGAGAAAGGACCTTCTATTCTTTCTTTCATCAGAGCTATCATCAACTATTCTTGATAGAAACTCCCTGATTTCTTTTGCAGATTGACATTCTGCAACTTTTTGAAAGATCACATCTGTCATAGTGGACACCAAGATGTTCACGACTTTGACACCACAGTCTAGTCTTCTTTTCTTCTTCAGCCCATTCTGATCTGGGAGCAAGTTCTTGTGTACTGCTTCTACTGAAGTCTTTCTTGTATGACATTTGTGGCCCTATAAGAATATAGTTAAAAATATCTTCATCAATAAAATTCTTGCAAAGCTTAATTTTGGCTTTCCAGAGTAAAATTTTCTAAGTTACACATTGGAGGTCATGTGAATGTGAAACCCTTGAAGCTATTTGAACTAATTTTTGTAAAATAAATTTATATACTAGTAGTTATAAATTTTATAACTATTCAGATCTTTTAATTAAGGTGTTAACCTTTTCTGATCAATCAAGCTCTAATACCAATTGAAAGGGGAGACAATTATAATTCTGAGAATTCTCTAGAGGGGGGTGAATAGAGATTTAAAAATTATTTATCCAAAATATAAACCAGATTCAAGTATTCTAAGATTAACATCCACAATCACACACAGCCACAATTAAGTTAGCATAATAAAAAAAGCTGAAAATAAAATAGAAGCAAACACAGAAAAAACAAAATACAGAAAACACCAAAACTATAGTAGTTCCCCAAAATCTAGGTACATCCATTTTTCTACCACTTTGATAGTAATCCACAATCATAACGCCGAAGGCTCTGTTTGGTTGGGCTATTGTTGATGAAAAGCTGTTGATGAAAAATTACTGATAGAAAAAGTGTTGATTCTAGAAAACAGAATTTTGTTAAAAAACTGTTTGGATGTAAAGGATTTTCAAAATGGAGTTTTTCAAAAATTGTTTAGAAATAAAACGGAGTTTTGAGTGAATTCTTTTTTTACCATAACTTAGTTACCAACTATTAAATATATGAAACAAATATTTTTTTGATAACATAACACCCAACACATAAAATATCTTTTCATTCAGACAATTTTTTTTGGAACAAGTACCCCCGCAATTTTTTTGTCTATGTTCTAGCTTCATACAGCTGATCTGCTATAATATCACGCAGTGTGATCATCTCCTCTATACCACCTGTAGTGTCAGAGCATGTTTCTTGCCACCTTTGAGAGGCCATCCCATGATCTCGACTCACTTGCTCGCACTCACTGAAATCAATATCCAGACGCGAAGGGTGTCGACGAATGAAATTATGCAGAGTCATTGTAGCGATCACAATAACAGATAGTCTGTCTAAACTATAGCTTGGCTGTCCCGCATTATGACCCACTTCTTCTTCCAAATCCCGAATGATCGCTTTATTACACTTCTATGTGATGAGTGTGCATGATTGAACATCTCTCGACGTCCTTCTGCTCGACGAACACCACGGGCAAAGTCTGGTAGATGATACCGTATATCTTGATATGGTTTCGAGTAAGCTCTTTGTAAAGGATATTCAGAATCGACCACGTAATATTTTCCTGAAAATTACTAAAAATTATTTAACTAAAAATAATAATAGTTATAAATAGATATAAAAAAGTGCTAGTTACCTAAAGGTGGATGGGGGAAGTTATAAAGGGGATCACTTGCGGCAAAATTGAAAATGCAGTTATTGTGTGTTGATCCCTCCCAACCAGCCATAACGAAAGTGAAGCACAGATTGAAATCACAAGCAACCATTACATTTTGAGTTGGACTACCACGTCTCCCAATATAGGGTACATGACTTCCAACTGGCATACACACATCAACATGTGTGTCATCTATAGCTCCATCGCAATCTTTAAAAAAAAGGCATGGCATGCCTGTCATACAGAATCTTTGGTGGAGTGCTACTAAAAGACCTATCCGATGGCTGAATCACTTCCTTCGCTAACTGTAACAACGCGCGAAGACAACGAGAAAAAAATCTGTTAATTGTCTTAGTTGAGTGCTGAAAGCACTCGCATGTTTTTCTTATTGATTTATTATGCAACAATATGTATACCGTCAAAGCTATGATTTCTCTGGATATAGTCCTTCTTGTTCCCTGAAATCCACACTTCTCCTCCAGAGAATACAATAAATCCATAAATATTTCTTGGATCATCATGAAAGAGTCATGAAATCTAACTCGTGACCCGCGAAGTAGCTCTCCAACCCATTTATCACATGTTTGTTTCGAAGTCATGCATGGTACTATAAGGTGTAACATAGAGGTATATTCGAATACCAAAGATATTGTTGCTATCACATTTTGATGATGAGTGTTAGAGTTAGTATTTTACTATTAGTGAGTTTAGTCCCACACCGCCTATCGGTGTTGGGTGTCTTATTGTAATCCTATATATTGCCCTTATGTGGATGAATAAAACTTGCACTTTCTATTTCATTTCTACATGGTATCTGAGGGTTCGATCACTCTGAAACCTAATTAAAACTTTTTTTCGGCTACTGTTACTTCCTCCCGAAACCCGACCCCTTCTCCTCTTCCGATTTCGCTCGCCCGCTAGGGCTCGACGGTTGCTTCTCACCCCTTGCTCTCGTCTACGGGATCGGCCCTTGATTCCAAGACGGGAGTGGGCCTCTCTTCTGCGACATCGACGTCGTATTCTTATCCCGACGGCTTCGCCAGGCCTGGATGCTTTCTCCCGTGGCTCTCCTCTGCGACATCGACGGCTCCGACAGCTTCGTCTTCTTCTCCCGACGGCTTTGCCTTCTACTTCTGACGGTTGTGCTTCCGTCGCCGTCTTCTCCCGACGGCTTCTCCGTCTCTGCTTCTCTCCCGACGGCTTCTCCGTCTCTGCTTCTCTCCCGACAGCTGCTTCTCTCTCGACGCCTCCGTCTTCTGTCTGCACCCGCTGCAGCTCTCTTCTTCTCTAGCATGGATGCTGCTCTGTCGCGGCTTCTCCGGCTTGCTGCTTCTTCTCCGGCTGCCAGGAGCTGCTTCCTCTCCGTGCCGCTGCTGCTCTCTTCTTCTTCGGCTGCTCTGCGTGTCGCTGCTGCTCGGCCGCTCTCTATTTTAGGGTTTCAGTTTTAATGTTTTTTGTGTCGCTTTGCGTCTCGTTATGATTTTGGCCTTCCTCCACGTGATCTGGGTTCATGTACCCGACGAGGGTCTCACACGTGCACGTGGTCTACGTGAGGGGGAGTGTACGTCACGGCCTCCAGGCATTGTTTATGCATTCATGCATGTATTCCACGTGAGGGGAGTGTTTGTGATAACGCCGTCTCGGATGCCTCTTTCCCGACTCATGCCTTAGTCACACGTGGCCCGTATATTGTTTGTGTCTCCTCGTTGTTTTCTCTGGATTTGATAGGATTGGTTTGGTCTTTCGTGGTTGACCTTGTTTCCACTCCGAGTGTATCCAGCGTTGTCATGGTCGGTTTGCGGACCAACATCGTGTGGCCTTTGCCCGGTTGAAGTATCTCCAGTGACATGCGGTTGGGCCTCGGTGGTTGTTGTTTTGTCCACGTTGCCAACCTTCTTTTACCTTTCATTTTATGTTGTGTTCAAGCTGTATGGTTCTCCTTCAGCTTGAGGGGGAGTGTTAGAGTTAGTATTTTACTATTAGTGAGTTTAGTCCCACACCATCTATCGGTGTTGAGTGTCTTATTGTAATCCTATATATTGCCCCTATGTGGATGAATAAAACTTGCACTTTCTATTTCATTTCTACTTTCTACAATGAGCAATCACATGATTTTTCCAATAATCTCCTACTCTTCTGTGGAATTTTTAGAATCATCGCTAGACATATTATGTTAATAAAATGCATTACCAATAATTATTACCACAAAAATAACAAATAAGAACAACAGAACAATCATAATAGAAGATGATGTCATAATAGTGTCCACAACAACAGAACAACCATAATAAAAGATGATATCATAATAGTGTTCACAACAACAAAACAACCATAATAGAAGATGATATTATAGTAATGTCCACAACAATAGAACAATCATAACAAAAGATGATATCATAGAAGACTTCACAACAACAGAAGATGATATCCTATTAGTGTCCACATCCGAACAACATAAAACATGTCAAAAGATAACCCCACTACCCCCACAGATGAAGTGGTTATGCAGCCACTTTACGTTCATGCTATCTAGTAGGCACAAGAAAGTCTCCCTATGATTTTTGTCCATAAAATATGTGATGACAAAATCATTAGAGTCTTCATCAGATTGCACTTCCAAGTACGTGTCTAATTTGCCTATTACCCGACAAATGCTAAACTCAGAAGAAGATTTTTTGAGTCGCTCCTGGATATATCGACTAATGGTTTTAGAAGACTCCGCCAAGTCTTCTAAAACAGAGCTAATAACTTTGTTTTCCCTTTCTTTCTTTTTTTGCTAACTTCAAATATAGCTGGGGTCTCACGTGGCATAGGAACTTCGCTGACCTCAATGTCTTCATGTTCACCATCTGACATTCCCATTTCGTCAACGGACTCTGGGATCTCATTCATGGTGTTGGGGGTGCAAGCATGATGTCCTGTCATGATAATAGAACAGAACATCATGTTCAGTTTGTCCTCTAACTCTGGTTGAATTCCTGAATACCAGAATTTCTTCGCGGCTGGGACAACCTGAAAATTACACATTTTTAAAATTAGACGGTTATAATTTTTACAAAAACTAAAACCATTTTACTTTAGTAAATAAATACCTTCAATCTTTCATCCCACCACTCGTCTAAGGCATCTATAGTCTTCCTTGATGCATTCTAACCCAATACGGTCTCACCGCGTTTCAACTCTGTCCATAATTTCCACTCTTTCAAGTGATCCCATTTTTTAAAGTTGAACTTTATCATATTTTTTCCAGTAACCTTTTCAAATTTCTTCATAACGTTTCTCCAACCCTCTTTATTAAAATGTGTAGTTGGTCGCTTCCCAAGTTCCATCTCTTTAATGCATATGTCACAGAAAAACATGACATTTGTAGTGTCTCAAAAACGATCACCCCACCATCTATTGTTTTGCTCATCCTTAGAAAATAAAATAGGCTATTTTTTTTAATGAACACACACATACACATTAGTACATATTTATGAACAATACACACACAAACACACACACACACACACATATATATATATATATAATACACACACACAACACACACACATACAACACACACACATACAACACACACACAAACAACACACAACACACACAAAAACAACACAACACACACACATACAACACACATACACAACAAAAATTGCAAAGCAGGAGAGGACATCGGGAAAGTACAAGCAACAAGCATATGTCCAACAATAAGCATATGTCCAACAATAAGCATATGTCCAACAATAAGCATATGTCCAACAATAAGCATATGTCCAACAATAAGCATATGTCCAACAATAAGCATATGTCCAACAATAAGCATATGTCCAGCAACAAGCATATGTCCGACAAATTGGTAAATAGCAACAAAGGAATATACAGAGAAATCATAAAAACCAGAAATTGCAAAGCATGAGAACACAACACGATGGTAAATAGCAATGGAGGAATATACAGAGAAATCATAAAACCAGAGGCAAACCTCAACGAGAGGGAGAACAGCGGCGCACCAACAAATCTGCAGGAATAACACTGATGCAGGTGGAGAACGGTGGCACACCAAATCCACACCTGAAACCTGCGGCAAACAAGCATGTGGATGGGAATCAGGCAGATGAAGGGAGAATAAACATCGGAATACGGAGAGATGGCGGAAAACCTGTAAGGATAATCACGTCGTCGTCGTCGATTCTCGCTGGTATCAGGAAAGAAGGAAAAAAACTGCAGGGATAATAATTTGTCATCGACGAGGATCAGTGCTATCAGGAGAGACGGGATTGTCGCGGGTCGTCGATCGGGGAAGCAGGATCGCCGCTTTCTCGTTAGGTTTTCGGGAGAGAAGGGATCATCGGACTTTTGCGGCTGAACGGGGAAAAAAGTTGTGATTGGGTTTATTCACAAACCACGGATAGTAATAAACACAGTTTTCAAATTCAGCTACCCCAAATACTGCTTATTGGCAAAACGGCGGTGCGTTTCCATTGCACTACAGGCAAAAAGCTCAACCAAATGCCACCTAAGTCTTTTGATAGTGAGACTCTCAGAACCAATGACTGAGTCTTTTGAAAAGTAGACTCTAAGAACTAATGACTGAGTCTTTTGATAAGGAGACTCTTAAAACTAATACAATTAGATCTTTTGGTAAGGAGATCTTGAATCATACAACCAAATCTTTTAATAAAGAGATCTTAAACCAAACTGAATTCTTTGGAGAGGGATTCTAAAAACTCTTTTCTGAGGAATAGAAAATGAGAGAAAAAGAAGCAAAAGTGAGAAGTAGAAAAATTGTCTTCTGATTTGAATACTCCTTCAATAGTTTATCTGAGGATTCTTGGCATCTTAGTGGACTGGATCTTTGTTGATTAATCCTTGAAGAGAAGAAGGATTATAAGATTTAATCCACTTGTCTCAGATTTTTTATAGCAGGGGGATGACGAAGAAGAAGCCGAAAATCTGTCTCAGAATAATGTTGTATTATGTATCTTGTTCCCTTTGTTTTTTCTTCTGCTTGAATTCAGAATATATCAATCTCTAGAGAATTTCAAATTCTTCTCACTAGGTGATTGTATTCAGAAGGAATGAGATAATACCTTCCTAAACTTCTCTTCATAAAATCACGTCCATTCTCTTCAATCTTCTTCCAAATGTCTTTCAGAAATTCTGTAAAGAATCTTTCCTTAAGCCTTTTACTAACATCTCTTCAATTTTTAATAACTTCCATATATATAATCTTCAAATCTTTCTGAAAAAGATCTTCTGAATTTTCTTTCTGGGTAAGTGTCGACGCTATATCTAGTTCAAATAGAAGGAGCATCGAATTCTGCTTTAGAATAAAAAAAATCTATCATCTTGACTAAATATTCGAAGTCACGTCGATAACTTATCGACGCATGCGTCAACTTCTACTTAGGAGAGACATCGACATTACTTCAGAGAATGCGTCGACACTTAGTCGAAGATACGTCGACTTCTAGTCGATTTCTACTCGACGCAAGTTTGCCTTGGCTGATTCTCTTCCTATTTTCATCTTGCTTTTCTTATGCCTTTGACTAAACTAACTTCCTAGGACATCTAATGACCAAATTATCCTCACTATACAATATGAGCAATTATCCTAGGAAAACAAAACCACATAAATAAATTGTTAAGTCAGGGTTTTCCCAACAATCTCCCAATGTTTAGCTTTACAAATTTTGCAAGACTTTTAAAGTGATTTAATAACATAAATAAAAGAAGAATTACACAGTATTTATACAGACATGAAGAAAGTCAGAGTATGCGCAGGAAACTAAAAACTTTTATCTTCAAGATAGAATTTATAAGAAATACTTTAAGAAGTTTGTGAAGAATAAACCATAATTAATCTTGAGCTTTGGGGAATATATATAGATGAAAGATTTAAAGCCCCCCTTAAAAGTATCTTTATCAATGAACCTACTCAACAACATAGCTTCTAATTGGCATCATTCACTGCCTTCCTCTTTTTAGTTGCACTAGTACACCTTTAATGTGAACCACCAATGGATCATCCTTATCCTTTTCTTAAAACTCCCCCTGTGCAGAAGTAATGATCTTTTTCAGAAACTGTAGTGATATCCTCAGTCTCTCCCTGATTGAGTGTAGTCTTTTTTACTGCCTCTTTGGTAATATTCAGTACATTCTAATCAATCATCTCGTGCTCCCCTTGAGCTGATGAATTGATCTGTCCAGCAACATTAGTTGTTTCCAGATATTGATCCAGATCAACATCAGTCTCCTTTAAGACATATTTATTTCCAACCATCTTAAATGGATATGGCCCTTGTGAAGCAATAAGGACCTTCTGTTCTATTTTCTGATCTTCATCTTGAATCTCCCCCTTCTGAACCTCAAGAGTAAGAGAGGATAAGAAATATCTGTCACAGGGGAGGAAGACATCATTGATTGCATATCTTCAACACTTTGTCTCACTTCAAATCTAGACTGCATTAGGTCAGCAAATCTTTTACAAAGTCTTGGATTTGTAGAGTCAAAACTAATGTTATCTACATAAATTTGTACTATTAGCAATTGTTGTTTGTGTTCTTGTGAATAGTGTTTTATCCACTTTTGCTCTTTCAAAAGAGTGTTCTAGAAGGGTAGTAGATAGATTCTCATCCAAGCTCCTGGAGCTTGTTTTACATCATACAATGCTTTATTTAATCTATAAACATAAGAAGGAAAAACTAGATTGGCAAAATTTGGAGGTTGTTCCACATAAATCTCTTCTTATAGAGTGTCATTGAGGAAATCTCTCTTGACATCCATCTGATAGACTTTGATCTTCATATAAGCTGCATACGCAAGAAATAATTTGATTGCTTCCAATCTATCCTTCGGTGCAAAGGTCTGATTGTAGTATATCCCTTCTTCTTGCCTATATTCTTGTGCTACCAGTCTTGTTTTATTTCTAACTATGACTATTGAAATCCAACTTATTTATATATACCCATTTGGTTCCAATGATTCAGTAATTTCTATGCCTTTCAACTAGAGTCCAGACCTTATTTCTTTCAAATTGAGCTAGTTATTCCTGCATGACAACAATCTAGTGGGAATCATTGTCTGCTTTCTCAAACTAGTTTGGTTCATATTGGGAAAGGAAGCATTGCAACGTAGAATCATTTGATAGTTGGTTCCTGGTTTTAACTCAAAGGGTCATATCTCCTATCACTTGATAAGGGGGGCGATCCTTGAGATTTGCTCTCACAGGATTATTTTTAGCTACATTAAAGATATGAGTTACTTCTTCTTCTTTAACAGCAATTTCTAGTTCAACAACATGCATTTGAATCTGAAGAGTGTCTTGTACTGTATTATTAACAGCTTTATAAGAGTCTTAGTATTATAAATTAATGTCAGCAATGTCCAGCTGGTTACTGTGCTCTTTGGATGAGTCTTCTCCATTTTCCTTAACATTGAGTAGCTCAAACTCAACAACCAGAGAATCTTCATCCTGCAAAATAGTGTGTGGAAGTTTTCTTTCACTTGGAAAACATGTTAGCCTCATGAAACACTACAAGCATTTGACTCTTCTATTTTAAAAGTCCTCTTAGTATAACATCTATAGGCTTTACTCATCGATGGATATCCTAGGAAGATACCATCATCAGCCGCCTTGTCAAATTTACAAGATGACTTTCAATTTTTCAAAATGAAGCAAGTGCATCCAAAAATCATAAAGTATGAGACTATAAGTGTCTATCCTTTCAGAAGCTCATAAGGAGTCTTTAACTTTGTCTTGTGGATAGGACTTCTTTTCAGAATATAATTGACAGTATTAACTGCTTTAACCCAAAATGACTTAGGCAAGTTCGACTCAGCCATCAATGTCCTTCCTGATTCAATCGGGGGTTTATTTTTCCTTTCAGCTACCCCATTTTGCTGAGTAGTTCTAAGACCTGAAGAGCTGTCTTATCCATTCATTCTCACAGAATGTACAAATTAATTGATTTTCAAACTCTATGTGATTGTTACTTCTAATGATAAAAATTTGAGTGTTAAATTCAGATTGAACCTGTTATATAATTAACGTAATATATATATATATATATATATATATATATATATATATATATATATTCGACATTTTAAAATATCTCTGACATGTCTTCGACTTCCGACATCCAACATTTAAAAACTCGATTCAACATGTTGTCGACATCCGATATTTATAATCTTGGCTATAGCCAGGTGGATTCCCGATAGGGTTTTGAAAACTGGACCGGACAGTCCAGTTGAACCGGTCCAACCGTGATTGGTTGGCTAGGTGGTCCGGTCAATCCTTTGAACTACTTCAACCACGGACTTGGTTAAAAACTAGTAACCGGGTGGTTAAACCCACAACCAGGAAGTCGTCACATGTTTACAACAACTGATCAGTCCAGCCATGTGGTAAAATTCGAGGTTTATGGGACTCGAACGCTGGTACGTGGGTTTGCAAGGCGAAGTATTTAACCAATCGAGCAACCAAACTTTGATGAAAGGCTTCTTTTTGTCATTTTGTGTTACGTTCCCGGGATTGCGAGCGAGTGAACGCCGTTGGAGAGGGAAGTCCAGGAGGAGGGAGGGGGATCCCTTCTTAGAACCCTTGGGAGCAATGGTGTAGAGGAGGGAGGGGCGGTCCTTATAGCAGAGCGAGAGCAGGCGGCTGCTTGTTGCGGTGCGACATCATGCTGCGAACGGGAGGGGGCTATGGTTCGACGTGCGTAATAAAAGAAATGAGAGTGAGAGAAGAAAAATAGAGAGAGTTTTGAAATAAACTTCTTGCTTGCCATTTCATTTCCCCACACAAACACAAATAGTTCTCCCAGGATAAAGACCAAAATGCCCCCTCAAATAGGCTTAACACTATGAGGTTAAAACATAAGAAAAGTGCATGCATAAAATATTAAAAATAGGAATGAATAGATCAAGCGTGCATTGCCCATGACCCGCGATGCTTGTAGGCAATCCCCTAACGTGGATCCATAGCATCCCCATCCCGCTCGACATCAAGCTCATCCTCAAGCTTGTCCTGTGGTGGTGGCGACAAGAGAACTAAGGATATTGCAGGAGGTTCGCCGAAAAACGGTTTCAGCTGCGACACATGAAAGACATCGTGAATCTGCGCATCATCGTCGAGGAGGAGATGGTAAGCCACGTTCCCGATGTGGTGTAGGATCTCGAAGGGTCCAATGAATTTGGGCCCCATCTTCTAGTATACCCCCATGGAGACAGTGGCTTGACGGTAGGGCCAGCGTTTGAGCCAAACCCAATCCTTGGGAGCAAAGAATAACTCGCGGTGGTTGCTGTTCCATCTGGGCATGGGCCTGAATAAGTCGGTCCCTGGCGAGGCACGAAACCTCGTCACGTGTGCAGAGCTCGGTGTTGACGGCGGTGGAGTGAGCAGAGGCAGCAATATAAGTGAGAAGGCGAGGAGGCTCTCGACCGTAAATAAGGTGGAAGGGAGTGGTCTGGAGGGCGGTGTGGTAGGAAGTATTGAAACAATACTCTACCCATGGTAGACAGCAGGCCCAGTCCTTGGGCCGATCGCCTGTAAGGCAGCGCAAGCAAGGTTGTCAGGATCGAGATCCTAGGTGGGATCGTTTAAGGGGTTGGATCGGATCGGATCGTAGGATCGGATCGTGGATCGTAAGATCCCACTACATTCTTAAAATTAGACTTAAATGATGAAATTGAATTTGATATCAATCATATCATACAATTACACAAATAATTTATACCAAAAATCATATAATTAAACATTTTCATTTGTTTACTTAAGAGTTAAGAATAATAAGACTATTAATACGAGAATTCTAGAATAGATCCATGAGTGTAAGACAAAATAAGAACATGCATAAAGAAACAGTTTTCTGGATGATTTCTGCCTGGAAATCAGTCTAGTTTTTGGACTGATTTCTGCCCTAGCAGATATTCAAGAAAACTGGACTGATTTCCGGGCAGAAATCATCCAGTTTTCTGGATGATTTCTGCTCATAAATCAGTCCAGTTTTTGGACTGATTTCTGCCCTAGCTGACATTCAATAAGCAATCATTCAAGAAGAAGAAGAAGAAGAAGAAGAAGAAGAAGAAGAAGAAGAAGAAGAAGAAGAAGAACCTGGGAGCGTCGGCCTTCGCTGGAGCAGCAGGGAGCGTCGGCCTTCGGGGAGCGTCGGCCTTCGCTGGAGCAGCAGGGAGCGTCGGCCTTCGGGGAGCGTCGGCCTTCGCTGGAGCAGCAGGGAGCATCGGCCTTCGCTGGAGCAGCAGGAAGCGTCGGGGTCGGGCTAGGGTTTAGGAAATGCGGGGAAATAGAAATGCTCCGCACCTTTTAAGTATTCCGCCCGGATCGTGGAATCGGGCTTGGGGATCGCGATCCTACCGATTCCACGATCCGGATCGCGATCCCACTAGATCTTACCCTGATTTCGATCCGGGTTAAGATCCGGATCGAAATGTAGGATCTGGATCGTAGGATCGGACGATCCTACGATCCGGATCGCGATCCTGACAACATTGAGCGCAAGTACATCTCAATTGTCCTGCTGACCACTTCGGTCTGACCATCTGACTGCGGGTGGTAGGCGGAGGAAAGGGACAACTTCGTGTCACAGAGGGCAAACAATTCCTGCCAGAACTCAGAAGTGAAAACCTTGTCTCTGTTAGACATGATGCTCTCTGGTTCCCCATAAAGTCGAAACACACGATCTAAGAAAATACGGGCCATGGAAGGTCCAGTGATGGGGGCGACTCATGGCAATGAAATAGCCCACCTTGGAAAAGCGGTCCACCACCACAAAAATGACACAATATCCTCAAGAGGGAGGCAATCCCTCGATTAAATCCATGGAGATGTCAGTCCATATCTTTGTCGGCACTGGGAGCGGATGTAGTAAACCGATTGGGGAGAGAGCCTCGGTCTTGCAATGCTTGAAGCTGAGGCAAGCCACAATATGAGACTGAACACTCCGCTTAAGCGCGAGCCAGAAGAACTCGGTGCATAAGCGCTGAAGGGTCTTGTGGAATCCTTCATGGGTGCGGGCATGGACGACAAGCGAAAATGCCTTAGATCAAAGGAGAAGTGGCCAACAAATAGAAACGATCCTTGTGGAGAATAAGGCTATCATGGACCGTCGAAATCGGTGTTAGGTTCCCCTCCTGAATGCAAAGCCGCAGCTCACTGAGGTCGAGTGAGTCATCAATCTCCTGTCGAAGGCGGTGAAGAACCAAGGAGGAGGGCTCATACATAGCATAGAGAAGTGCATTTAGGGAGTCGTGACGAGAGAGGGCGAGAATCGACCGCGTGGTTCAAGTGGCTGGCCTTGTATTCCACCCGGAAGTCATAACCCAAAAGGCGACTCACCCAACGTTGTTGGGGGACCGTTGTCAATCGTTGCTCCAACAAGTACTTGAGGCTAAAATAAGTGATCGGGTGGTCGTCCTGCTGAAGTACCGCGCCGCAGCCATATTCTGAAGCATCACATTTTACCTAAAATTCCATCTTAAAATTTGGTAGATGAAGAATTAGAGCTGAGACTAGAGCCTGCTGTAATGCTTGAAAAGCCTCCATGGCGGTGTCGTCCTATGTAAAGCACTAGCGTCGCAAGAGAGATAACAAGGGAGCAGTAATGACCATGTAGTCGTGGATAAAGCGACGATAGTAGCCAGTCAGACCAAGGAACCCACGCAGCTCCCATTGCGACTGGGGAACAGGCTAGTCTAGAACCCCTTGGATCATGACTGGACCTGCAGAGATGCTGGCGTGGTCTACAATGTGCCCTAAGTAGGCAACTTAGTGCCGAAGGAGCACTTGGAGCCCTTCAAATAGAGTCGATGAGAGCATACGAGTTGAAGAACCTGTCTGATGTGGTCGAGGTGCACCTCCCAAGTTTTGTTGTATACCAAAATATCATCGAAAAAAATAAGGACAAAACAACAAAGAAGAGTTTGGAATCCTCATTCATGAGTGCCTGAAATGTGGACGGGGTGTTGGTGAGCCCAAAGGCATCACAAGAAACTCGATGTGGCCATGAGGTATCCCGAAGGCAGTCTTCTCCACGTCCCCGGGAAACATACAGACCTAGTGGTACCCCGAGCGAAGATCCGACTTTGAGAAGTAGTGTGCCCCATGTAACTCATCCAATAGCTCCTTAACAACGGGAATGAGAAACTTGTCCTTGACGGTCTATGCAATCAGGGAACGGTAATCCACGCAGAAGCGCAGAGAGTCGTCCTTCATGTTGACTAAGATGACGTGCGAGGAGAATGGTGAGACATTGTGTCAGATGATACCTTGTTGAAGCATCTCAGTGTACTACCTCTCAATCTCATCCTTCTGTAGGAAGGGATAGCGGCATGGACGGACGACTACCGGGGTCGTATTCAGAAGAAGGTAAATATGGTGATCTTGGCGGCGCGAAAGAGGAAGCCTGGTCGGTGCGGCCATATTGTCGTTGTACTCATGAAGAAGGTCAGAGAGGCTTGACTGCTCGGTAGATTCAGACTGGAGGGAAAAGGCGTGACCAACCTTTGCCTTCGGATGGTCGTGCCATACTATCAAAGAAGGCCCATGCCCCCCGGACATCGTTAGGGCGTCCAAATCCCACAGAATCGGTCTGAGGGTGCGTAATCAATGCGTCCCTAAGACAGCCTCGAAGCCCTGCAGGGCGATGACAAAGAAGTCCACCTGAGAGTGATAGTCCCCCATAATAATCGGAATGTCTCGGCAAACCCTGGTGCAGACCATCACAACGCAATTTGGCACGATGACACACAAATGACTGCTGGTGGTAATGGGTAGCTGAAGTCGCTGAGCGGTGAGATCGCTAATGAAACGGTGTCTACTACCTGTATCCAAAAGGGCAAGTAGCTGGTGGTCCGCCATGGAAATGGGCATCTACACTGTGTCCCCAGCATGGGTCCTGACATAGCATGGATGGAGATTACGGGGTCCCCTGGCTCGTCATCCCCTTCTTCCACATCTGATGGATCATCAACCTCAAGCCAAAAGAGACGCGTACACATGTGTCCCAGAGTGTAAGCCTCGTCACAGTTGAAACAAAGGTCCTAGGCGCGGCGCTCGGCCATCTCCTGATTGGAAAAAAGTCATATATGTATCAGCCGCACCCATCATTGGTTTTGGCGTGCCACCCCCCCCCCCCCCAGACGGCAGCGGAGGATGACTATGGTGTCGGAAAGAGCTCTCATTACCACGACGTCCCATGTGGGGACGGTCCAGTAAGATACGTCTCTCGCAGATACACGCAAGACTCATGGCGGTAGTGAGGTCCGGCGGGTTCTAAAATTCCACGTCGATGCGGAGTCACTCATGCAATACTGCGGTTAAAAAGGCCACCTGGTGGGCTGTTAGGACCGGTGGTGCACGGCCAAGGAGCACTTGGAACTGCTCCGATTACCCAAGTAATCGTCAATAGAGCCTGACAGCTTGAGGGAGATCAAATCGCGAATAGGATTGGTGCGGAGTGGAGGCCCGAAACGCAAGTTGCACTAAATCTTGAAGTCATCCCATGTGAGGTGGGGTTTCTCCCATTGAAGCTGAGAGAATCACAGTTGGGCCGACCCCATCTAGTGGAAGGATGCGACACCCAACCATTCTTCCCATGGTGTGTGTTGTGCAGCAAAGAAATGCTCACAACGGGTCTACCACGTAAGGGGGGTCCTTGCAGCCTTCGAAGATCGAAAAGTCCAACTTAACAAAGCGTGGTACTGTTGAATAGTCCTACTGAGACGGCAGATCTGTCGGCAGCGGGTGGTGTAGCTGATTGGGGACAGAGGGAGAGGAGGCAGTGGTTTTCCGTGCTGGCAAGGGCATGTTGTTGGGCCGGAGAGCGGCGAGGAGGGTTTGGTGATTGTCGGCCATCATGGTCTTGAACGATTCCAAAATCTGAGCGAGTGTTTGGCTGCCTTGAGTGTCGTCGGCCATGAGGGAAGAAGGCCTTAGCAGAGGAAAATCTGGGAGAGGAAGCAATCTGGTGGATGAGTCGAGCAATGAACCCCCGTTGAGCAAGGATCCAAGGAGAATAGGCGGTGGACAAAGCAGATTGGCCTGGTGTGGGCATATCAGGGCGAAATCTGACCGGATCGGGTTCAGGGGAGTCGGCAACGTGCGGCTAGGGTTCTGATCGGAGCAGTCGGGTTGCAGCAATGGTGGTGAAGTGACGATGTTGACGATTGGAAGGATCGCTGACTCTGATACCAAGTTGTTATGTTCCCAGGATTGCAAGCGAGTGAACGGGCGTTGGAGAGAGAATTCCAGGAGGGAGAAGGATCCCTTCTTAGAACCCTTGTGAGCAATGGTGTAGAGGAGGGAGGAGCAGTCCTCACAGCAGAGCGGGAGCAGGCGGCTTCTTGTTGCAGTGCGGCGTCACGTTGCGACCGGGAGGGCGCTAGGGTTCGGCGTGCGGGATAAAAGAAATAGGAGAGAGAGAGAGAGAGTTTTGAAATAAACTTATTGCTTGCCATTTCATTTCCCCGCACAAACACATATAGTCCTTCAAGAATAAATGTCAAAATGCCCCCCTCAAATAGGCTTAACACTATGAGGTTAAAACATAAGGAAAGTGCATTCATAAATTATTAAAAATAGGCATTAATAGATCAAGCCCGCGTTGCCCGTGACACGCGACGCTTGTAGGTGATCCCCCAATGAGGATCCATGACATAATATTCAAATGTTTAAGTATAAACAAATAAATATAAAAACTTATATATTGCAAATATGACACATATTATAAATAAATGAAATATATATATATATATATATATATATCACTATAATAGAAATATCAAAGGCATGAATTTTAAATTCATTTGAGTGATTTGGGTCGTCCGATCTGAATCCACTTTGCAGCAGCCGTCTGATCAAACGAACCCCTTCTCTCCACTTTTTTGTAGGGGTCCTAAACCTACTAAAGGGGTCCTAAAGTTATGTAGGTTACTTCAAAAAAGGCTCACCAAGCCCACCCGCTAAACCCGCGATTTAAGAAGCGCAGCCCGCCCACACAGTTCACAGATTTCAAGCCCAGACCGCCACAGCCCACAAGTCGGCCAGCCCGGCAGCCCGCCTGATTTCAAACAAATATTGCGGAAAAAAATATTTAAACCTCTTGAGGGGATTTTGACCGGCGGTGTGGGACTATAACAGGCGGGAGAACAGTGTTCACGCCACTGTTCACCCTCCTGTTATAATTGCATTATCAATTTAAAAAAAAATTTATTTTTTAAAAATTGTTTTATAGAATTAAACATTTAAAAAGCAGGCGGGTGAACAGTGCTCACGCCACTGTTCACCCGCCTGCTTTTTAATGTTTTATTTTTTAATTAATTGTTTTATTTTTCACTTAATTATTATAAATATCAATTTTATTTTTTAATTAATTATAAAAAATAGGCGGTTAGGTACTGTTGCGAAGCCCGCCGGGGGGCGGGCGAAGCCCGCCGGGGGGCGGGCGAAGCCCGCCGGGGGACGGGCGAAACCCGCCGTTGTCGGCCGGATACTGTGGCGCGTAGCCATCGGGCCGGAGGCCCGTGCCTGTCACTCGTGTGTGTGTGTGCGTGTGTGTGTGTGTGTGTATATATATATATGCATATATTATTATAAATAAATAAAATATATATGCATATATTATTATAAATGTTATTATATATTATTACTATTATAAATACTATTATTATAAATGTTATACTCCACATTTATTAAGTAATAACAGTTCAATTTTAACAGGTTGAACCTTGAACCTTTTCTCCACCGATTCGATGTCTCGTCTGATTTTCAAAATGTTGATTCCCGAAATTAACATAACAAACACAAGGAAATTATGAATTTTTTTAATGTGGGGCTAAGCTAACACGTACATCCCATCACAAGCTTCGATACTAAACATTGATCTCATCACAAGCTTCGATACTAAACATTGATCGCAAGCTTCATATTTTCGACATTCAGAAAATTACTATGCACCCATACTTTGCTAACTAGATTTACATATACTATTTATCAATCAATTGATTAAACTTTGATTATATAATGGACATGAACAGGGGATCTTGGACAGACCTATGATTCTAACATGACTCTTACTCATTATCAGAAGAATCCAAAAGTGGGACAGACAATTTTGTATGTAGGTGACCTCTCTTATGCAGATGATTATCCTTATCATGACAATGTGAGATGGGATACATGGGGAAGGTTTACTGAGAGGAGCACTGCCTATCAACCTTGGATATGGACAACTGGAAATCATGAGATTGACTTTGCTCCTGAACTTGTGAGTTTGAAGTCTAATTTTAATAATACCTTTATATATACCACCTTATGCATGAATTCTATATATACCTTCTTTAACCAAGCAAGAAGGAAAAAAAATTCAACAATCACAACACAAGAATATGTGTGGATCATTGCAAATTACAAATATGTTTTTGTTGTGAGGTAACTATTGTGTGGCAGTCCCAAAAGAGAGGCAACTATCATGTGGTAGCCCCCAAAACTCTATAGTTAGTTGATTTTATATATTACTTCACAATACAAATGTTCTAAAAAATTATCCTTCATAGAAAATTCATGAAGAAATTCGAAAAACTTATCATTTTGACCAGGGGATCAACCACCAATATCATCTATATATTAAATACTGTTATGGTCCCGCTTTGATCGCGTATATCCTAGACCATTTATCTAGTTCTACTTTATAATTTATTATGCACATTTGATCCTCTGTGTCTAAGCTCAAGAAGAGGGCATTTTGGGTGTGACTATTAATACTCGGGTGGGGAACCAAGAAAGACAAACAAACAAGTTATTTTAATTTCATATATTTCTCTCTCTAATTTCTTATCTCTCTTTCTCTCTAACCCTCTTTTATCTCACGGACCGCCCGACTGGCACCCTAGCCACACCCCATATCACGACTTCTGTGATCCCGCACAGCCCGCCTCCGCCATTTGCAAGCCGCAAGCCACCGCCGCCAGCCATAGCTCCCCGCGGGTCCAAGAAGGTTCCCTTCTCCTCCCTCGAGGACTTCCCTCCTCTTCCCCCTTGCACACGCTCTCAATATAGGAAACGTAACAACTTGGTATCAGAGGGAATTCTCCTCCCCGCCGCCGAAACTCCAGACCTACCGCCTTCTACCCCTGTTGTGGCCGACCCAGCCATCCCTACTGAGCGTCGACCCCCCCCCCCCCCGGCCACTTCACACAGCCGGCTACGCACCGATCGAGCTCCAACATTGACGGGGGCTTCGCCCCAACCTGCTCCGCCCCGATTAACACCACCTCGGCTGGCTCCGGCCTGACAGGCTCCGCCCAGCCGACTCTACCCCAGCCAGCCTCACCCCGACCGCTCTCCGACAGCCCTACCCCACAACCCATACTGCACGACTCCTCTATCGACGGGGGATCCTTGCTCGCTGCCTCTACTGGGCTGCTTCTGCCGCCGGTCCCTCCTTTCTCCAATTCCTCCGGCGCCAATAACCCACCAATTTCGCCTTCAGCAATGGCCGAACCGCCCTCCCTCTCTCAAATTTTTGAGTTTCTCGCTAAGCTCCTAGCGAATAACAACATCGCCCTCATTACTATCATCACCACCCAACTAGCGGCTAATTGAATGGCCCAACCGGCAATGGGCTCCTCCAATGACGTGTCGAATCCGCCAACCCCGCCGGAGTTTTTACCCCCGAGGCACGAGGGCAACAGTGGGCCACGATACATGCGGCTGGACTTTCCAATATTCGACGGCCACGAAGACCCCTTGGTCTGGCTCTCTTATTGTGAGCAGTTCTTCACCCATCAGCGCACCCCTTGGGAAGAATGACTCAATGTTGCTTCCTTCCACCTGATGGGTTCCGCCTAACTTTGGTTTTCCCAACTACAATGGGAGAAACCACTCCTATCTTGGGAGGATTTTAGAGTGAGTTTCACCCTCCGCTTTGGCCCACCCCTCCACAGCAATACCTTGGGGGATCTCATTTCTCTTCGTCAGACCAGTCCGATCGACGAGTACCTCGAACAGTTTCCATTTTGCCTGGCCTGCACTCCCTCAGTTCTTCCGACACAAAAGGTGACCATCTTCACAGAGGGATTCCATGAACGCTTCTGCATGGACGTAGAATTTCAGACCCCCGCATATCTGACGATAGCAATGAGCTTTGCTCGCATCTACGAGAAGCGTCTACTCTTGGATCGCCCTCGTCTCCATCACCCAGACATAGAGGGGTCCAGTCGTACCTCGCGCCATCTGTCATCGCCCACAGTTAGTCTCCTCACTCCGGACCGTGATATTGACCGTCCAGCCACCATTCGCCGACTATCTACTCAGGAGATGAATGATCGCCATGCCAAGGGCCTCTTTTACAACTGCGACGAACTATTTTTCGTGGACATCGCTACAAGTGCCTCTTTTAGCTAGAGGAAGATGACCTTGTCGCAGAATGGGATGCTGACACGGACACGGGGGATCCTATTAAAAATTTGATATAGCAGAAGACGGGAAATCAGACGCAGGAACACTCAACCTATGCGAGCCCAAATAAACCAGATGCAAACCAGAAGAGAAAGAATCTTGTACTAAACAATCTTTACAAGGCGAGAAATACATGGCGAGACATGATTCGCCAAAATACCCAAGGGAAAGCAGAAACAATACAAGGCAAAACTAATCGCGCGGACTGATGAAGTAATCGTCGGCTCTACTGCTATCCGTTACGGAGTCCGCTCAACCCGCCTAGTCGTCAGACCGCAACCAAGCCGCGCGGACTACCCGTTATTCCAATGTTGAACTCTAACCGCCGATCTGCAAGCCGCCTAACCGCGAGGTCGCCTAGCCGCCAGACCGCGCGAGCTGCTGCTGCCGAACTGAACAGGCCGCCAGAAGCGGACAGCTTATTGAACCAGGAAACTAGTTGCAGAAGAGAGACCGCCTAGCCGCAACCCATGACCTGCTGTTAACCGCTGGTTACTATCTGCAGAGTCCGCACTGTCCCTGACCGTAGTCAGAACCAAGTTCTGGCCTTCAAGCGCTATCCGCACAACCTGCACAGCACAACCCGGTCAATCTTCCAAACCGCGCGGATAAAAAAATCCAGTCCGCAGCAACTATCCACGAGTTCACTTACTGTTCATTCCTTTACTGATGATGTGACAGGGGGTCCTATTTATAGGCATGGTGAGGAGTGTGGTCACCGCCCTAGCCGATAGGATAACCGCCCCATCCCGTAGCAAGAACCAAGTGTATCCGCAAGCCGTGGATACACAGCCAGTCCGTCGCGACCTGTATCGGATAGCCAGCTTGCCACCAACAGAACTCTGCAGCAACACCCTGTCCGCCTATCAACGGACATCGCTTCAGTCCGCGCGCTTTGCGGGCACAACTCCAGTCCGTGTATCCCGATCCCGCAGCCAAGACACCAAGCTAACAACTGCCAGACTCGGTGGACAAGAAGTACAGTCCGCATGCCCAGGCGGACACAGCACCAGTCCGCTTTCACCAAGCTCGCAACCAAACCACAAGGCAACTGCTGCCGAGCTTGGCGGACCCGGCTCCAGTCCGCACACCTTGCGGACTCAACTCTAGTCCGCATTCCCCAAACTCGCAACAAAGACATGGCAACTGCTACCGAGCTTGGAGGACTGAGAAGCAGTCAGCGCTTCAACCGCGCGATCTCCCGGACTGAGCCAATCATGGACTTAGTTCATAACCAACCAAGTCCACACCACTGGCCACAAGGGTCAGTCCGCGCTTACCCCCGGACATTGGAAACAGTCTCCAATCCCGGCGACCTCCAGCTCCAGTCCGCTCTAACCGACGATGCCTACGGCTTCCACCAGCCGCATCCCCAGAGCAAGGCATCCGTCATGCCGGTCTACCGAGCTCCAGCCAAGTCCGCATCTTGCCGGACTCCGAGGATAGAGAAGTTATCCGCCCGGTTATCTTCTGGAATCCAACTGTCTGCCGAGCATAAACCGGCCTGGCAGGCCGCTGCCTCTGTCCGCGCAGACCGCGCGAACAGACAGCCCAAGCCGCTAAAGAACAAGCCGTCTCCAACAGTTCTGCCAACCTGGCTAACCGCCAGTCCTGTCCGCATAGACCGTGCGGACAGGTCGCCCTGGTCGCCCAATCACCCACTTTCACGTCACCATTTTCAACACTCCCCCTTGAAGTTAGAAGTGGTGAACAACCCCAGCGGTTCCCGTAACCTTGCTCCCGGTCCCTCCGATAGCACCTTCGAGAAGATGTCCGAGACATAGTCCCTGCCCCGCATATCCTGGACTATGAGGGATCCCTCCAGCATCTCCCAAAGGGAGCCATGCTTCCTTCCGCCTTCTTCTTCAGTTTTGACCTCCACTTGTGCATCACAGGAGTATAACCAACGATCTTGGGCACAAGGCCCCAAACCTCGTTTCCCCTGAGGGTAGTCACCTCCTCAACCATGGCGTTATTCACCTCCTTGACTCCAGTGGTGTCATCATAGCTAGAAGGTACTCGCTCGATCTGAGGGCCTGCGAGAAAACATGAGACCAAGCTCACCACGTTTCCTCTGCTATATCGAGCTGGTGGGTTGGTGATCCTCTTCGACCTCTGAAGACCCTAATCACGGCTAACCACCTCCACTACTCCTTCTGAACCAGCTTCGTTCCCGGGCAAACTCGGAACAATGCTCCCCTTGCTTCCTGAACAAGAAGCCACCGCACTGGAACCAAAAGCACCTGGAGCAACGCTCCCCCTGCTACCTGAACTAGAAGCCTCTGCTCTTGAACAAGAACTGCTCGGAACATCGCTCCCCTTGCTACCTGAACAAGAAGCACCTGGAGCAACGCTACCCCTGCTTACTGAACCAGAAGCAGCCGTCTTCGAGCAGAAACACCTGGAGCATCGCTCCCCCTTCTTCCTGACCCAGACACCTCTGTCCCGGATCTAGAATAACCTGGAGCTCCTGGTGACACAGGAAGCTCCATCTGAACCTTAGCAACAGCCTTCTCCAGCCCACCATCTGACCTGCTCACCTCTAGCTCCACATCTGAGCTACCCCAATACGACGTCAGCTCATCGAAGACAATGTCTCTCGACACGATGAACTTCTTCGTCGTAGGATCCATACACCTCCATCTCCTCTTCTGCTCATCATACCCAACAAAGACTAGCTTCATCTTGAGAGCATCCAGAGTGTGTACATATCAGGTAGATCCAAACACCCAAAGGTGTTTCAAGCTGGGCTTTATCCTTGAACATCAGCTCATACGGAGTCTTCAAGTTGATCGGAATCAGAGGCATCTGATTGATGACATGTGGCGCACAGGCCATCCATTCCGCCCAAAAGGCCTTAGGAATGCCTTTGCACTGAAGCCAACACTTGCAGGTCTCCGTCAAAAGACGGATCTTCTGATCTGCAACTCCACTTTGTTTTGGAGTATGTCCACAAAAGAGCTCCCTTCGGATTCCATGCTTCCTGCAAAAGTTAGATAACACGGTTGAGCCGAACTCACCTCCGTTGCCCGTCCTCAACTTCTTGATCCGCAGACCAAGTTGGTCCTCCACAAGCTTCTTGAACTCCACAAACAAACGGAACGCGTTCGACTTCTCCTTCATGAAGTACACCCAAGTATACCTCGAGTAGTCATCAACCAATATCAGCATGTACATGCTGTCTCCAAGACTGGCGGTGACGGATCGGTCCCACCAGATCACCATGGACAACCTCCAATGGTGCCTTACACTGGACTGCGTCTTATCAACCGTAAAGCGATAAGCTTCACCGTGTTGGCATCCCACGCAAGCTTGACCGTCGTCGAAGGATGACATCCTAGGCAAGCCTCTCACAAAGCTTCCTACCATCATTGCTTTCAGCTTGTCCATCCCCACGTGCCCCAGTCTTTCATGTCAGATAGCTGCACTATCACTGGTCTTCAGCCGATCAGTATCAGAACTTGTTGACGACTCAACCAAGTCCTTCCCCTTACTCCCAACATGAGCAACATTCACCGAGTGCATGACAACCTTACACTCTTTCTTGAGGTGACCAAGCTGCTTGCATTTATAGCACCTTGGTCCTTTCTTCCTCTTCTCATCACGCCTAGGAGAAACACTCCTCTCTTACTGATCAGAAGTAGAGGGACCAACCTCAGCAGCCAACTTCACCTCCTTGTTGAATAACCCATCGAGGGAAGTCCAAACCTCCGCAGCTGACTGACATCCGCCGATGTGGTCCAAGAGTTCCGATGAGATAACCTGCTTGAGAATAGACTCTGCTTTCACATTTATCTCCTTCCAAGCTCTCATCACTTCAGCATTGCCAGCAGTAATCTCTTGCCTTCTGTCTCCGCAAACCACCTCCACAAGGTCCTCGTCAAGAAGATAGCTTTCCATACATGACTTCCACTTTTCAAAGTTAGTCTATGTAAAAAGCTCCATTCCAAGATCCCTTACTAAGTCACCTTCCATTGCACTTAACCCTGGTTCACTTAGACTCACAGAAGCACTGAAGCAAACTACCGGTTGATCCACTGCACAAGCTTATGTTCCCTTTGATATCATGTTAAAAATTTGATATAACGGAAGACGGGAAACCAGGCGCGGGAACACTCAACCTATCCGAGCACAAATAAACCAGATGCAAACCAGAAGAGCAAGAATCTTGTACTAAACAATCTTTACAAGGTGAGACATACATGGCGAGACATGATTCGCCAAAATACCCAAGGGAAAGCAGAAATAATACAAGGCAAAACTAGCCGCGCGAACTGATGAAGTAACCGTCGGCTCTACTGCTACCCGCTACGGAGTCCGCTCAACCCGCCTAGTCGCAAGACCGCAACCAAGGCGCGCGGCACTGCCCGTTATTCCAATGTTGAACTCTAACTGCTAATCTGCAAGCCGCATAACCGCGAGGTCGCCTAGCCTCCAGACCGCGCGAGCTGTTGCTACCGAACTGAACAGACCGCCAGAAGCGGACAGCTTATTGAACCGGGAAACTAGTTGCAGAAGAGAGACCGCCTAGCCGCAACCCGCGACCTGCTGTTAACCGCTGGTTGCTATCTGCAGAGTCCGCATTGTCCCTTACCGCAGTCAGAACCAAGTCCTGGCCTTCCAGCGCTATCCGCACAACCTGCACAGCACAACCCGGTCAATCTTCCAAACCGCGCAGATAAAAAAATCCAGGCCGCAGCAACTATCCGCGAGTTCACTTACTGTTCATTCCCTTACTGTTGATGTGACAGGGGCTCCTATTTATAGTCACGGTGAGGAGTGTGGTCACCTCCCTAGCCGATAGGATAACCTCCCCCATCCCGCAGCAAGAACTAAGTGTATCTGCAAGCCGCGGAACACAACCAGTCCGTCGCGACCTGTGTCGGATAGCCAGCTTGCCACCAACAGAACTCCGCAGCAACACTCTGTCCGCCTATCAGCGGACACCGCTTCAGTCCGCGCGCCTTGCAAACACAACTCCAATCTGCGTATCCCGATCCCGCAGCCAAGACACCAAGCTGACAACTGTCGGACTCGGCGGACAAGAAGTACAGTCCGCATGCCCAGGCGGACACAGCACCAGTCCGCTTTCACCAAGCACACAACCAAACCACAAGGCAACTGCTGCCGAGCTTGGCGGACCCGGCTCTAGTCCGCACGCCTTGCGGACTCAACTCCAGTCCGCATTCCCCAAGCTCGCAACCAAGACATGACAACTGCTGCCGAGCTTGGCGGACTGAGAAGCAGTCCGCGCTTCAATCGCGCGATCTCCCGGACTGAGCCAATCATGGACTTAGCTCAGAACCAACCAAGTCCACACCACTGGCCACAAGGGTCAGCCCACGCTTACTGGCGGACACTGGAAACAGTCCGCCAATCCCGGCGTCCTCCAGCTCCAGTCCGCTCTAACCGACGATCCCTGTGGCTTCCACCAGCCGCATCACCAGAGATAGACATCTGCCATGCCGGTCTGCTGAGCTCCAGCCAAGTCCGCATCTTGTCGGACTCCGCGGATAGAGAAGCTATCAGCCTGGTTACCTTCTGGGATCCAACTGCCTGCCGAGCATAAGCCGACCTGGCAGGCCGCCACCTCTGTCCGCGCAGACTGCGCGAATAGACAGCCCAGGCCGCCAAAGAATAAGCCGTCTCCAACAGCTCGGTCGGCCTGGCTAACCGCCAGTCCTGTCCTTATAGACCGTGCGGACAGGTCGCCCAATCACCCACTTTCACTTCACCATTTTCAACAGATCTGGCACCGACCGTCACCACATAACAAGCTTGAGGGAACGCTTGTCGTCAGACAAGGTGGAGATGTTATGGTACCGATTTGTTCGTGTATATCGCAGACCTTTTATCTAGTTCTACTTTATAATTTATTATGCGCATTGATCCTCCGTATCTAAGCCTAAGGAGGGGGCATTTTGGGTGTGACTATTAATATCTAGGTGGGGAACCAAGAAAGAGAAGCAAACAAGTTATTTTAATTTCATTTATTCCTCTCTCTAATTTCCTATCTCTCTCTCTCTCTCTAACCATCTTCTATCTCACGGACCGCCCGGCCGGCGCCCTAACCGCCCCCTATATCGCAACTTTCGTGATCCCGCACGGCCCGCCTCCACCGTTCGCAAGCCGCAAGACACCGCCGGCAGCCATAGCTCCCCGAGGGTCCAAGAATGTTCCCTTCTCCTCCCTCGAGGACTTCCCTCCTCTTCCCCCTTGCATGCACTCTCAATCTAGGGCATGTAACAAATACAAAGTAAATATGGGGTCAGGATTCAAGACATTCCAATAATATGCAATTTTCTTTTTATGTTATAAGGAAAACAAAAGCACCTACCTTTTTTTAAGAAGGATGATGCTTTCTCATTGTATAAACGAAAAATTAGAGCTACACATATATGGGGCAGTGTCTCTATCTAATAACAAACCATATATAGACTCAAAGAAGTATATAAGACAAGCTGGTCATGCGTGACCTTACACTCCTCGTATGGTTAATTATCAATCCAAAAATTTCTAATATACATGGTGATGGGGTTTACCTAAAATTCATCAGAGTCAGACCAGCATTTCGAGATTGTAACCCGATCGTACTTCTTGAACGGTTCGCCTCGCCCGAATATCCTTGTACACATAGCGCGAAAGCTTGCACGCACAAGTATGTGCGTGGTCTCACACAAGAATGCACGCGCACCCATGCACGACTATGAGGCACGCGCACCCGTGCGCTTCTGCCCTGTGTCGTGCACAACACACACAGGGCAAGATGCTGCGCACAATCGCACGAGATTCTGCGTGTTGTCGCGCTGTGCGCAATCCCCTCCCTCCCGCACAAGGCCTTGCCCCCCCCCCCCCCCCGTGCAATGTCATGTGCCCCCGTATCTCTGCTTATCGCCCCGCGCCAGCGCTGTCTCTTCGGCGAATCTGCCCAGGGCACGATCGTCATTTTCCAGAAATTGGTCAACCAGGTGTCCAGAATCATGCATTCCAATCCGCCTATTTAGAATCCATAAAAGTGCAATTACAGTGCACCCCCCAAAAAACTATAAAAAACGCTCAGGCCTTCATTTTCACAGAGACAAAAATAAGAGGAGAAAACAGTGCTCTGAGATTTTTTGGCGAATACTTGGTTCCCTGTTTCCTTTGCTGCTCAACATTCTCTTTGATTACAGCGGATGCTACTTACAGCAGAGACTGCCCATATCGGAGCCTGTTACAATGAAGGATGTTATAGATACCGCTTCCACAATCACTGCTGAAGACTTTACTTTTTCTTCAAGATACTTGTACAAGGAACGATGACCTGCCACCCTCCTGAAAATCCTTCCTCTTGTAACAACCTGCAATTAGTTGATTTTGTCAGAGTTGGGCATCCTGCCCCATGATTTTTCCCTTTTCGGGTTTTCCACATAAAACATCTTGCTTTCCTATCGTTGGTTCTCTATTTGAATATTTACACGCTTGCTTCACTCTTGAGCTAAGTCAGTCTGATTCGCCCTGTCTATGAGAGCGCTAAGTGAACAACAACAGTTTTACAATGTCTGTTGGAAGATGTTCCCAAAGCTCAAAAAAATTTATGAAGATAGTGCTTGCTCTACACTCCCTCCTGACAGCAATGATGAGAAGAAGTGCCCGCATAACAAACATGGCGGTTCTAGAAGAGCGCACTTACCTAGCCCTCACAAAATCTCCCATCAGCAATATGCCGCTTCTCGGTGAAGTCGCAGACACAACAACGCTTGTAGAAGAGTGCGTACGCTAGATGGATGAGCGCCAGACTGAGGATCTCACCTTATTGAGAGCTTCAGGGGACCCTTGCATCCCAACCCGGTCCTCACTCCAGGTGGTCGATCAATGCTGATCTTGAACTGTGACTTGCCTGAAAATGCTGCTCACTCTAAGGATCCTACCGCAGACGAGTTGTCTGACGCCGTCAGCTCCATGTGCCCACGCTACCCAACGGGTTTTCCAGGAATGCACAGTGTAACCCCTGTCCATCAGAAGTTGTCACGCCAACAGATAGAATGTTCACTCACAAGGAAGTGAGGAACATGATTGAAGAAGGGTACAAGTACGACAAATGATGAGTCGCACGGGCGCGACACCCTGCACATCATGGTTCCCCGCTCGCTCCACAATTCCTAGCACACCCCGTACCACGCAGTTTCAAGTTACCTAACATCAAAACTTTTGATGGAACTGATGATCCGCTAGAGCATATCAACCACTTCGCAACGATCATGTGGATATATCCCCTGATCATGTTATGTGTCGAGTGCTCCCTACAACTCTGAAGGGGCAGACTCGCACCTAGTTCCATTCTTTTAAGGAGAGGGAGACAATCGTTCGAGACCCCTCACACCTTTTATGGATTCACTAGAATGAGTGGGAGACACTAGAAGACTTCTTTCTCCGCTTCATCACAGAGCCGCGGTAGATTCCTGGAGTCGCCCAAAAATATTGCGCGACGTTTTCCTTGGATGGCTTTGACCCAATGGTTTCTACTCAGCACTTATGAGGGAGACGGTGACCAGCTACCGCGATTTCGTTCACCAAGTTCAATTGATGAGGCGATAGAAGAGCGCTACTAACAGTTTGAAGGAAGCTCGAAGAGGAAGAGGGGGCAGGAACCCCCGCCGGTCCTGAGGGAGAGTGGCGAGCATCACTGTAACCTCGCTGAGATTAGGGGCATCACCAACATCAGAACTACACTCCCTTAAAGATCACCCGAACCAACTTACTCCTCTCCATCCAGGATAACCACCCGCTGCGCATGAAACACCCCAACTTAGTTTAATAATAAATCAACAGTCCGAGCAAGCCGAGCGATAAGAAGTAAACTAAGCAATTGTACTAAAATTGATGCATAACAAACATAAATAAAAGTACTAAATAAACTTATAGCAGAAGTATGATGTAGCTAAGGGTAAAAGTGTACCTCAATTTTTTTGAATTCACGAAGCTAACTAGAAAAGAACCATAGTTCTAAATTTTCTGAAGTACTATATAATGCCTGATACATAAAGAATCTTAAACATTTAGATTTCACGGAGTACATGAAAGAAAAATAACACAGTACTGAAGGGAAAGACAACTGAATGAAAATCAAACAATAAGTGGAAGCCACAAAAATGCTTATCCCAGACACAACTCCCTATCTGGGACCTCAATAATGAAATGTCGGAAAACATGTCAGCCCAACTAGAGAGTAAGAAAAACCATTTCTCTTAGTTACACTAAAAATATTTTGAAAGAACATGAGTGAATGCTTTTTTATTAATATTTTTATACTATAGAAAAATATATGTTGTTATACTATCATGTTTTTCTAAAATAATACTTGGAATATAAATGTCTGTTCTAGTTTAATCATTTTATGCATATTTATCCAAGTTCCGAAAAATGGTTAACTTTGATGATTCTAAACTTTGACATATACTTGAATTCTGAGTGTCTTATGCTTTTCCTTCATTATAATCTTGGTTGAGTAGTTTCTTATGCTCAATTCTAACGATCTGAGTCCCTACTATCGAACACAACTGTTCTAGTATCTCACGGACACGACTCACGTCTACTAACTCTCTGACTGGGGTGTCTCCTCCCCAAACTTGAGGCTTATACGGTCTACTACGCCCTATTAGTAAAATAGTGCTCCTCTATCTATCACGAGAGAAGGTCTCGATCGTCCCTCTTAATCATTTTTTGTTCAATGTGGTGCTGCATACATATTCATCCGCGTATCTGAGGCAGTGCCTCTTATCCGTTAATCAACTTGTATTCATATTCATATAATTGGTATTTCTTACATTCTACATATTTATGTGAGCATTTGTACTGTATATTTTCACAATTTATGGAGATCTAACTAATGGGGAAATATAATATTTTTGTTGTAAACATAACAACTAGACGCTTGATGGTTTTTTTAGCTTTCTATCATAAACAATTATTAAATAACGATAATTGCAGTTTCTTATAATTATAAGAATTTTCTTAACTATAAAGAGCATTTTTATGCAATACTATCCGGTATGTCTTGCCAAACAAAATAGAGTTTCTTACCTCGACATTGCGACTTACCACACACGTGATGTGGAGGCATGTTTCCTCACAAGAATATTCTGAAAGCAACAACTTGTTGGGCACCTTCATCCTCACAAGAATCACATATGATTTGTAGATGGAAGTGAGAACACCTTCATCCCACAGTTCATTAAGGACGTGCATCTCTTGCGACAGGTAACAAGTAGTCTCAATGATATGAAGATTCTTCCTTTCGGCTACCCCATTCTACTGAGAGGTCCCGAGACATGAAGTTAGGAAAAATAATGTCATGGTCTCCCAAAAACCTCTGAATATCACTACCAGTATATTCACCTTCCATTGTCACTCCTAAGAATTTTAATTTTAGCTTCAAACTGAGTCTATACATGATAAAATAGCTGAAATATTTTGGAAACCTCATTTTTTCTTCTCATAAGGTACACCCAAGAAAAGCGTGAGTAACCATCAATAAAAGAAACAAAATATTGAAATCTATTCACAGAGCAAATAGGAGATGTCCAGACATTAGAATGTATCAAATCAAAACATTTCACACTTCGACAACAGCTAGGAGCATAGTTGGTTTTACAGTGCTTAGCAAATTCACAAGACTGACAATTTAAAAGTAGATTTTGCAGCATCAAGAAACTGTGGAAAGACAGCCTTTAAAGTCTTCAAGCTAGCATACCTAAATCTTTTATGCCACAGCATCAAGTAATCAGGATTGGTAGACTTCTGAGAACCAAAAGCATGATCGTCGTCCATGACATACACACCACCAGACTCATGTCCACCACAAATCGTCTTTCCACTCGCCAGATCCTGGAAAACACAATGAGAAGGGAAAAAAGTGATAAAACAGTTACATTGTTTAGTTAACTGCTCACAGATAGCATATTTGTGAGAAATGAGAAAACAATAACAGCAGATTTGAGAGAAACAGAGGGAGAAATATGAATAACCCCTTTACCAGTTTACTGAAGCCGAGGATCCATCATCAAATCTCACACTAGTAGATATCATATGATCGGATGCTCCCGAGTCAATGATCCAAGGAGAGGATGGTCCTTTAAAGGACACAGAGGTAGTGTGAGCATGAGCAAATGCACCAGACAAGTCTGTAGTTGGAGGTCTTCCAGCAGCACTGGCTTTCAGGGCCTTGAGTTCTCTAGTCAAACTCTCATTTTCCGCCAGAAGATATCCAATGTTCTCTAAATTGCCATACATATTGGTTTGGGATCTCACATATTTCTCATCAGAGCCACGGATCCAACCTGAAGGAACCAAGTTAAGATGAAGATTCCAATATTTCTCTTTCTCATGTCCTTTATTACCACAATGAGTACACTTCATTTTACTCATATCTTCTTGCCTCATATTTCTTGAATGTCACTTCTTTTATTCGACAATGAGGGCAGATTTATCACATCCAAAATGAACTTCCGTACGAAGGGAGTTTATACGGCTTGCCTCCCCTCAAATATAGTGGGTCACTGTCTCCAGATCAGACACAGAATATCTTCCCAACATCTGAACACACTGAAATTTAAGTTCAGGGGGAAGACCAAAAAGCATCACAAACACCCTTTGTTGCATAAGTTCAGTCTTGTAGTCTTCAACAGCTTGTGAAAGTGAGGGTAAGATCTATCTCAACTCTAGAGGGGGGGTGAATAGAGTATTTTAAAATAATTTTTCACAGTTGAAATAAACAGCACATATAAAATTCAATTTATGATATAGTGTAGAGTGCTAGTAAGAAGTTAAAAACCAAGAAGTAAAGAGCACAGCACACAGCAGACAAATCACACAAACAAACCAGAAGACACAAGGAAATATAGTGGTTCCCCAAAAACCTGGGTACATCCACTCTTCTACCACCCTTGGTAGGAATCCACTCAGGATGAGTTGATCAGGTGTCTTGACACCAATGAGCTTTTGATAAGGTGCTCAAAAAACCAAAACTGGATTTTTTGATAAGGTGTCTTGCCACCACTGAGTTTTGACAAGCCTCTCAGAACCAGACAGAACTTTTGAAGGGAGTTCAAGAACCCTTTACAGCAGGAAAAAGAAAAAGGTAAAGAGGTGAGGTTGTCTTCTCTGTTCTCAAATCAAATGAGAGAAGACTAGTGGATCTTTTGTTGTCAAGGCTCCCCCTGAGATGTTGAATGAATCAGGAATGGAAGCTTTGCTCTAGGGTGATAGGACTTCAGATCTTTAGATCTCCAGCAAAGAATTGTTTCAACAAAGAGGCTGAAAGATGAGGTGTCTGGAGTTCTTTGAGATGAGGCTTTGATCACTTTTCTGTAAGCAAGAAGATGGTTATCTTTCACAGCTTAATTCTTCTTGTTCTTCTGTAACAGTGTGTGTCTCTTGATTCTATCGTGTATTGACTCTGGATTAATTCTCTTGGAGAGTAGTATTGGAGAAGACGATCTTATTCTCTGAATATATTTCTTCCAAGATAGCCGTTATCAGACATTAAATGCCTTCCATAAATGATTTGTCTTCTAGAGGAAAGTCCAATGAAACATTCCTGAATAATTCCTTGAAACTTGTTCCAGAATAAATGAAAACGGCTGGCAAATCTTCTTGAAATTAAATGCTAAAAACATTTCAAAGACCGGCAGCATTTGAATCCTTAAGAACGTTGATTTCTCAAAATAAACGTCGATCTGAGCTCCACGATCGTCGACCAGAGCTCAGAGAAGGAATAGATCATTCTGACAGAAAACGTCGATCTGAGATCGACTATCTAAGTTCTTGGTCTGGCAGAAATAGTCGATCTGATTAAGACAGAGATCGTTGACCTAGACTTCAACAGAAAACGTCGACCTGAAGCAAACAGAGATCGTCGACCTAAACTTTCCCAGAAATAGTCGACCCAAGCACAGCCAGAGATCGTCGACCAAAGCTCGACGATAGTCGGACTGAAGCTCGACGATAGTCGACCGAAGCCAGCAACAAGCAGAAGGCTGAGGACATAAGTAGTCGACCTAAGCTCGACGATCGTCGACCTGAGCTCGACGATAGTCGACCGTCGTTCGACTATTTTTATCTCTTTACTTAGCTTGAAATCCTGAGCTTGAATGGTCCTTGGGGGCAGCTTCAAACCTAAGTTCTAAGCCCTAGACTCATTCTAATGTTGACCTTTACACTATACAACTAGGTCAACCTGGTTTCCTAAGAGAAACATAGTGATCCTTGCCCAAATTAGTAATAGGGTGTTCCAACAGCTTGAATCGCAGGGTATTGATCAATTTTTGCTCACTGAGTTAGTTTGTTATAATATTCCTCGAAATCACTCATTCCTGTCATATGGATTTGTTCAGTCTGGAGTTGATATATCCTTCCCAAGTTCGTTTTTGAATAATTTCGTTCGATTAACTCCCACATTTCTTTCGCAGTTTGACAGGATAGAAAGTGACTCGTAATCTTGGGCTCCATAGAGTTGACAAGTCAATTAATCACCGTAAAGTTCTCACCTTCCCATTCCTCATATAGAGGATCAGACTCGCTCGGAGCGGGCTTAGATCCGGTGATAAACCAAAGTCTTCGACGGCTCCCAATGAATATCTCCATAGATTGAGCCCGCAGGAGGTAATTTCTCCTATTCAGTTTGATGTGAGTCACCCCCTGATTGAAGCCCATGTTAAAACTTCCTCCTCTATAGTGTTTAGGTTGATCTACCACTCCTTCAGAGGCATTAACACACCCTTCAATTTGTCCTCCATGAGAACAATCACCAAGAAGAATACAACTATAGGCTATGGTCAGAGGCAACTGGAGCAAAACAAAATGTTGTATGCAATACCCAACTTCTTCAGCAGCAGCAAGCAAGACACAAAGCTGCATTGAAGGCTTCAACCTCTCCAACATAGAACTACCGGAGTAGGAGTCCCCCTCACCAAACAAGACACGGAGCAGCATCGTCGGCTTCAGCCTCTCCAACACAGGAACTACCGAAGCAGCAAGACACGAGGCAGAGCTCCGTCAGCTTCAGCCTTTCCAACACAACAACCAATAACCCCCAACGGAGGCTGCAAGAAGCAGGCCGACAACACAGATCCGTCGACAGACCAGACACGGCGGGGAAAGAAGCTCCCGGCGAGTGGTGCAGAGGAACGACGAAGGAGCGGAGGGCAGGGAATGGCAGCGGCGAGGAAAAAGAACCCACAGGCGAGCCTTCAGGTCGACGCTGAGGAACGTGTCTCCTCTGATACCATGTCGAGAGAGAACGGTGTACCTTTAGTGTTTTTTCGTGTGTCCCCCGCTGAACCAATATGAAGCCAATATATTAAGCCGATCATCCACACATTGGGGTATGGTCAGCACCCGGTGAAATTTGGTTAGCTTGCATCTTAACAATATATACGCGCTTCGGCATCGCAGTACATCCTCCTTTTATTCTCTCTGTTGAAATTTTTATCTTGCCAAATACAAGACTTAACCGAAAATGAGGGGATAACAACAAGCTTTTTAAAATCAAATAAAACATATACAAATTAAATTCACTTGTGAGAAGTTGAGAAATTTCTTATAAAGAAAGCTAATATTCTAAAAATGAATGTTTCACCAAAAATATTTTCCACTTAAATAGTATACAGATACACACAAAAGTTGTAATCTGCAAGTTGAACCTTTTTTGTGGCACCGAGAAAGAGTTCTTCATCCACAAAGTTTGATTTCCAGCATTTACATTCTTCTAGCTGGCTCCTTTCATTCATTGATTTTACTTGTGTTTTTTTCTCTCACCTTTAAGAGCACGAATTGAGATGGAATAAAATGTCCTTGCTAATATTAATTTTTCTATTCATTCCTCTACTACTACTTAGGAAGGCAATATATATTAAATCAATTCTTCATAGATTTTTTGTTGGGTACTATTTCAAGCAATATATATTAAATCAATTCTTCATATAAGGGAATTACTTTTGTTGGTAAAATATGTAGCCTTTTATGAATAGGAGGCTAATAGAATTCAATAGTTTTCATAAAAATTATGTATAAGAGTCACATATTATTATTGATTAGGCCCTTGAATAATTAAACCATAAGACACCTTTCTTCATATAATCAATCCCTGATAAATATGTTATTAAAACAAATAATTAAGAAATATCATATAAAATCTTTGCAGAAGGAGACTATGCCATTTAAGCCATATACTCATAGATATTATGTGCCGTATAAAGCTTCTGGAAGCACAACACCATTTTGGTATTCTATAAAAAGAGCCTCTGCCTACATTATTGTCTTGTCATCATATTCAGCTTATGGTATGTATCTCAACTCTTTTTTGACATTAATCTATAGAGCAATTATTCTACGATTCTATTATATATATATAGGGGCATTTATCGGGACCTCCCCTCTAACTTTGAAAAATTACAGACTACAACCCTCTTATTATGGAAATTACAAAGACCTCCCCTCAATGTTACAAAACATAACATTTACCTCCCCTGAAATACACATTTCATAACATCCAAGGGGGGTATTTTGTGCACAGATTTTAATTATGAAATGTAAACTTTTAGTGGAGGTAATTGTTATGTTTTGTAGGGGAGGTTTTTGTAATTTCCATAATAAGAGGGGGGCAATCTGTAATTATGCTATCTTCTAGGGGAAGTTTTGGTAATTATTCCTATATATATATATATATATATATATATATATATATATATATATATATATATATATATATATATAATACGAAAACTAATCTTTGGTGAAACATTGCAAACATCCCTATATTGCCCTTATAGTTGTATTCATAATTACACAATTATACAGAACTTTATATTAGTATATTACAAAGACAATATCCTTTTAGGTAATTACACAACTTTACAATATTAAAATAAAAACAATGAAAACACTAAATACCCTAAACCTATTGTCTCTAGCTAGGAATGATAAGAGAAAGGTTAATGTTTTAACGTTAAAATATAATTTTTTTACAAAATAAAAATTGTATTCTTGATTTATATTTTTTTTACGTCATTTTGAGTACTCATATGTATATGTTGCGGGTCGGGCGGAGCCAGCTGCCGGAGCGGGCGAAGCCCGCCGGGAGCGGGCGAAGCCCGCCGGGAGCGGGCGAAGCCCGCCGGGAGCGGGCGAAGCCCGCCGGGAGCGGGCGAAGCCCGCCGGGAGCGGGCGAAGCCCGCCGGGAGCGGGCGAAGCCCGCCGGGAGCGGGCGAAGCCCGCCGGGAGCGGGCGAAGCCCGCCGGGAGCGGGCGAAGCCCGCCGGGAGCGGGCGAAGCCCGCGGGAGCGGGCGAAGCCCGCTGTCGCCGGTCGGGTACTGTCGCGCCAGCGACCCGTCGTGGGCTGGCGAAGCCAGCCGGGTGCGGGCGAAGCCCGCCGTCACGGGTCGGGTACAGTGGCGCGTAGCAATAGGGGCGGAGCCCCGTGTCGGGCACTCGTATGTATATATATATAATATATATATATATATATATATATATATATATATATATATATATATATATATATATATATATATTATATAAAACAATAGTGATATTTGAAGCACACCACCGAATGAATCTGGATCGTCCGATCAAGCAACTTCAATTTCTGGCCGTTGGATTCAAGAGAGAGGGCTATCAATATCTAAATCCCTTCGTTTGAGCACTGTTCATTTCCAGGATTTTCCCGATAACAGACTCTGCCTCTCCCGTGCCTTCACGGCTCATCCCGCAGCCGGCGGCGGCCTGCCCGGAACCCACCGGGGGGTTCGCCGGCCTCCAGCGAACCCGTCGGGGGTTGTCCGGCGGCGAGCGGGCAGGGCCACCGCCGTAGGTGGCCCTGCCAGATCGCGTCGGACAACCCCCGGGGGGTTCGCCGGAGGACCCCCCAGGTGGGCGCCGAGAAGGCCGCCGGCGACAGAGCCGCCGGCGGCATAGGCGGGCAGGAGGCGGAGGCGGAATGTCGGGCTGATGTTTTTTTTTCATTCTTCTTTTTTATTTTTTATTTCATTTTTTTATTATATTTTATAATTTAATGAGTATTTATTTGATATTTAAATTTTATAATTTCATTTTTTCATTCAAGCGGAGGTCGGGGGCGGGCGAAGCCCGCTTGGTTGCGGGCGAAGCCCGCTTGGTTGCGGGCGAAGCCCGCTTTTGCGGGCGAAGCCCGCTTCATTGCGGGCGAAGCCCGCTTGGTTGCGGGCGAAGCCCGCTTGGTTGCGGGCGAAGCCCGCTTGGTTGCGGGCGAAGCCCGCTTGGTTGCGGGCGAAGCCCGCTTGGTTGCGGGCGAAGCCCGCTTGGTTGCGGGCGAAGCCCGCTTGGTTGCGGGCGAAGCCCGCTTGGTTGCGGGCGAAGCCCGCTTGGTTGCGGGCGAAGCCCGCTTGGTTGCGGGCGAAGCCCGCTTGGTTGCGGGCGAAGCCCGCTTGGTTGCGGGCGAAGCCCGCTTGGTTGCGGGCGAAGCCCGCTTGGTTGCGGGCGAAGCCCGCTTGGTTGCGGGCGAAGCCCGCTTGGTTGCGGGCGAAGCCCGCTTGGTTGCGGGCGAAGCCCGCTTGGTTGCGGGCGAAGCCCGCTTGGTTGCGGGCGAAGCCCGCTTTTGCGGGCGAAGCCCGCTTGGTTGCGGGCGAAGCCCGCTTGGTTGCGGGCGAAGCCCGCTTGGTTGCGGGCGAAGCCCGCTTGGTTGCGGGCGAAGCCCGCTTGGTTGCGGGCGAAGCCCGCTTGGTTGCGGGCGAAGCCCGCTTGGTTGCGGGCGAAGCCCGCTTGGTTGCGGGCGAAGCCCGCTTGGTTGCGGGCGAAGCCCGCTTGGTTGCTTGGTTGCGGGCGAGAAGCCCGCTTGGTTGCGGGCGAAGCCCGCTTGGTTGCGGGCGAAGCCCGCTTGGTTGCGGGCGAAGCCCGCTTGCCCGCTTGTTGCGGGCGAAGCCCGCTTGCTTGCGGGCGAAGCCCGCTTGCTTGCGGGCGAAGCCCGCTTGGTTGCGGGCGAAGCCCGCTTGGTTGCGGGCGAAGCCCCTTGCTTGCGGGCGAAGCCCGCTTGTTGCGGGCGAAGCCCGCTTGCTTGCGGGCGGCCCTTGCTTGCGGGCGAAGCCCGCTTGGTTGCGGGCGAAGCCCGCAGCGACGCATCGAGAACAGGCGGAGCCCGTTCGAAGATGCTAGTATATATATATATATATATACATACATACATACACACGCATATATATAAATTAATTTTTGAAATTTATCCCCACATTAGCGATCTAATATGTTGTCATTTAAATCTTATGCATTCAACCTAAAACAATTAGTTGTAGGTGAAGCTAGGGGACTATAATCAATAGTGATTGAACGAGTTCTATATGAGTTTAGTAGAAAATAAGAGAAAGAATAAGCTTCTATTATTCTCACAATTGTCTTTACATCAATACATATCTCCCCTATACATACACACAAGAGGGATGCCCAAAATTACAAACTGAGATGTGGGACTAATCCCAAAAGACAGAGATATGCTATTGACACACCAATCTGTGCTATTTGCACACCAATTACCAACACTCCCCCTCAAGGTGAGCGAAAGATATCCACTAAGCACATCTTGTGACTTAATCTACATAAGTTTAGTGAGTTAAGTCATTTGGTTAGACAGTCAGTCATTTGCTCTTTTGTAGCAACATGTCTCAGCTTTTGTTCCACCATCCAGCTTTTTTTTGATAAAGAATCTGTCGATCTCTATATGCTTGGTTCTATCATGTTGAATAAGATTATTTGCAATGCTAATAGCTGACTTGCTATCACACCATAGTGTCATCTGTCCTCCTTGATCCATCTTGAGTTCAACCAGCAAGGCTTTCAGCCATAACATCTCCCCTGCACTTAAGGCCATGACCCTGTACTCTACCTCGATTGTAGATCTCGTACACTACAGTCTGTTTTTTGTTTTTCCTAGGAGACAAGATTGTCTCCTACAAACATGCAATATCCTAACATTGACCTTCTGTCATTTGCACAACTAGCCTAGTCTGAGCCGCAATAGCCCTCGATGTTTAGATGTCCATTCTTCTGGAAGATCGGTCCCTTCCCAGGTGAGCTCTTTAGGTATCGAAGAATTTGATATACGACATCCAAGTGACCCCTTTAGGCTCATGCATATACCGAGCTACCACGCTCAAGGCGAACGATATGTCAGGGCGGGTATGACCCAGATAAATTGGCCGGCCTACCAGCCTCTGGTATCTTTCTTTATTAACTGGCTCTCCCGCCTCCGCCTCAAGCTTGGTCTTTTGATCAATAGGAGAGATGGCGGGCCTGCAACCCATCATACATGTCTCTTTGAGTAGGTCCAAGTCGTCCAACACATATTTCCTTTAGGATAGGACAATTCCTTGTGCGCCGAAAGCTTCCTCAATCCCAAGGAAGTATCGTAGCTGACCCAAGTCCTTCACTTTCGAATTCCTCGCCCAATCTTTTCTTAAGTTGAGCAATTTCATTTTCATCATCTCCTGTGATCATCAAATCATCCACATACACAACGAGTATTGTGATGTGAGCTCCATGCCTCCTAAAGAACAGGAGTGTGATCGTCATTGGCCTGTTAATATCCAATGGCCGTCATGGCTCTCGTGAGACGGTCAAACCGCGCTCGAGGGGACTGTTTTAGCCCATACAGAGACTTCTTGAGTTTACACACCTTCCTTATTGTTTGTTTCGTGCCAAAGCCCGGTGGAACTTCAATGTACACCTCTTCCAACATATCCCCGTGAAGAAAGGCATTCTTCACGCCAAGCTGGTGTAGTTTCCACTCCCATTTGCCGCCAAGGATATCAGGAGGGACACCAAAATGTCAAGCTAAAGATTATTTAATAGGATGATAAAAGGGGAACCTTCAAAATAGAAGAGGAGTCAGCTCTGTGAATGATTACCTTGTTGCCCGCATTATGCTTATTTTTACAACGGGTGCAAAAGTCTCATCGTAGTTGATGTCATAAGTTTGATTGTACTCCTTTGCTACCAGCCGGGCCTTATAGCTCTCGATCTGTCTTCTGGGTTTTGTTTCACAATGAAAACTCATTTGCACCTAACTACTCTTTTACCCGGTGGTAGCTACACAAGATCCCAGGATTTTGTTTTTCTCCAAGGATCCAAGTTTTTCTAACATTGCAGTTTTCCATCGCGGATCCTTCTTAGCCACCTGTGAACACTTAGGAGTAGAGACTCTCCAAAGATGCAATGAACCCCCTATGTACAGGTGAGATATGAGAATAGGAGACAAATTTAGCAATATCATGAGGAAAGCTATATCGATCAAGTGAGACTCCCGCTTTCTTGCAAGTACTCCTCCTTATCGGTATGGGAGTAGAAGTAGTGGGATGAAGGATTATATCACATGTGGGTTCAGATGTTGAGGTGGGTTGAACAAAGATTGAGGTTGATGGAATCGGTGCTGCAGGAGACGGAGTAGGCAGTGACAAGGAACTTAGCACGGGTGACTTTGTAGGCATTGTAGTCTCACTCTTCTCCCTTCTTCTTGTATATACTCTCGTATTCCCCTGGGTTCGAGGTCCACTTTCACCAGATTCATTCTGCTCATGTACTGGTGTCACATTTGACTCCAAGTTTCGCAATACGGAATAAAGGATACTTATTATTTGCTTTTCACTACTATTATTATCCATCTCTTCTTGTCTTGTATTATCTGTGATTAATGAGTCCTCAAATGGCGAGTTATCTAGAGCGGAATGTGACATTCATACTAACAAACAGTCTCCTCTCTACTGGATTCCAAAATATATATCCCGTTTGGGCAGCTGAATACCCAACAAAAATATACTTCAAGGACCTTGGATCCAACTTTCCCACATTCAGTCTATTGTCTTGTACAAAACATACGCATCCAAAGATTTTAAAGGGAAGAGTATCACCATTTTTTCCTCACAACATCTCAATTGGAGATTTCAAGTTTAAGACTCGCGAGGGCATCCGATTGATCAAATACGTTGCTGTCAGAACAGCTTACCCCCACAATTGCTTCGGCACATTCATAAAAATCATCATACTCCGGGTTACTTCAAGAAGTTGTTGGTTCTTGCGTTCAGCTACTCCATTCTGCTCTTGTGTGTACGTGCAAGTGGTTTGGTGTTGGATCTCATTAGAGGTCAAGTACTCCTCAAATGCCATGTTGGTGTACTCTATCCTATTATCTGACCTTAACACCTTCACTACTACGTCGTATTGCATTTGTACTCCTTTATGGAAGTCCTTGAAGTTGGCAAAGACATCAATATTGTTTTTCATTAGGTATAGCCAAGTCATCGGTGAAAACAATCAATAAAAGACACAAAATATCGAAATCCATTCACAGTAAGTGTGAGACATGGTCCTCAGACATCAGAATGAACTATATCAAATAAATTAGAACTTCTTCTACCAGAACTCGAGTAGGAGTTTCTGGTATGCTTTCTCAGTTCACACACATCACATACAAGTCTTTCTTGATTGACCTTTTTAAACAAAAGTGGATACATTTGACTCAAAATCGAAAATGAAGGATGACCCAAACGCCTATGATGAAGTATGAGTTAGTCCTCCATGCTCCCTCCAATTCCTGCAATATCCTCTATTCGTGTAGAAAGGGTTGAGTCCAAGCTCTCCCTATGTGGGTACCACAAGCCCTTACGCCACGTGTCAGTCCTAAGTTTTTTGTCAGTCTCCTTTTCTGGAAGATCACCTTTGGAATATCAAACAAGACAACACACTTTAGCTGAGATATAATGACACTAATAGATAACAGATTTATGGGAAATGAAGAGGCATGCAAAACATTGGACATTGTCAAATTATCGGTACACTGCACAGCACCCTTACCAACCACAGGTTGAGTCATTCCATCGGCAGTTTGAATGTGTTCTGGGACTACTAGTGGGTATATGAAACAAATTCCCTAGCACTCCCAGTAATATGAAGAGAGACACCTGAATCAACTATCAAATTGAGTGAGCAAAAGAGGCAATGTTACCCCTAGACGTAGTTGGAGTGGGTGTGTCATCCAGCACACCTTTCTGCTTCATTTGCATCAACTGGTGGTATGCATCCAAATTCTCCCGCTCCCTTGGGTGACCTACATCTGCAATACATTCTTCCGCCACTTCCTTGCCCATCATGAGATTTTCCCGATAGCTTCCTAGTCCACCACCTCTACGACCTCCATGATCGCACCCCCGACCTCCACGACTGCGCCCTCGACCTCCAAACTTTCCCCGTCCACCTGCATCCCGCTCTTTTGTTGCATTCCCCTTCCACCTGCATCCCGCTCTTTCGGTGGATTGTGGTAATTCAGCCGGAGATGACCTATTTCGCCACAATTATAACATTGTTGTGTCTCGCTCCTGTATCCCTCGTATCCTTAATTGGTGGCCGCTAGAGCCGATTTCCCTCCCGGAAGAGTGGTCCCACCAGACTGGAGCCTAATCATGCTCTCCTCCTGCATTTTGGCTGAGATCGTCTCATCCAGCGTAGGAATCTTTGGATGAGCGAACAACATCACACATCTTTGCTCAAATGTTGGGTTTAACCCCTCATAAAGTGCATAGTCCTCCGTTGAACATCTCTCACCCCTTTCGTGCATTCAGGGTCTTTGCAGCATGCGGCTAGTGAGAAATAATCATAATCTGCTCATAGTCTCTACAAATATGCGACATACTCCTGGATCGAGTGATCCCCCTGGGTCACATTCTCAATCTCTCATTTGATCTAAAACACGCGCATGTTGTTGTCGACTCCCGCACAAAACCACTGCAGCTTCCCCCAAACCTCGCTTACCAGTTTCCACGCCATCCACCGTGATAACGATAAAAGTGACCATTGATTTTAGGAGTCATGTGTGCAACAGGCTGTGTGTAGTCTTCCATTCATTGTACCCATCAGAGTCCTTCTCTGGCTTCTTTCTTTCGCCCGTCAGATAGCCCAACAAGTTCCTTCTGGAGAGTGACCTTTTCACCATACGTGACCAACTTAAGTACGTAGTTGGTCTGTCGAGCTTCAGCTCCACTAGCGGAAGGTCCAGCTTTACTAGAGACGACGATGACTGAGTTAATCCCTCACCTTTTGACATCTGCAGGAATTCAAAAAACACTTTTAAATCCGCCTTCTCCATATTGCCACCAATTTCTCCATTAGCGCACTTTCATAATCTTGATTGATTTGTGAGTCGCAGCTTGATTAGCGAAGCGTACACCACTAGTTTCAACAAAAGCCCTCAACAAACAGGTTTGAGTGGGTCGCGCCCCTTTCAACAAAAAAGGGTTTTTGTTTTCCCGGTGAGAACACCTCAAGATCCACGTCGTAGTGTCGCGCTTGCCGAATGCCACACCCTGAATTTGGGACGTGCTCTTGTCCCCACCATGTCCACGAGTGGTTTTCTTTCCTGAGGACGACCTCCACATCGGAAGGGGAAGCCGCCTTCCTTCAGTCCTTGAGGTTTTGGATGCACCGGAGCGTATCTCTTGCCCCTCTTACTGTGCACGCGGGAAGGAGAAGTCGCCTTCTAGCTATCGCGCTCCTCCACTGCCGTATGCCGCGCAGAACTAATTCCGCTATGCTCGGCATACGCATACTCCTTCCGTTGAGCTCCGCCTCGGCTGCATGCACAATTCCTGCGAAATTTCTTCAGCCTTCGCCTGTAGATTCTTCTGTCGTGCTCCGCCTCGTCCTCGTGCGCAATTCCTGCGCAAAGTTCCCTGTTGTTGTGATGTCGTAATCCGGTCGAGACAATGTTGTAGTCCTTCTTTCTCCCGCCGCGCTCCGCGTCACTTCTCCTGTGTCACTTCTCCCGCGTCACTCCTCCGTCGCGCATCACTTCTCTGTGTAGGGACCTGTTGTGGCGTTACTCCTCCGTCGCACTTTGTTGTGCCTATGCCGCGCGTGCTTTCCTCCGCTCTCGTGTCGCACTGCGTGATAGAAGTAATTCCGCGCAGAGTCGCTCGTCTTTCTCCCGCGCAGAACTAATTCTGCACGTGATTTCTCTGTGTGACCGCTCCTTGCGCACTATTCCTCTTCCGCGCGCACTATTTCTCTTCCCCACTCACGCCACAGTTAGCGCAGAGTAAGGGAATGCAATAAATCAGGCCGGACTCCGCTGCGCGATGCTCCTACTGTCAAAGCCAGGAAAGAAAAAAAGAAAGGAAACCTAGCCCTCTCCGACAGGGGACTCCCCTCCGACAGACAATCCGTCCAGAAAAAAAACTTTTAATCCGCTTTGGAACTCTCACTCTGATACCAAGTAGAAAATAAGAGAAAAAATAAGCTTCTATTATTCTCACAATTGTCTTTGCATCATATACATATCTCCCCTATATATACACACAAGAGGGAGACCCAAAATTACAAACTGAGATGTATGACTAATCCCAAATAAAAGAGATATGCTATTGGCACACAATCTGTGCTATTTGCACATCAAATACCAACAAGTTTCCAAATAAAAGTCTACATTCACAACACACAACTTTAAGCGTATGTCTTTGATCTCTAACATATGATTTTATTTACTTTTATTGGTTGACATGGGAGTAGGTTGCCGATCCTATCGCGTTACTATGTTAGAACGTATGTATGTATCCAACATAAAGACAAATAGTTGTACTTGAAGAGGTCTATGATTTTTAAATCCACAAATGTATGTAAGTTTCTTGCTTCGTGATTTTATCCTCAAGAGTTATATCGCAGTAAAAAAATGACCACATAAAGTGATAATTTTCATGCAAACCAATCAGTAATTAAATACTATTTGAATTTGAAATCTCTGGTAAAGCTCAACACTTAACACAAATGAATAGGGAATGAAGATTGATGTGAAGGCTCTGTTTGGGGGGGGGGAGTTTTATTTTCACCGTTCAGGACGGTTACGACCGCATGAACCGGAACTTTAATTATGGTCCGGTTCATGCGGATCGTAACAGCTTGACCGGTGAAAATAAGTCCCCCCAAACAAGAGCCGAAATTTGACTAAATAGCTTGCATATGCCAATTAATGAAGGTAATATGATTTTTTTGCGCTTCACATTCTAGGTACGTATACTCCGCAGAATAATTGGTTGCTAGAAGAGCTACCAAAAGTAAATAGGAGTGAAACGCCGTGGTTGATAGTGCTTATGCATTCACCTTGGTACAACAGCTATGACTATCATTATATGGAAGGGGAATCTATGAGAGTGATGTTTGAAGCTTTGTTTGTGAAATACAAAGTTGATATAGTATTTTCTGGCCACGTACATGCATATGAGCGCAGTGTAAGTACACTCAATTAATCATTCATTTTTTTGACATTCTATGAAATATTGAGTAGCAATAAGTTTCTTTTATTATCCATTATAGTTTCATTGAAGGTATTTTTCAGTGGCAAAAGAAAACAAATGACATGATAATAAACATAGTTTTTATAGTTTGATTGAAGGGCATACCCTACAAAACCAAACAAAGGATAGAAAAATGATGTATAGCCTCTACAACAACCACTAATAGAATCTACTAACAAGCAAATTGAAGAAATATCTATTACACTATTAGTGAAATGACCTTTACAATTCAAGTTTTAAATTAAACTTCCCAATAATATAGAACTCGAGACTATAACAGAAGATTCCATAGAGCTATATCCTTGGTCATAAGAGTGGAATAGCAACAACATAAAAAGACAACTAACAAATTGAATGCAACTGAAGAGCAATACAACATTAACACATAATGAGAGAACAAGATAATATAACTAAGACCAATCCCCATCCAAGAAAAAATGTAGAACTCCCAACCAATGTGACACCAATGCTACCACGAATAAAAGAAAAGAAAGAAAAAGGTAAAACACCCATTAACATAAAAATAATATATAGTACCTGGAAGTAAGATACAACTGCCAAGGGCCAAATGATAAAATCACAAGACATCCCATAAAGCCATGGCTAATTCCAAGTTCAAAGAAGGAAATGGAGGGAGATGGGAAGATTTATCCTTCTCATATTAGGATGTAGTATCATGATATTTAGTGCACATCTATGTATCCTTGAAAAGCTGAGTTTATCATCATCAATAAGATTTTCTTATAAACCTAGGAAAAATAGAGTTCAGATAACATTTTTTTCTTTAATAGTATGACTATAGTTAACACACTTGTCAACAACAATATTCCCTCTCTATAGGTATGATTGATATTGAAAGTCGTACTATCCAAAATGGAGAAGATGTCAAAAATCCCGCCGTGCTCTTGTGACGACTTCAACGTTTTCTCTCTGATTTCTCTCGATCCCATTGGCCCAAGCTTCTGTTGCTGATCCCTCTTGAGTCTGGCCAAGCTTTCCTTTGTCCATGATGAAGGTTCTTCTTCTTTGATCCTCCCAGTCGAGTCGATCCCTCCGTTGCTCTTCAACGAGGAAGCCACTCATCTGTCATTGCTTCACTGGGCCTTATCCGTCGTTGACCCATTTCTAGATCGCGCGTCTCCGCTCCAGTTGGCTTCTGCTTCCAGCGACTCCTGTCATGACTCCATCGCAGATTCCGTCGTCATCTTCTGGCGACAATCCTGACAGCTCTTCCCTTGTTGATCCAGACTCCTGTGCTCATCAACAATCAAGTCAGTTTGCTGCTCAGTCCAATGCACCTCGTCGCCCGCCTATCCGTTGCCATTATTGTTAGTGCGTTGTTCATGTCAAATTTGAGTGTCGCAAGTTTCAGAGGGCTCAATAGTCTAGTCAACAATGTGCTCATAGTGCACCTTTGGCTCACTTTTTTGCTCCGACGCAGTCACTCTGTTTCTGATTTTGCCCAACAAATTGATCAACAGCTCTCTCTCAGCTCACTGCCTCGCTCCTCTGCATCCTTGCTCCCACCGGATGTCTCCCAGCCGGCTGCCTCCGCCCCTACAAGTATCTCTCCCTTCGACTGGTTTCTTGACTATGGAGGCTCTTTTCACATGACCTATGATGTCACTCACCTCTTGTCATGTCTGCCCGTCTCTTCTTCCCTTAACTTTATGGTAGTAGATGACATTATTCTTCCCATCAACAGTTATGCCTCCTTCATACCTGTCTTTTTCATGTTCCTGATGTTGTCTGCATTCCCAAGTTATCTATGAAACTTAATCTGCCAGCCAACTCACATCCCACAGTTTTCTTGTTATTTTTGATGAGTTTACATGTCGTGTGCAGGATCGTCTGACAGGGACACTCCTTGGAGCTAGCCTTCACCGTAGCGGGGTGTACGTCCTTGATTGTCTCCATCCTCCATCCACTTCATCGTCACCAGAAGCTTCTACCCTTTACCATCCTTTGGTGGACTTCTTTCAGTGGCATCACCATCTCGGTCATCCCAGTGATTCGCGTCTAACGTCTCTTATCACTCATGGTTTCCTTAGTCGTGTTTTTGTTTGTAGGCTCCACTCTTGTACAGGTTGTAATCTTAGTAAACAATTATAACCCCCATGCCAGTCTAGTGAGTCTTGGTCTCAACGTCCTTTTGATTTAGTTCATTTTGATGTATGGAGTCCCACACCTTTTGTATCTAAGGGCGGGCACCGGTATTATGACCTTTTCGTTGATGATTATTCTCGTTATTGTTGGGTCTACTTTATGCATTCTTGTTCTGAATTTTTTTAGATTTGTTACTTTTTCTTCTATGGTGCACACCCAATTTTCTGCTTCCATGCATATTTTTGTTCTGACTCAAGGGAGTAGTACCTCTCTCATGCCTTTTGCGATTTGTTAGCTACCCAAGACACTCTCCCTCAACTTTCATGTCCCGGTGCTCACGCTCAGAATAGCATCATAGAAAGGAAGCATCGCCACATTGTTGACATACTGCACCCTTCTCATTTGTTCTCATGTTCCTCATGTTTAGTTTGAGGCTGTTTCCACTAATGTTTATCTTATTAACCTGCAAATTTCCACTTTCCTTTAGAGCCAAAGTCCTGGTGAGTATCTTTAATCTCGACCCCCATGTTACACTCATCTTCATATTTTTTGTTATCAGTGCTATCTTTTACTCCCTCCACATGAGCGTACCAAGCTCTCTGATCAGTATGTTTCTTATGCTTTTCTTGGATACAGTACTGAGCACAAGGTCTATTGATGTTATGACTTTATTGTACGTTGACTTCGCATCTCACTTAATGTTACCTTTAACGAGTCTCGCACTTTCTTTGTGTCATCAATGCCCTCGACCTCACACTTATCTGTTACTCCCTCTAACATGCAGTTTCTCACTCTCCCCATCTCCCTGCCTCATGTATCCTCTCCTCTGATATGTCCACCTCCTCTTCCTCTGTCACCTCCTCTTCCCTTGCCGTAGTCTACTCTGTCACCTCCTCTTCCCTTACCGCAGTCTACTCTATCACCTCCTCACTCCTCATTCGTCACCCACTTCTCCTTTTGATGAGTTGTTCATTTGGAACTGTGTCCATCCTCTTCTATATCACTACACTCGTCATCATCCTTCTATTTCTTCGCCTCCAGTGCCCACAGACTCAGTGTTTATCGCTACCCACTTCGTGAGAGAGACATTCTCCTGACTGTCTTAGACTTGATACACTACCGCTGGACTTGCCTACCCTTCCTGCTACTGTCTGCGGTACTCCAAAGCCGGCTTCCGATCGTGGGCTGCCGGATACCTGAGTGACAGGCTGTCATGTCAACTGAGTTAGAGGCACTTGAACACACCTTGGATTTTGTTCTTGTTCCACCCAGTGCTATTTCTATTACTTGCAAGTTGGTCTTCAAGGTCAAGACTCACTTTGATTGTTATGTGGAGAGGTACAAGGCTCGATTTGTGTCTTGTGGTTTTCAGCAGGTGCGGGGACGCGACTATGATGAGACCTTTTCTTTGGTCGCTCACATGACGATGGTTCGTACTCTTATTGCAATTGCAGTTTTTCACAACTAGTCTCTGTCTCAGCTCAACGTGAAGAATGTTTTTCTTCATGGTGATCTTCAGTAGGAGGTGTACATGCTTCCTCCTCTTGGTCTCTCCTCTCCTCCAGGCCTTATCAGCCGCTTGAGGCGGGCTCTTTATGTGCTCAAGTAGGCGCCCTGCACATGGTTTTGCATGTTTTAGCTTAGTCATTACAGCCACCGGTTTTTAGCCGAGTCCACATGATCTAACCATGTTTGTGCACTCCTCTCATGGCCAAACTCTTCTTTTATTCTATGTGAATGATATGATTATTATTGGTGATTATCCATCTCATGTGGACTTCATCAAGCATCACCTTTAGCAGTCGTTTCAAATGACTGACCTTTGACAGCTGTGCTACTTCTTGCGCCTTGAGGTCAGCTCTATAGTCCGTAGTTTTCATCTCTCTCAGCAGTGTTACACATCATATCTCTTAGCCAGGGTTGCTTTCTCTTACTCTCGCACAGTTCACCCCTATGGAGCTTCACCTTCAACTATGTCTACATGATGGGGTTCCAGTCTCTGATCTTACTCACTACTGCCACCTTATTAGGAGTCTCGCCTATCTCACCATTACTCGGCCCGATATTGTGTATGTTGTTCATGTGTTAAGTCCGTTTGTTAGTGTGCCTATCTCTATGCATTATGGTCTCCTACTGCAGCTCCTGCGCCATCTCCGGGCGACGACTTCTCGTGGTCTCTTCTTCTCTAGTGGTAGTTCTGTACAACTTCGTGCTTAATCAAATGCTACATGGGCTAGTAATCATGTTGATTGTCGCTCTGCCACGGGTTCCTATCTATTTTTGGTTTCTTCACGTATTGCATGGAAGTTCAAGAAATAGACTGGTGTTTCTCATTCCAATACTGAGGCTGAACATTGGGCCATGACTACAACTGTTGAGGATATCATTTGGCTCAATTGGTTTCTTGAGGACCATGGTGTCTCTTATCCATATCTCACTTCACTCATTGTGATAACACTGGTGCTAGTTATTAAAGGCGCAAGGCGCATCAAACGCAAAGGGGTCTTGGAGCCTAGGCACAAGGCTCAAGGTGCAGGCGCGCGCCTGACGAAGGCAAGGCGCAACCACATCCATTTTAAATAATCAGCATCAAATATCATTTCAGCTTCTCGATCAAATTTTTCATCTACTCTACTAATTAATCATTCATTACTATCGTTTATATCTCTTAAAAAATAAAATCAATGTGATGACTTGCGTCATATCTAAGTCTCAATACACAATTATCTTTCACAAACAGTAATTCAATAAAAAATTATTGAGTTCTTACATTATTTTTTTCTTAATTTTTGAAAAAAAAAAATAACAACAAAAATCTCACTCAGGCGTGTCGTTTATATTCTAAAGACGCAAATAAAGCGCACGGAGGCACAAACCTCTGAGCCTGGTGAGCCTGGAGCCTGAGGCGCGCCTTTAATAACATAGCACTGGTGTCATTCGAATTACTCTAAACCTGGTGAAGCATTCACTCTCCAAGCATATCGGGGTGGACGCTTTCTTTCTATGTGAGCAATATGGTTGTGGCACTCTTGTTCCTTCCGAGCAGTAAATTGCAGATTTGATGAATAAGCCGCAGACCCGGACCTAACATTCATATCTATTTTCCAAACTATCGGTGTATGCTCTCCCGTGAGTTTGAGGGGTGGGGGGGTGTTAGATATATTGTATATTATATATGGTAGACATAGGTTAAGCTCGCCTTGGGTGTTATGAGCACCCTCTCATGTACATTTATATATGCTATATTGTTGACGTGAATAGCTTTTTGATCCATTTCTATCAATTAGTATAAATGATGGTGTTTTAATACTTGAAAAATTTCCAAAAGAAAGTTCCAAATTAAACTTTCAATGGCTTTGGCTGCAAGGAAATTCAGGCTCACATTACCACCATGGAATTTGTTATGATGTTGTGAGAAAATTCCTGAGTAATGATACTAACATTGGCACTTCTTCCTTGGAAAAAATGTATTTTGTTTGTAGCTAACAAGGAAAGAAAAAAAATTTGTCTCTTGGCAAAAGCTTAAGAAGAATCTTTTTACAAAAATGTAATATGCTTAATTAATTGATTTATATGGTCTTTCATACCATGTTTAAGAGGTTTTAATCACTTTGAATTGAATTATAGAATATTCACATGACTATTGAATGTTTAGAAGAAACATTACTTCCTCGAGTACTATCGATGTAAGCAGGATATTTTTGTCTAGCATGAAGACATACTAAAACTAGATAAATTAAGGTTAGAAAGGATTATATTAAAAGGAGGAAGACTTATTGAAGATGAGATAATAAAAAAGAAACATATGGGGTTGGTTTGCAAAACTATTAGATTCTTTTTAATAAAAAATTAATTACAACATATACATCTAACATGAGATAAATTATTATTGGTAGAAGAGCTTAGAATCTATATTATGTACACTTGTGCTCTGATTTGGGACTATATTCCAATAATTTCCCTCACAAGTAAGATTTTTGACATCTAATATTATAATTGTTTTTTTTATTTAGGAGACAAGAAATTGTTTCATTGAGCTTAACCTACTAAGATATCATATTAGAATCTATACATCTAACCCAAAACTAATCAATTATATAGGTGAAGGAGACGAGGATCAATACCAAAAAAGCGAGTTAACTAAATTTTTTAATGCCGGCTTACTCTCAACATATATATATGAGGTTTGGTATGTGCAACAAAGGTTAAGATGCATTGATAAGGTCCATAGATGGAATTGATACGAAAATAACTGGAATTAAATTTAGTCAACAACAAAATCGCTAGAAGGTGTAAGAAGAGTTGAGAGGAAAATAATAATGATGTTATTAGAAACAAGCCCTTTACGCATACATATATAAGGTAAGGGGAAAAACACACAAAGACCGAAACACCCTCGAGAGGGATAAAAACATAAAAACCGGACTTGAGATAACCCATTACGTGCAACTCTCCCCCTCAAGTCGGACGGTAGATATCTGTTATTCCGAGTTTATGGATATCATCAATAAAAACATCACCCCAAGCTTTTGGTGAAGTCATCAGCTAACTGATCTTTAGAGTGAACGAAAGGAGTGACTAAGTTCCCTTTTTCCAGATGTTCTTTGATAAAATGGCGATCAACCTCAATTCTGCCATGTTGAACAGGATTGTGAGCTATGTTGATGGCAGCTTTGTTGTCACAGAACAGCGAGATGAGAACATTCTCCTGAAGGGCCAAGTCTTGCAATAAGTGCGCAATCATAAACCTTCACAAAGACCTTGAGACATTGACTGATACTCGGTTTCAGCACTAGATCTGGCCACAACATTTTGCTTTTTGCTACGCCATGTGACCAAATTTCCGCCAACAAAGGTACACTATCCAATAGTAGATTTCCTGTCATCATGGCTTCCAACTCAATATGTATCAGTAAAAACTTCAATCATTAAATGCTTATTCTTTGAAAACATCAGCCCCCCGACAGGGAGCCGTCTTTAAGTACTGAAGTCTGCGGTAGGCAGCATCCTAATGTCTGATCCTGGGGGCCTGCATATATCTACTCAATATTCCTACCGCATAAGTGATGTCGGGACGAGTGTGAGAGAGGTATAAAATCCTCCAACCAATCTATGATAACTCAAAGAATCGGGGCGATCGTCATCGCTGTCTTCATTGATCCTATGGTTCTCCTCCATTGGGGTGTTAGCAGGGACACAACCAAGCATCCCAGTCTCTTTTAACAAATCTAAAACATACTTGCGTTGAGAGATGAAAATACCCTGGTCAAAAAGGGTCACTTCAATTCCTAGGAAATAATGTAGCCTTCCTAAGTCCTTTATTTCAAACTCTGCCGACAGAAGAGCCTTTAGCTTTGATATTTCATATAAGTTATCTCCGGTGATCCCAATGTCATCAACATAAACAATAAGAACTACAATTTTTCCCTCATTCTTCCTAACAAATAAGGTATGATCTGATTGTCCCTGTTTGTAGCCAAACTTGATCATGGCCTTGAGAAACCTGCCAAACCAAGCCCTGGGAGACTGCTTTAGTCCATACAAAGACTTCCTTAAGTGACAGACGAGTCCTTCTTGTCCCTTCTTCACAAAACCCGGGGGAAATGTCATGTACACCTCTTCATCAAGATCACCATGCAGAAAAGTATTTTTAACATCCAGTTGGTGTAGATCCTAGCCCAAGCACGCAACACAAGATAGAATAACGCGAACAGAGTCCATCTTTTCTACCGGGGCAAAGGTCTCCTGGTAGTCGACTCCCTGAGTCTGTTCGTATCCACGAGCCACCAGATGGGCTTTATATCGCTCAACTTTACCATCCTGATTTTGCTTAATGGAGAAAACCCACCTTGAACCGATTGTTTTCTTGTCAATAGGAAGGGAAGAGACATCTCATGCGTGATTCTTATTCAAGGCATACATTTCCTCCTTCATTGCTTGAGCCCATGCTGGAATGCAAACCGCCTCCTACCACGTCTTAGGAATAGTGATCACAGACAAGGAAGATATAAAACACTGATGAAGCTGAGAAAGGTGTTCATAAATAACATGATTAGAGATAGGGTGGTCCGTACATACAACCTTACCTCTTAGCACAGCAAGGGGAACATGCAAATTAGCATCAAAATCTGAGTCCAAAGACAGCACTGGCAGTGACGGAACAACAAATGACTATTTACATGTTCCACGAAAATGATATATATGAGGAAAAGGGGAGATGAGAGATAGATGATGGTATATAAAAGACAATGACGTAGGTGTCGTAGGGGACGGAGTTGTAGGTGTCGAAGGAGGTGTAGGTGTCGAAGGGGACGAAGGAAGTGTAGGAAGAGTAGATATGGTGGAGAACATAGTAGGTGTAGGGGGAATTAGAGGGAGTGGTACTGAATCTATGACATCATTCTCCCCCCCCTCCCCGACGAGTGGAGTGAGTTGATCCAAGTAATAAGATTCTTCCTCGCGGAAGGTCACGTCTATGGTACCGAAAAAGCGTCTGGAAAGAGGGAGATAACACTGATACCCTTTTGTCGTGACAGAATATCCAAGAAAGACACAATGGAGAGCCCGAGGGTCAAGCTTGTCACGATGAAGCTGATGGACGTGAACAAAATATACACACCCAAAAACGCGGGGTGGAAGATGAGAGGCATGAACAACAGAAGTAGAGGAGAGACGGGCTAGAGGAGTAGTATAATTTAGAACCCGTGAAGGAAGACGATTGATAAGATGAGTAGTAGTTAGGATGGCATCACCCCAATATGATTTCGGGAGATGCATGGTGGTGACAAGGCACCGGGCAACATCAAGGAGATGCCGATTTTTTCGTTCAGCAACACCATTTTGGGTAGTGGTGTAAACATAAGTGGTTTGGTGAATAATTCCATGGCTAGAGAGGTATGGGCCAAACGCTCCACGATCATCGTATTCTCCCTCATTATCACTACGAAGAACACAGATATTACCATTGAAGTGAGTTTGCACCATTTTATGGAAAATTTGAAATATCAGAAACACTTCATTTTTTTCATTAAGGGGTAAACTCAAGTAGTGCGGGAAAACAATCGATAAATATGACAAACCAACGATAACCAGCTAAAGATACAACAGGAGAAGGCCCCCAAACATCAGAATGTATAATAGCAAAAGGAGTAGTACTAGGAGAATATAAATATGACGATGAATGTCGAACATGTTTTAAACTTTCACAAACATCACATTTTAAAGTTTTAATAAACGGTAGTAAAGTCGGAAATAATCTCTAAAGGTAGACTGGAGAAGGATGACCAATATGCAAATGCCAGCGTCGAGCCTCAACAGCAGTAACAGCAGAAGAAGAGAGAGCAAGGGACGATGAAGTAGCATCCAGATAATACAGGCCACCGCAATTCCTACCACTGACAATGATCCACTTCGTACCATGTTCCTGAAAACACAAGAATCAGAAAAGAAGGTTACAGAACAGTTAAGAGATCGAGTGATATTGCTAATGGAAAGAAGACTATGAGGAAAAGAAGGAACATGCAAGACAGAAGAAAGGGAAAGAGAGGGGGAACATGAAATGTTTCCCTTGCCCGCAATAGGGGACAAGATGTCGTTTGCGGAGACAACCTTGTCCTTACCAGACAAGGGAGTGTAAGAAGAAAAACCTGAGGAGGAGCCGGTCATGTGATCGGTAGCTCCCGAGTCAATGATCCACTCAGACGGAGGTATCGCAGCAGCATTAGCACTGGGCTTAGCAGTAGTAGCAAAGGAAGTAGAAGTACCCAAGGTACTGTCTGACTGGGAGTGCAAGAGGAGACGAAGAACATCCAATTCAGATGCGATAAAATGTCCCGGGGGCTGACAAAGATGGTCGTCATGAACCTTAGTGGAGTAAGCAGCATCATAAGGACGAGAAGCACTTTGAAGGGCCCCCCTCGTCCTGGTCCACGACCACGTCCTCGACCATGGCCGGATCCAAGTGGAGCAAGGTGAGGATGGAGCTTGAAGCACACGTACCAAGTATGGCCTCTGCGACCACAGTAATCACAAGTAGGAACAACATTGGTATTGTTGAATCCACCTCAACCAACACTAGTAAAGGCAGAGCAATCCGAAGGAGTAGCAGTCGAGCTGAGGGACCTCCGACGGTCTTCATCGCCAAGAACCATGCTAAAGGCCTCCCGAAGAGATGGAAGGGGAGATCGGTGTAGAATATTTGTTCGAACCATATCCATTTTCATGTTCAAGCCCATCAGAAACACATGTAGACTAAAATAATAATGACGGAAGAAGCAATGCCTAAAACAGGATTAACAAAATAAATGGAAATCAACAAGAATAAAGGAGAATGATGATTCATACAGCCAAGTGCAACTAGTTGGGATACTGCAATAAATGAAAATAAGACTGTAGATTTTAAATAAGTGAATGTTAAGTGCAGTGAAACTAAAATATAGTTAAACATGCACCATGGATGACTATTTTCTATATTGCAGGAAAGAATATCAAATATTGCATATAATATATCAAATGGCCAATGCACTCCAGTTCCAAACCCATCTGCTCCTGTCTATATTACCATTGGTGACGGTGGAAACATAGAAGGGCTTGCCACCAGGTTCGATATCTTTCTTTCAGTATGTTTTCTCTGTATTTGATGTAATAGATGGAGTAACCAGTTATACAACTTATGCATCCAACTTAAAATTAATTAAATTCCAGCAAATAGTAGTTAATGTTGCATATTTTATCCACATTATACATGTGTCAATGAATCATTAAAAGTATTTTTAATTTATCATATTTGAAATGCATTAAATCGAATAAAATGAATATTTTATTGCTTATACTCCAATATTTCTATTTCAGTAAGACATTACTATAATTTCAAATTTATATCCTTCCAAATATTAGAGTCTATTTCTATTTCAGTAAGACTACAATTTCAACAACAATAATCAACAAACTTTTGTTTATTGCTTAATTATTCATCTAATTTCACAATGCCTATTTGATAGATTTGTAGAGGCAATTGCAGGATTTAAGTAGAAAGCAGAGTGTAGGGGAGAACAAAGCAACAAAATAAAAAGGGGTTTTATTTTTTACTTTGATTTTACTTGAATACATCTCGTACACATACAACCCTTTTATAAGCATGCTTAGCCCACTGACGGTTACAATAGTAATTATTCAGCCAAGGAGATAGCAACTGGTTTAATTGAGTTAACCATTGAATTAAATAAAGTCAGATTATCTTTTACACCCCCTCTAAATCTGAGCTTTCTCTTTTCCCCATCTCCGTCTTCAATTTGATAAACTGATCCCTTGGTAGCTACTTTGTAATAATATCAGCTAGCTGGTCCTCTGTGGGGCAATAAGAGAGATTGATCTTCTTCTCTAGTAGTTCTCTGATGAAATGAAGGCTCCATTTGGTTCGGCGGTGGCAGGTCGATCCGGCGGGTGGAAACAGAGTGTTCGAACCGGAGGGGGGAGGTGGCTGCTCCAAACGGAGCTTTTTGGGGCGTTTCTCAAGGCAGACGGGTGGAAACGGAGCAAACGCCGCCGGAGGTTCATTTGTTTACCCTCCTTCCGGCGGCGTTTGCCCAAAACGGAGCAGCGAAACGCCCAAACAAATAGAGCCGAAATCTAATGTCGATGTGTTCGCTCCTATTATGGTGGACCTAGTTATGGAGAGGGAAATAACAAAAGTGTTATCGTAGTTGATTTTTACCCCTTTGTCCTTCTCTTCATCCTGATAGACTTCTTTATTCAATGTAGTCATAGGGATTCACAGGCAGCTGAGTTGAGTTCCATGTATTCAACTATGATTGTGGAAAGTGCCACCTTTTTGTTGTTTCCATAAGCACCAAGAGACTAGCTTAAAACCAATGGAGAACATAAAGCCTCGTGAGTTTTTTTTTCATCAATGTTGCTTATGTTAATGTCTAGGAAGCACCGGTACGGGTACCGGGTACGATACGCACCCGGTACGGCGGTACGCCAAAATTTAAAAACCATGGATACGGGTACGACATGATACGTTATAACAAATATTATATATATATATCACAAGTGCATTAAATAGTTCTCAAAACATCGAAACATCGAGCATATATCATAACTTAAAGTACAAGTACGCAAATCAATCAAACATAACATGAAGTTTTCAAACATTAAACATTCATAAATATTATAAAATTTAACAACTTATATGTTTAAACTTAAGTCTACTCATCATTCTTTTTTTTTCTTCATTGTTGGAGATCAACATCTTCAATCTTCGGTTAGTCTAGAGACAAGTTAGCCATTTTGTTAATAACTTGCGTCGTAACAACACGTTCAATACACGTACTTGTAACAAAAACGTACTAGTAACCAGAAACATACTCGGTACAGATACACAACTTAATTGGATGTACCAACACTTCCTATCATGGAGCCAACTTTTGTTTACTCTAGAAAAACAGACTCCTATAACAATGTGTAAAATGACGTGCTAAGCCCAAATGTGTCCACATAGGTGTATCCGTCGAGAATCGGGTACGTACCGGTACCGGATACGTATCCAGTACGGGTACGCTGTCTTCGGGGAAGTATACGTGCTTCATAGGTTAATGTATATTTGGTTATATAACGGGCTCGGTGGATTAACGATTTTGGTTCGGATACCGGGATATCCGATATCCGTATTAAACCTAAGGTTTGCCTATAAAACCCAAGTTGAGGGCAACGGGGAGATAGTTTCACTTTGACCACCATCTAGGATGTTTTGAACGATATAACATTCTCGAAGAGTGAAACTCTAGCCGCTCACGAATCCTGCTCTCGTGCTCTCGTGGTTTTTCATTTTCTATTTTCCGCCAAACTCCTGATTCCTGGACCTAGCCGCCGCCGCTACCATTGATCGGGAATAGGAAGAAGCTCGTGTTTTCTTTTTCCTTCTCTGCGCTTTCTGCGACTGGAGGAAGAAGAAGTCCTGTCGCCCCCCCCCCCCCACCATGGCGCTCATCCCCGTGTCGCGGTTCCTGATACTGCCGCTATCTTAGGTCGGAACAAGGAGAAAAATCCTGTGCGGTCGTTTTTCACTGATTTTTTCGGCTTCCTGGAGGGAAAGCGCCGCCGCAGATCAAGGAGGACTGCTCGTCTGAAGTTCGTCGCGCCTCAGTCCTCGCAGATCTAGATCGCGATATCTTAGGTCGTTGTTTTTCGGTGCGCCGTGTAACGGCCTCCCCAGCCCACAGCTCAAAAGGACGACCGTCGGCACCCCCAACATCCAACACGAAAGGGTTCAGCCTCAGCAGATCTGCAGACCATGCACTCCAACCCCTCTCCATCAACAGACGGGTTGTTGAAAGCCGCGGACTCCCTTCGATGAGAAGTGATCAAGTAAGCGCCCCTACGGGGACTTCCCAGGAGGGCACCCATCTCAGGACTACTCCAGTCCGAGCACGCTTAACTATAAAGTTTTTCACTTCTCATCACCAATTGAGTTGCAACTTAATTAGTGATGAGGAGTGGTTGGAAGGCTCCTTATCAAGGAAGTCTCGGGTTAGATCACCGGTCTCAACAACCCGCCACGGCTGAGAAATAAGCGTGGAGAGGGGTTGGGGTGCATGGTCTGCAACTCAATTGGTAATGAGGAGTGGTTTGAAGACTCCTTATCAAGGAGGTCTCGGGTTCGATCCCCGGTCTCAACAACCCGCTGCGGCCGAGAAACAAGCGCGATGAGGCCTTGGGGTGCATGGTATACAGACCGGTTGAGGCTGAACCCTTTCGAGCATGGTGTTGGGGGTGTCAGCGGTCGTCCGTTTGAGCCGTAGGCTGGGGAGGCCGTTACACGCCGCACCTGCTTTAGTGAGTGGATTTTTAAGCCACCACTGCTCTGATCGGGAACGAAGGAAAATCCCGACGCATCGCTTAGTCTGGGATAGGGTAAATCAACTCCGCTGCTCCCGATTTAGGGTTTTTCTGCCTCACGCCGCCCTGCAGTTGTATCGGGAAGGAGAAAGAGGCTCGTCATCGGCCTGGATTTTGCTCCCCGTTACCATTTTCCAGTGTAAAAGCTTCTAGCCGCCGCTTCCAAACAGATCTTTAGATCTTGCCGCCGTCGCCGCTTCACTGTTGTCGTAGATAGTTTTCTGTCACAGATCAAGGAGTCAAAGATCTCTCGTCGCTTGTTTTGAGGTTTCGTCGTTGCCGTGTTCTGTTTTTGTCGCTCCTGTGATCCGATTTTGCCAGATCTAGTCTCCACCTTGCCAATCTCTATGCATTATTTTCAGATTTAGGGCAACCCAACAATCAGTTGGAGTTTTTTGGCACTTTGGCCGCATGTTACACTGTTGAAGGCTGCTTGTTTGGGGATCAATGACACGTTATAAGGAAGGGGAACAATTTCTCGTCTCTGGTCCCAATGATTAAATTGGAAAAGTTCACGGCGACAGAGTTCAACGACTGGAAGTTGAACACACAGTTTGGGATGAAGTACCTGAACGTGCTCTACATCTTTCAGTATGATCGTGTTGATGTTATCAGGACTGACGATGAAGCTCAGTGGATCGTTGATGAGCACTTCTGTTGAAAATATTTGTTGAACTGCTTATCCTTCAGCTTGATAAAGACTTACATCAAGATGAAGAATGTCAAGGAGATCTGGGAGGCATTGGAGGAGCACTTTAAGAAAGAGGACTTGTCCAAAGCTCACCTAGTGAACAAGTTCAATTCCTTCACATTTGACGAGGAGAAGACAATTCTCCCTCGGGTATCTGAATTTGAGAATTTAGTTGATTTCTTGCATAGTGAGAATATTTCTCTACTACACAGTTTTGTTGCTGATACTATTATTTATAAATTGTCTTCCACATGGTACAATTTTAAAACTGAGATGTACCGTAAGAAGATGCAGGTTGGTCGGAATGAGCTCAAACGTTTTATACGCATTGAGGATGAAAATATGATTAGACACGTATTAGAAGTTGTTAGTAAACAAAAAGATGTTTTAACATGATTTCTAACTCTAAACGTTTGTCTAACCCTAAGAAGACCAAACCCCCTTAGAGTAATTTGTAGTTTAAAGGCAAGTGTTTCAACTGCAATAAATGGGGGCACATTGCATCTGATTGCAGGCGTCTTAAGAAGGAAAGGGTCAGTGTACCACAAGACAACAACCAGATTAATATGGTTAGTCCTGCTGAGTCATCTAACTTTATTGGTATGGTTGGAAATGTGAAGGCCAACACTGAGTGGTACTTGGATTCGAGGGCAACATGCCATAATTGCAACAACGTTAAACTGCTGACAGGACTAACTACTGTAAAAGAATCTGTGATCATTGCAAATTGTGAAACAGTTGATGTTCTGAAGGTGGGGAATGCAACTTTGCTACTCTCCTCAGGTAAAATTTTAATCTTAAAAAATGTTAAATTATTTCTTCACTAGCTGCTAATTTAGTGTCTAATAGTTTACTTTGTGATGCTGGTATGTCTTTCAATTTCTGTAGCGATAGAGTAACACTGTCAATTAACTCACACTATTTTGATTGTGCATACGTCCAAAATAGAATATACCATCTAGGTCTAACAAACGAGATAGTTCAACAAGTTCAATCAAACTTAGTTAGCTCTAAGGCTCTACATGAGAAACTAGCACACGTAAACTATAGGAAAATTTTCCAAATAGCTAGAACTCACCAGATCACATTAGACGCTAAAAATCAACTTGAGAAATGTGAAGTGTGTGCTCAGAATAAGAACACTAAAAAATCTTTTAGTGCGGTTACTAGAAGCACAACACCCCTAGAGCTAATACATTCTGACATCTGTGACTTTAAAAGTTTTGTCATCAAAGGGGATATGAAGTATATGATCACTTTTATAGATGACTGGTCTAGGTTTTGTCATATTTTTTCCTTAAAACTAAAGATGAAGCGTTTGAAAAGTTTTGTCTTTTCAAAACCAGAATAGAAAACCAACTTGACATGAAAATTAAAAGATTTAGAAGTGATCATCATTGCTCTTTACTCACCCCAACAAATAGATAACTGAGAAAAAAATAAAACGTTAACAAAAATGTTAAACTCTATACTCCTGACTGCTGACATGTCTACTACCTATCGGGGAGAAGCAGTATTAACTCCAAATCACATTCTAAATAAAGTTTAGCATGATAAGTTAGAGGTTACACCTTACGAGCTTTGGTTTAAGAGACCCCCAAACATAACTAGACTTAAGACCTAGGGTTGTATAGTTTATGTTAGGGTTTCCGACCCAAGAAAGTCTAAGCTAGGACATAAGACCAATACATGTGTCTACCTAAATTATGCTAAAGATAGTGCTGCAGATAGATTTTTATATATCTCCAATAATATAATTATAGAATCTAGGAATATTGTGTTCTTTGAAGATAAATTTTTAAAGATAAGAACTTGTCACTCTCAGGTATGCAAGCAACTATTACTGAAGAAGATTCTGAATCAGTACCGAGCACCTCCTATTCAATTCCAGTAGACATAGTGGCCTATAGTCTAAAAGGACTTCTGCGAGAGAGAAAACTCTCAGAACCTTCGATAGTGATTTTGTCACTTACCATGTTGAGGCTGATCCATCCACCTATAAGGAAGCGATAAGATCAAGGGATTCACTACTTTGAAAAGAAGCAATTGATGAAGAGATGAACTCTCTACTTCAGAACAACATATGAATGTTGGTTGATAAGACAAAATGGACTAAAACTATAAGATGTAAGTGGCTTCTGAAAAGGAAATTAAATCTTGATGGTAACGTAATTAAGTATACTTACCAGTGTGTCACTTAACAACTATTAAGATTCTCTTTGTCATTACATCTATTGAGAACTTTATTGTTCATCAAATGAATATTAAGGCTGCCTTCTTGAACGGAGATCTGACTGAAAAGATCTACATGAGTCAATGTGAATGTTTCATTATAGAAGGTTGAGGAAAAAAGATTTGTAACTTATTAAAATCACCATAAGGACTAAAATAAACACTTAAATTATAACATGAGAAATTTGACTATAGTGTAAAGGATATGAGATATGTCGAGTCTCTTTGATAAATGCATTTACATACATCATAAATCAAATAAAGTTGCTATAATATTCTTGTATGTAATTGATAGGCTAATTCTAGGACCTGATCAATCTGAAGTGGATAGCGTAAATTTAGGTCTAATAAAAGAATATAACATTAAGGACCTAGGTATAATTGAAACTATATTAGGCATTTTCTTAAGTCAAAACCACTACATAAAATTCATGTTGGATACGCGGCGAAACAGTGGAAGTAAAATAATAGAGACACCATATGACTACAATAACCACATAAAGCACAATGAAGGAGTTGTGGTTAGACAGTTAGACTATGTTAAACTGATTGGTAGTCTCATGTATGTATGGTTTGCACGAGACCTGACGTAGCTTTTACGATAGGCATGTTAAGCAGATTCAGTAATCTTAGCCAAGACTATTGAAATGCCCTTGATATGCTAATGAGATACTTAAAGCACACTCAAAAGTATGTTTTATGTTATAATGATCATCCTCCAGTTCTTGAAGGATATTCGGATAAATCATGATGCTCAGGAATAAACGACAACAAATGCACTAGTGGATTATTTTCATACTATAAGGAGCAGCTGTAGCCTGAAAGTTCAAGAGGTAATCATGCATTGCACTCTCTTTTATGGAATCCGAACTCTATATTCTACCTTCAGTAGAAGAAGAAGCAGAGTGGATTAGAGATTTGGTGATAGAAATTCCACTAACGATCTTGAAACTGAGTTCTATTACAGTTTACTGCGACAATCAGACTACAAAAACGATTACTACGAACATTTTATTTAATGGCAAAAGAAGGCAACTAAGGATAAAACAAGTCTTGTTGACCTCTCTTACAAATCAAGAGATTATAACTCTGATCGACGTGAGCTCAAAGGATAATATTGCAGACGCCTTGACAAAAAGATTAAATAAAGTTCTTACAATAAAAGCATCGTGGGAGATGAGATTAAAATTTATAGAAAAATGAAACTTTCCTCCTATGTTTATGTTTTGATGGTAAGAACCTATAGCTACAACATTCAAGCATCGAATAACAGACTGAAAACCCCAAATAATTTTTTGATGAAAACTCAAGATGGTTAGATGCTAGTAATTTCATATTTGACGACTTAACATCTTTCTCATTGTAAATTAATTCGAGGATTATTCAACTGAAAATAGAAAGTCGTTGTAAAGATTAATCTGATATTAATTATCATATCACATTATTCCACACTTGATAATGTTGCATGTGATGGTGTGTTATATCATTCCATATTTGATGATAAGGTATATAGTGATCATTAATGAGTAAGATAACAATATTTAATTTATTAACATCAAAACTTGACTTGTTTTAGTTAGACTGGATAGAGATCCTGACAGTATTACTTCACTACTAATACAAATACTAAGCTTATTTATGTAGAATTAGTTTACTTTAAACGTCACTTCATATATTTATGAATTCATATAGTCTAAATTCATGAAATTCCTTGTAGGCACTAGTGAAGATGGAGGAGAGAAAGTAGATTTTGACATGGATGATGATAATCTACTCTTTGAGTAGGATTGTTACGTGTTTGATCCATTGTTTCTATGTTTTTTAGATATTTATCCCTGAGTAGCACTTTATGTTTGAATGTTTGTTTTTGTTTATGCAAAACTCCTATTATATTTTAATTGTGTTTTCTTCTCTGGATAATGCGTAAAGTCTGAAACTTAGTACTTTCTACTTTCCCGCACTCTGAAATGTAAACGTTATATATCATAAACATAAGAGTAGATTGTTAATGTATATTTGATTATATAACGGGCTCGGAGGCTTAACGGGTTTGGTTTGGATACTGAGATATCTGATACTCGTATTAAACCTAAGGTTTGCCTATAAAACCCAAGCTGGGGGCAACGAGGAAGTAGTTCCACTTTGACCACCACCCGGGATGCTTCGAGCGACATAACAGCTTACCCAATCAGATTAAGTGAAGCTGCTGAGGCCATCTTTATCCTCTATTTGATAATAGATCCCATAATGTTTTGGTCCCTTGTAGGTATCAAATGATGTGTTTGATAACTGCAAGATGAGTTCTGCCTGATATTCTCACAAATCTGGTGATGATATTGACAGAGTTTTCAACATTCAACCGTGTATTTATATATTTATATAAGCAAGAAAACAAGGCTCCTATAATCTTCTTTGTTAACTTTTGTCTTCTTTCTTCAAGAAGAGTTAATATGTGGTGGACATGGGTGCGAGGATATGAATGCAGTTCTCCTCCATGTGAAGTTTTTTGAGTAAGATTCTTAAGTATCATTCCTGTAAAATGAAGATTTTTTTAAGAAGTTATTTGATTTGCGACCCCTAGAAAGAATTTTAGAAGGCCATGATTTGTCATTTCGTAGGTCATATTCATCTTTTCTCTAAGCTATTGATATGAAAAAAGTTTGTCTGAGTGATTATGAGGTCATCAAAGTATAGAAAAACAAAACTAGCGTCCTTCTCCTTTTTAATATAGAGTAATGGCTCATTCTGGCTTAAAATGAAGCCTTCACTTAAGAAGTATAAATGTTATCGTGCCATGCCCCTGGGCTTGTTGTATCTTATATACTGCCTTGTGAAGTTTGAAGACCTTGTATTCTTCACATTTATTCTCATATCCTTGAGGTCAGTGGACATAGACTTCTTCAGCTAGTTGCTTGTTTTAAAATGTGGACTTTACATCCAATTGAAACATGTGATACTGATGTTGAATTGTGTTAAGATGTAATGAAAAGGCTCATTTGGAGGAGCTCATGTATATTCTATTTAGTCCCACATTGAAGATGTAGTAGGCTCACCCTCTCTTTCTCTCTATATAAGTGTATGTACTCCTATATTTAGACATAATAAAATTCTGGGTGATTTTCTCTCTCTTGCGTATTTCTCTACATGGTATCAGGGCTCTGATCCATTTGAGAAGATAGAACTTTTCTAACCGTTTTCCCTGTTTTCTTCCGGGCAGACTCCTGCCTCTGTCCGACCGGGTCTTCTCTGCTATCTACGGTTAAGATCCTTCTAACCGCCGGTCTCTGCAACATGTGGTTTCTCTTCTTTCGTGGCTCCACATCACTTCTTCTCTTCCTCCCCGTTGGCTTTTATAACATCTCCTCTCTGCCTAGTGGGACCCACCCCCTGCCCCCTCTCTCGCTGATCACTGCCTCTAGCTGCTGCAGATTCATCTAGCCGCTATGGCCTTTTCTCCTCTAACCGTGGAATCCTCTTGTCGCACAGTCTTCTAACTGCAACCCTCTCAACTCGCAGCGGCCTTGTCGGCTAGTCACTTGTCTTGTCCGCTAGTCGTTCTCTGTCTTCTAACCACCACGGGTTTTCCTTTCTAACCGCGTGGTTACCCTCAGCTAGTTGCAACCTATTTGTTATCAGTTAAAACCACTGCGGCCTTCCTTAGCTGCTTTCCTCCGCTCTTTTGTGTCACTATGCCCTGCTCTTCCTTACCGTTGTGGTCGGCCTAATCTTCTCACCGCGGTCTGCCCTTCCTTTCACCATTGTGGATTGTTTGTCCTTGCCGCTCAGTATGGTCCTTGTTGTTGTTAAACACGGCTCTTGCCGCTGTATAGTCTTTCCCGGGACCTTGCGGTCTTCTCACTGGCCACTTATCTCGGTTTGTCTGCTTCTACCCGCCAGGTCGCCATCTTCTAGCTTCTAACCGCTAGGTCGCTGTTTTCTCTCTGGCCACTCTTGTCTGTGGTTTTCCTGCTTCTAACCGTCAGCTCACCGTCTTCTAGCCGCTGACCTTCTAGTCGTTGCCGGCTTCTTCTAGCCGCTGCCCTTCTAGTCATTATCGGCTTCTTCTTTAGTCGTTGCCGGCTTCTTCTAGTCGTTGCCGGCTTCTTATACACGTTGCCCTTCTAATCGTTGTCGGCTTCTTCTTTAGTCGCTACGGGTTCTCAGTCCGCCTCCTCTCTAGCCGCAATGTCCTCTACGACAGCTCCCTCCCTTCCCGCACGTGATGCTGCCCCACCTTCTGAATTTTGTGATGAGCTTCGCATAACCACCATCTCACTCAGCAGGAAGGCCAACTTTGTTGAATGGGTGCATTCGATCTGTCGTGTTCTACAGACAAAGGGTCTTCTACATCATCTCACTCAGGCTAAACCTACTGACCCTACCGATGATTGGCTCCATGATGACGGACGGTTCCAATCCTGGATGCTTAATTCCATAGACGTCGAGTCGTACTGAATGGCCATGTATTATGAAACGACCAAGGAAATGTGGGATGAGCTGCACTCTCTCTACTCTGAAAAGGGCAGCCTACAACACCTGTTTGACATTATCTCTGCACTTCAATCATTGGATCCTGGAACCACGGGCGACTTAACCTCCTTTGTTGTGAAGGCTAAAACTCCGGTGGAAGCCTGGATACAACATCAGCCCCCCTCCACCGACCTTGCAACTCAACGGGCACAGAAGGAAGCTGTTGGGATCGCTATGATGATGGCCCGTATTCCCAGTCATCTTTACAATGTCCGTGCTTAGATTCTTTCCTCTTACACTATGCCCTCTTTATCCGATGTTTGCTCTATGCTGCTCAAGGTTACACAACCATCTGAGGTGCCTCCCAGCATCTCTCCAGCTTTGCTCCAGCAGCCCCTCTTACCTACTCCTGCTCCTCCAACTCGATGCTCTTCCAATCAAGGAGGTCGCTTCATGTCCCGAGGTCGAGGATGTGCGTGGCGAACTACTCTCAAGTGTACTCACCGTGGTCGGGATGGTCATCTTGAAGCCACCTACTATCGTAAGCATGGACTGTATCCTCATCTTACTGCTACAACTGCTGATGCACCTCATCATCCAGGCTCTACTTCAACCGGTCACACTCGTCTACCCAGCAAGACATCAATAACCTTCGCCTATAGCTTCAACAGCTCCAAGGCGTTGTTAATCGCTGATCTGACTCAGTTGCTTCTTTCTCCACTGAAGGTATATCCTGTCTCTCTCATAGCTCTCACTAGATCGTGGACTCCGATGCTACTCACCACATTACCTCCCAGATGCCACCTCAATACGTGCACTATGATTATCCCAAGTACATCACTGTGGAAAATGGCGACACAACCCTAGTGTCTGGAGCTGCTGACCTGCGACTCATTCCTACTCTCTCCTTATCCTTGGTCCTTAATGTTCCGAGATCTTCCTTCAATCTACTCTCTGTTAGTAGGCTTGCTCAGGACCTTGATTGCTCCCTAATCTTCTCTCCTTCCTCTTTTTTTGTGCAGGATCGTCGGACACGGAATATCATTGGTAAAGGACAGCTGTCAAATGGGCTTTATCTATTGTATGTTTCTCCTACCATCCACTCTGTAGTTCCCTCCATTGAATGACATTATCGTCTTGGTCATACTCCTCTCCCGATTCTAAAGAAGGTTCTTCCTGGTATTTCCTTGCATGAGTTTTCTTGTAAATTATATATCTTTGGCAAGCAGCACCGTGTCTCTTTCTCACCTACATGTAATCGAAGTGATACTCCATTCTCTTTAGTACATTCTGATATCTGGGGCCCTATAAAGAACCTAGCGTTTTTGGTTATCAATATTTTGTTATCTTTATTGATGATTATTCTAGTCTCACATGACTTTATCTACTTCGTAATCGTACTGAACTAATATCTATCTTCTGAGCCTTTATTCTTGAGACGCACACGCAATTCTTGGTTACCTTAAAAACAATTAGCATTGATAATGCTCGTGAATATACTAATCGCACCTTCTCAAATTTATGCACAGATCTCGTGTGCTTATACCCCCAAGCAAAACGGTATGGTCGAGCGGAAGAATCGACATCTTTTGGATGTCACTCAGTCACTTATGTTGCAAATGCAGGTGCCCACCAAATAATGAAATTTTGTTGTCTCTACTGCTTGTCATCTCATCAATCGCATGCCCTCCTCCGTGCTTGACTTCGCTTCTCCATTCGGTCTTCTCTTTCCTTCCAAGTATCCATTCTCCCTTACGCCCCGTGTCTTTGGTTGTACCTGCTATGTCCACTCTCTTGGACCACCGAATGATAAACTTGCTCCTCGAGCCACAAAACGTATGTTTGTTGGCTACTTCCGCACTCAGAAAGGATATATCTGCTACTCTCCTACGGACAAAAAGGTTCTCGTCTCTGCTCATGTCACTTTTCTTGAGGATTAGCCTTTTTCTTCCACGTTTTCCACACTACCCCCACCTTCCACTGTTGCTCGCCCAGCAGTCTCCGTCACGACTTTGCCTCACACAGCTCCTCCTCCTCCACTCCCAATGTCAATATTACCTCCACCACCTCCACTTCTTCGTGTCTATACTCGTCGTTCATCCCGGACAAATGCGTGGCAAGGTTGTTAGGATCGAGATCCTAGATGAAATCATTTTGAGGTAGGATCGGATTGGATAGTAGGTTCGGATCGAGGATCGCTTTATAAAATAAGGATCGAGTTACAACATCTGGATCGTAGGATCGTAAGATCCTATGATCCGGATCGCGATCCTGACAACCTTGCCTACAACAGCTCCCTTCTACCGAAGCTATCCTGCTGCATAACGATCTGGCACCATCCTCTACGGCTCATCCAATGGCGAATTATGTCGCGCTGCATCGCCTATCTCTTCCTCTTCTCAAATTTGCCCCCTCTCTCTCCACCATTTCAATTCCTCATTCTCTGCAGGAAGCTCTCCAACACCCAGGCCCAGGGTGGCGTGCGGCCATGGATGAAGAAATGACGGCCCTCTGCGCTAACCAGACTTGGGACCTTGTTCCTCTCCCTCCAGGCCATACTTGTGTTAGATGCAAATGGGTCTTTGCTGTCAAGCATGCTCCAGATGGCATTATTGAACGTCTCAAATCCCGCCTTGTAGTCATAGGTTTCACCCAACAATATGGCCGTGATTACGACGAAACCTTCTCCCCGATCGCCAAGTTGAATACTGTTCGAGTCCTGATCTCTCTCGATGTGCATCGACAGTGGCCTTTACATCAACTGGACATCAAAAATGCCTTTCTCAATGGAGATCTCCAAGAGACTGTTTATATGCACCAACCGCCCTGGTTTGAGACCACGGGGGAGTCTCGTGTCTGCCATCTTCAAAAGTCTATATATAATCTCAAACAGTCTTCTCGTGCTTAGTTTGACAAATTCAGTAACGTGGTTCGTGAAGTTGGTTTCACACGGATCTCTGCTGATTTCTCTCTCTTCACTCGTCATCAACCAACTGGCACTGTAATCCTCCTTGTATATGTTGATGGCATTCTAATAACAGGCAACGACACTATCGAGATTCAAAACATAAAGCAACATTTAAACTTAGCTTTTAAGACAAAAGACCTGGGCAATCTTCGATATTTCCTTGGGCTTAAGGTTGCAAGGAGACCTGATGGACTTTTCCTATCCCAACGAATGTACTGCACTGATCTTTTGCAAGATGCGGGCTACTCAGGATGCAAACCTGCAGACACTCTTATGGATGTGAATCACAAGCTGTCTGCACATCAATCTATAACTGATCCTGTTCTTACAAATCCAAAGTACTTGGTAGGGAAACTAATCTTTCTTACGGTTACACGGCATGATATCTCATTTGTCGTTGGGGTTGTGAGCCGATTTATGCATACTCCTTGGAAATCTCATCTCCAAGCCGTCGAGCAGATTCAAAGATATTTAAAGACTACTTCGGGACAAGGACTTGTTTACAAACCATCCTCCTCTCTGTCCCTTGTTGCGTACTCTGATGCTGACTACACCGGTTCCCTTGATGATAGGCGTTCCATGACTGGTTTTTGCACCTACCTTGGTGGACACCTTATTACCTGCCGTAGCAAAAAACAGTCGGTTGTTGCTCGCTCATCTGCTGAGGCCGAGTACCGTGCTATGGCAGTGGTTGTCTTTGAGCTCACCTGACTTGAGAGTTTTCTCAGTGATTTGAGCCTCAAACTCTCCTCTCCGGACACCTTGTTCTATGACAGACAAGCAACCATACATATTGCCAAGAATCCTGTATTCCATGAGCGAACAAAGCATATTGAAGTTGATTGTCACTTCATTCGGGAAAAAGTTTAATCGAAGAAATTGGAGTTAGAGCATGTCTCTGCGTCAGGACAAGTTGCTAATATATTTATGAAAGCTCTCTCTCAGACATTATATCATCAGTTCTTATCCAAACAACTTGTATGCTCCAGCTTGCGGGGGAGTGTTAAGATGTAATGAAAAAACCCATTTGGAGGAGCCCATATAGAAGCTCATGTATATTTTATTTATCACACATTGTAGATGTAGAAGTCTCACCCTCTCTTTCTCTCTATATAAGTGTATGTACTCTCTATATAAGTGTATGTACTCTCTACAAGTTGCAATGGAGAATTGTTCATCATAGTCTTGCCCCAAATGCTGCAAGTATCCCTTGAACATAATTCTGGCCTTGTACATGAGAATGTCTTCATATTCATTTTGCTTAAGTTTGTAGACCCATTTGAGGCCCATAATTTCTCCGTTGGTATGCTTTTAAACCAAAGACCGTGCTTTATTTTTTAAAATTGCTGCAATTTCTTCTTCCATTGCTTCTCGCCAATTCTTATTTTTCACTGCTTCTTCAAAAGACACTGGTGAGGAAGCAAGCAAGCTAGTTCCTATATCTGATAAATTTCATTGAGGGGTCTAGTTTTTCTTAGTGATGAATCAGAATCGGATTCCTCTTAATCATGAGGATTGAGATTTCCCTTAACAGTGTTAGGTGGAGATCCCAACTCAACTTGCAATTGCAAATGATGATGCTGTTTTTGCGTTACAGAGCCCCAAGCAAATTTGCCTACTTCATAAAATGTGTCATCTCTGGAGATTATAAGTTTTTTGCTTTTGGGTTCCAGGAGTCGATATGCTTTTCTTTGATCATTGTAGGCAAGCAGAATGCATATCTGACTTGATCCTTCCAATTTATCTCTCGTCTTTATTTTTGTGAGCATGGGCGATTGATCGACAGATATTCAAGTGTGAAATGCTCAGCTTCTGTTTGAATAGAGTTTGATATGGAATGGAGTTAGACAATGCCTTGGTTGGAACATGATTGAGGATGTAGGTAGCAATGATAGTGGCTTCTATCCAACGATCCTTTGGGAAGGATTTATTCAACATAACTGTTATTGCCCTTTCCACAGCCGTTAGATTGCACCCCTCTAGGACTCCATTTTGCTGAGGGGTGGCTGGAGTTGTGAGTTCTCTTCAAATTCCATTCTGCTGACAAAATTTGGTGTAGTCCAAGCAAATGAATTATCCTCCCTTGTCACTTCTTAGAGCCTTAATCCTCTTTTCAATTTGATTTTCAATGTGGTGTTTAAAATTTTGAATTGTGCAAAGGCGTCCGATTTGTGCTTTAGATGATAATACATAAAGCAACTATAGTCATCTACCAATAGCATGCAGTAGCTTGTTCCTCCCAATGATGACATGTTTTCATGACCCCATTAGTCAACATGACGAAGTTCCAGTGCTGATGTAGCCCGCCTATGGGTAGCAGAGGAAAAAGGAGACGGTGCAACTTCCCTCTTGCGCATGTGTCACATTGTTGTTGTTCAATTTGAAGATGTGGCATCCGTCGACTAGGGGCAACTGATGTAATGTCGTAAGGGATGAGTTGTTTTAAGTGTCTGAGTTGATGATGCTAAAGAGACTCCATGGATTGAATGCAGTCCTACCTGTAAGTGAAGTCATTCAATCTTGAGGGATTCAAAATGAGAGTAAATAAGTTGTTTTGATCATCTTTGCTAAGGCAAAGATGGTTTTAGTCCGAAAACTAATGATGTGACAATGTATATGATTGAAAACAACATTGCAGCCTTTTGTGAGTAGATGTCCTACACTCAGAATATTTTGCGCTAAGGCAGGTACAAAATGAACATTGGTGATGAGTTTGTGCTAGTCTGATGAGGTTTGGACGGATATTGTGTCCCATCCTTTGATTCTTTCAGTCTTCCAACCTCTTAAGATGACCCAAGATTTGAAAGACTCATCTAGAAGAGTTAAGAAAACTCTGTCATTGACCATATGTCTAGAGCATCAATCACCAAAGAACCAAGAGTTGATGTTCCCTGTTGCGGTGTTGTAGGTGAATAAGAAGTGATTGTTTTCAATTTCAGTGAACTTAGCTTCTTCCCTTAACTTAAACCGATAATCCCACTCCGAATGATTTTGAATTTTGCATTTCTTACATCTTCAAAAACAGTCACCGATCTCATGATTCTGTGTTTTATAGATGATGCATGCGAATTGAGGTGGATTTTCAGCACCTTTTTCCGAGAATCTGCCTTTCCCTTTTTTCTTTCTTATATTTTTTGAAAATGTGATTTTTGATGTTGTTTTCCTACCTGTTTTGATGCGTTCTTCTGGTGGTGGTTTTTAAGCTACATTTTGGTTTGGAAGGTTTTGTTCAAAGAGGGAAGATTTCGATTCAGCAGGTCTTTATGGGATTAGAGTTATCCCATGAGCTCTGTGGTGGATCTCTCAAGAACTTATGCTTCTAAGACAACATAGACAATGTGATTGTAGGTCTTGGGGAGTGAAATGCAGAATTTTCTCTACTACCTGACATTCATCTAAGATGCCGCCAAGATTTTGTATTTAGTTTATGTAGAAAGAAGTGAAATTGAAATAGAAGGTGCAATTTATTCTTCCACAATGGGGCAATATATAGGAATTACAACGGACACGTAACACTGATATGCGGCGTGGGAATAAACACAAACATTAATAATACTCAAATATTAATAACTCTTAACACTCCCCCTCAGGCTGAAGGTGAAACTTTCAGCTTGAACACAACATAAAAAGATAGGTAAATGGTGGTTGGAAACATGGGACAAAACAACAGTCACCGAGCCCCAATTGTGTGTCTCCGAAGATAATCCATGATGCAAATAATTCCTAAATTGAGACGTAGTCGACAACGTGGCGAATTAAGTAAGGCACAACTCAACGGACGGAACCCTAACACACGGAGTAAGACGAACGGCGAGGTATGATTGGGATAAACGCATATAACATTGGGTTGAAACAGTAAAACACTTTGCTGAAATTAATCCAATAAATTAGCAAGTAAAATCAGGAGGAGAGGGGAAAAGAGAGATCTCACCAAGGGGGGCTTGCCCGTTTCCGATCCTTCCGATACCGTAGCAGATGGACGTCGAGCTTTCCGATGGAGTTGTGGGGAAGAGGAATCAGGAGGTTGCGGGAGCAGGGCTTGTGGTGGGGTTAGGGCAACGGAGGTGGACGGCTGGGTTGGGCTGGGCTAGCGGTGGAACTAGGGATTGGAGGAGGTAGTTGGCTGGCAGGCGGTGGAGTGGAGAAATCGAAGGAGAAGGCGGGCTAGGCTTGCGGTGGAGTGGAGAAATCGAAGGAGAAGGCGGGCTGGGCTTGCGGTGGAGTGGAGAAAACGATGGAGGGTGTCCGGGCTGGTCGGTAGTGAAGCTAGGGCGACGGGGGAGAAAGTCGGGGACGGCTTACCGGGGAGCTGGGTATGAGGGCTTGCCGGAGATGGGGCTAGGAGCGGACCGGAGGCGACGGCCAGGCGGCTGAGCTGTAGCGGAAGAAACGGCGGGCGCTGCTGCGGAAGATTCGGGACCGGCTGCTGCGGCTGTGCGGCGGAAGAAAGCCAACCGGGAGATTGAGATAATCAATCCCGGTTCTGTGCTTTTTTTCCTCCCCCAATTAGGGCAACAAGCTTATTATTTATAGCTCTTCCCCCACTCCTCTTTAATTAAATTAGATTAAAAATCAGCAAACTTCTTGAACCCAATGACATGTGCCGACTCAACCCGACCACACCAAACCGGACCAATCCATTCAGGGTCACGTGAGGTGGTCGATCTCACGCGCCGTTATATGATAATAAAAGCATTAAAATATTCATGAAATACATCTACGCGATAATAAAATAATAAAAAAAAAGAGCGGTAAAACTACAGAACCGAAGCGGTTCTAGCGAGCCGTAGACAGGATCACATCAGTTCCCCCGGGGTTGAGAGAACTCGACTCCGGCGAGACTAAGCGGATGGTCGCAACGGAGAGGTCTGGACGCCGACGCTGAAGCTCCCGGGCGCTGACCCAACTGCTGTCCAAGATGTCCCTTCCCTTCCAAGTAACCAAATAACGCTGATAAGCTCCCGCACGAGTCTGGAACTCCCGTACATCAAGCACCTGGTCGATTTCTTCCGTGGTAGGGGTGAAAGCCGGCTGAAATCCCGCGGTCGCCCCGGGCTCCAAGATGGGTGGTGGTACCGGTGTAGCTGGTGGGGTGCCATGGAATGGGTATAGGTCCGCCACATTGAAAATTGGTGAGGTGCCGAATTCCAAAGGTAGATCCACAAGGTAAGCATTCTCACCCAACCGCTTTCTTACCGGAAAAGGACCGAAACGCCGCTGACGGAGCTTGTGATAAGTCCCACTGGGAAATCTTTCTTTTCTAAAATGTACCAGCACCAAATCTCCTTCCGAAAAAGACAGGTCGCGCCGATGGTCATCGGCGCTAGCCTTGTATTTTTCGGATGTTACCTGCAGCTTAGTATGAATAATTTCATGCAAAGTTTTTAAATTTTCAACCCAAGTAGTAGCATCAAAAGAAGTGCGCTCGAAAGAGGGTAGGGAATGACGGTCAAGGTAATGGGGAATGGGAAACCCATACACAATCTCAAAAGGCGACTTGTTTGTGGAACGGTTCACGGTACTGTTGTAAGCAAATTCGGCTTGGGCTAATGCTAAATCCCACTGTTTGGGTTGCTCTCCGGCTAGGCATCTCAACAAATTACCCAGACTTCGGTTGACCACCTCGGTCTGCCCATCAGACTGGGGGTGGTACGCGCTGCTAAAATTTAACTTTGTGCCCAATTTGCGCCACAACGTTTTCCAAAAATAGCCCATGAATCGCGTGTCCCTGTCGGAAGTGAAAGTACGGGGCACACCATGGAGTCGAACCACCTCTCGAAAGAAGAGGTGGGCCACGTGTGCCGCATCAGAGGTTTTCCGACAGGGTATAAAATGCGCCATCTTGGAAAACCTATCCACGACGACGAATACAGAATCGATTCCTCGCGCCGCAGTAGGGAAACCACTAACAAAATCCATGGACACTTCGTCCCATGGCCGCTCGGGAATCGGCAAGGGCGTGTACAACCCAGCGTTCTGGGATTGCCCTTTGTATAGTTGGCACGTCGGGCAGATGCGGACGTGGCTCACAATGTCTTGCCTTATGCGCGGCCAATAATAACGGGAAGTCGCGAGATCTATCATCTTGGCCTGTCCGACATGACCACCTAATCCAGCCGAATGTAATTCGGCTAGCAAGGTCTCACGCAAAGGGCCTTGGCAGATGCATAACCTGGTGCCCTTAAACAAGAACCCTCCGTGTATGCAGAAGTGCCCCGTCGGGTCAGCCCCATGTGGTAGGCATTCGGCCCAAATAATACTAAAATCGGGATCAGTGGCGTACGCCTCCTTTTGAGAGTCTAAATCTGTCAACCGAAGGTGTAGGGACCCTAGCAGATGTGCTCGTCGGCTAAGGGCGTCAGCGACTCTATTGGTAACCCCTGGCTTATGTCGGATGTGAAAGGTATACTCCTGCAGGAAGGCGGCCCATTTGGCATGTCGCCGGACCTCCTTCTGGGAGTTCAGATAACGTAACGCCTCATGATCCGTATTCAGCACGAACTCGCGCTGAATCAAGTAATGCCGCCAGTGACGGAGAGCCTGTACGATGGCGAAGAACTCAAGGTCGTAGGTGGAATACCTTGTTTTCGCGTCGTTCAGCTTCTCACTATAAAACGCTACAGGTCGGCCCTCCTGACTAAGTACTGCCCCGATGCCTACGTGTGACGCGTCGCAGTCTACCTCGAACACCTTTTCAAAGTCCGGGAGGGCCAGAACAGGAGCACTGGACATCTTCTCCTTCATAAGGAGGAAGGCCTGCTCCGCCTCGGTCGTCCATACGAATTGCCCCTTGCGGAGGCAGTCTGTAATGGGTGCAATGTGGGTGCTGAAGTTGCGTATAAAACGACGATAGAACGAAGCAAGGCCATGAAACCCCCGTGCCTCGGTGAAATTCCTGGGGGTGGGCCAGGACTCAATCGCGTGGATCTTTTCCGGGTCCACCTTGATGCCCTCGGATGAGACAATATAACCTAAGAAGGTGAGACTACTAGTGAGAAATGTGCATTTTTTTAAGTTTATGATCAAGCGGTGTTCCCTTAAGATCTGCAGGACATGCCGTAGATGTGTAAGATGCTGAACAGGGTCGAGGCTGTAGATAAGGATGTCGTCAAAGTAGACAACGACGCAAGTTCCCATCAGGGGTCTGAGGACTTGAGTCATCAATCTCATGAAGGTGCTCGGAGCGTTGGACAAACCAAAAGGCATGACCAACCACTCATATAATCCCTCCCGCGTTTTGAAAGCTGTCTTCCATTCATCCCCGGGTCGAATCCGGATCTGATGGTAGCCACTCCGGAGGTCAATTTTCGAGAAAATCTTCGCCCCACTCAGCATGTCGAGCATGTCGTCTAATCGGGGAATCGGGAATCGGTACTTGACGGTAATCTTGTTGATAGCGCGGCTATCAACACACATACGCCAAGTTCCGTCCTTCTTGGGAACAAGAAGGGCAGGGACAGCGCAGGGGCTAAGGCTTTCCCTTACGTGTCCCTTCTGGAGAAGCTCGGATATCTGTCTCCTGAGCTCCTCATGCTCCCTCGGGCTCATACGATAATGTGGCAAATGGGGTAGGCTTGCGCCTGGGACTAAGTCAATGCAATGTTGGATATCCCTCAACGGTGGGAGCTCGTCTGGTAACTCGTCCGGGGTGAGATCACCAAACTCGGAAATCAGGGGCCGAACGGCCGTAGGGATCTCCACAGAGGCAATAGGAGACTCCAGACCAACTAATACATAGGTGACGTTCCCCTCTCGCATCTCATGGCTAAACTGACGCTCCGTCAACAGCATGCGGACGGACGGATACGCCACGGTGGTGAGCGTGGTCGGGGCAATAGGAGCCCCGGTCGGAATAGTCTCCGGGGGGGTGAGTCGCTGCGGAATAAGACCGTTCTTCTGGGGAAGAAGGACTATCTTGCGACCCCTGTGGTCGAAAGAGTAAGAGTTCTTCCGACCGTCATGGACAATGTTTCGATCATAATGCCACGGACGCCCCAAGAGAATGTGGCACACATCGAGGGGTGCGACGTCACACCATACTGAGTCAGAGTAGGTAGGTCCAATGGTGAACGCCACAAGACATCGCTGTGATATCACCATCGTGGTGCCACTAGTCACCCAGGATAGCTCATAGGGACGCTCCAGCTTCTGAGTCTGAAGGCTTAACTTCTCTACCATGCGTTGGGAGACAAAATTCTCCATGCTCCCGCTGTCAATGATAATAGAACAGTAGTGCTCGAGGATGCGCGCAGTGGTGCGAAAGATGCTGTGTCTTACCCACGCATCATCGGTGGTAGCTCTCGGGGCAAGCAGACTATGCTGTAGGACACAAATCAACTGATCTGGCTGCTCACCCTCTACTTCACACTCTCCCTCAAAGGGGTCCTCAGTATCTCTAACCAACTCGCTCTCCCAAATTCCATACTCGGGATCTCTCCCATCGTCAACCTCAACAACCGCGGTAAACTGACGCCTTGGACACTCGGACGATTTGTGTCCCGGCTCCATGCACTTATAACACCGGAACACAGGCCTAGAGGTGGCAATCTCCTTCCCCTTCAAGGAAGTCGAAGAAGGTCCTGCAGGGACAGGAGCTGGCAGTGCCGGTCTACCCGTAGGAGGTAGGCCCGGAGTAGGAGATGCACTCGTCCTAGTGGCCGATGTCGATGACGAGGAATAGTGGGTCCTGTCGGTAGTTTTCTGACCGGATGTCCTCCTCTGGAGGGCCTCCACTCGTCGTGCCCGGCTAGAGATCTCACCAAGGTCCCGAAAATCATGTAACTCTAGCTGGTCACGTATCGCGTACCGTAGCCCGTTCAGATAACGGGCCACAATCATGTGGTCTTCCTCCCTTAAATCTAAACGTGACTGGAGGACCAGGAACTCGTTGGTGTACTCGTCAATGGTCTGTTTATCTTGTCGTAGGTTATGATACCTACGGTACAATGTCTGTAAGAAATCAGCGGGGACGTACCTCCTCTTGAGTTGAGTTTTGAACTCAACCCAGGTGGTGATAGGTGGTTGTCCCATCGTGAAACGCATCCGTTCGACTTGCCCCCACCATGTGAGTGCGGGGCCCTTCAACTTCAGGGTAGCATACTCAACCTGCTGGTGGGCAGGCGTGCGCTTCCAGCTGAGGAATCGCTCAAGCCGCTCACACCAATCAAGACACACCTCAGGCTCTAGTGTGCCCTCAAAATCCCCAACGTCCAATTTAACACCGGCGTCCCATCTAGGGGGATTCCTATTATCGTGGTGTGCTAGTTGAGGTTCTGGTGGTGGTGGTGTGGGAGGGCGTGCAGGGGGGGTAGGGGGCTGAGCAGCAAGTCCCCCTAAGTGATACTGGGCTTCCAAATTATTGACCGTGGTACGCAATCCGATCATAACTTGGTTGGTGTCCCTCACAGAGAGGGTGAGTGTCGTGATGGCAGTCATAAGTTCTTCCATTCGTTTTCCTATGTCTCCCACAGTACCCTCTAGGTGCTCCACTCGTGAGTCCATAGGCAACTTAACGCTAGTAAATTTAGGAATTACGTACAAGCAAACGCTCGGCTATCCCACAATGGAAGTGAGATATCCCAGCAGCCACACCAAATTGATGCAAATAATTCCTAAATTGAGACGTAGTCGACAACGTGGCGAATTAAGTAAGGCACAACTCAACGGACGGAACCCTAACACACGGAGTAAGACGAACGGCGAGGTATGATTGGGATAAACGCATATAACATTGGGTTGAAACAGTAAAACACTTTGCTGAAATTAATCCAATAAATTAGCAAGTAAAATCAGGAGGAGAGGGGAAAAGAGAGATCTCACCAAGGGGGGCTTGCCCGTTTCCGATCCTTCCGATACCGTAGCAGATGGACGTCGAGCTTTCCGATGGAGTTGTGGGGAAGAGGAATCAGGAGGTTGCGGGAGCAGGGCTTGTGGTGGGGTTAGGGCAACGGAGGTGGACGGCTGGGTTGGGCTGGGCTAGCGGTGGAACTAGGGATTGGAGGAGGTAGTTGGCTGGCAGGCGGTGGAGTGGAGAAATCGAAGGAGAAGGCGGGCTAGGCTTGCGGTGGAGTGGAGAAATCGAAGGAGAAGGCGGGCTGGGCTTGCGGTGGAGTGGAGAAAACGATGGAGGGTGTCCGGGCTGGTCGGTAGTGAAGCTAGGGCGACGGGGGAGAAAGTCGGGGACGGCTTACCGGGGAGCTGGGTATGAGGGCTTGCCGGAGATGGGGCTAGGAGCGGACCGGAGGCGACGGCCAGGCGGCTGAGCTGTAGCGGAAGAAACGGCGGGCGCTGCTGCGGAAGATTCGGGACCGGCTGCTGCGGCTGTGCGGCGGAAGAAAGCCAACCGGGAGATTGAGATAATCAATCCCGGTTCTGTGCTTTTTTTCCTCCCCCAATTAGGGCAACAAGCTTATTATTTATAGCTCTTCCCCCACTCCTCTTTAATTAAATTAGATTAAAAATCAGCAAACTTCTTGAACCCAATGACATGTGCCGACTCAACCCGACCACACCAAACCGGACCAATCCATTCAGGGTCACGTGAGGTGGTCGATCTCACGCGCCGTTATATGATAATAAAAGCATTAAAATATTCATGAAATACATCTACGCGATAATAAAATAATAAAAAAAAAGAGCGGTAAAACTACAGAACCGAAGCGGTTCTAGCGAGCCGTAGACAGGATCACATCAATCCAACTGGGCATAAGCCACACATCATTAGTCCACAAGCCAACCATGATCACATTGGATGCTCCTGGTGTTGAAACCAGGTCAACCAACAAAAGTCAAACCAACCCTACCTCAAATCAAAGAAAAATATGGCAGACACAAACATCAGATGAAATACGTCTGGAGTTCATGCGTGACTAAGGAAAGAGTCAGGAAATAGTCATCCAAGTCATCGTTATCACAAACACTCTCACTCACGTGGAACATGTGCATGAAGGCATTGCGTACGCCTGGAGGCCATGTGTGACTAAAGCAGGAGTCGGGAAAGAGACATCTGAGTCGCTGTCATCACGAACACTCCCCCTCACGTGGAATATATGTCTGAAAGCATAGACTACACCTGGAGGCCGTGATGAACACTCGTCACATAAAACACGTGCATGAAGGTATAAAACGCAATGGGATACAAACATAAAACATAAACACGACACACACAAAAATATAACATAAAACAACTATGGAGAACGGTTGTCGGCGAGAACACAATCCAAGATGCGGCGAGCAAAGCACAAGCACATGATAGTGGCGAGCAGAAGGCTCAAGCAGTTGTGAGCAGAGAACTCAAGCAGTGGCTAGAAGAGGGCTCAAGTTGCGACCAAGAGAAGTGGGAGCCTGGAAAGAAAGAGAAGCATCGACCAAGAGGGCAAAAACACGGGAAGCCTTCGTCCATAGCAGCAAGCGACTAGAAGCAGGACTGGATCGAAGAAGAGGAATAGCCGCAGCATTCGCTCCCCTTGGAAATGGGATCGAGGGAGGAGAGGGGCGGTTTCATCGATAAGAACGAGAGCAGCGAGATCCGTGGGATCTGGCGTCAGGAGAAGTAGCGACGGAAACTTGGATCTGGAGAAGACTAGCTCGACGGGAGAAGCTCCAGAGAAAATGGTAGCCGAGGCGATGAGATCGTGGATGCGAGAAGGCAGATGCGCCAACGGTTTCAGAAGAAGCCGAACTTGATGAAGAAGTGATCGACGACGCCAAGGAGGGGTTAAAGGCCCGCTCCCGTCATTGGAATCAAGTGTCGATTCCGTCGATGAGAGCGGGGGCAAGGCTACCCGACGGAAATTCCTAGCTGCACAGTCGGCCGGGGATCGAAACGAGAGGCGCAGATCGAGCGGAAATCAGAGAGAGCCGAGAAATTTAGATCGGCAACAAATTAGGGGGGCAAAAACAATTCCTAAAATCATTTCTGCTCTGATACCATGTAGAAAGAAGTGAAATTGAAATAGAATGTGCAATTTGTTCTTCCACAATGAAGGAACTATATAGGAATTACAACGGACACATAACATCGATAGGCAGTATAGGACTAAACACATAAACATTACTAATACTCAAATATTAATAACTCTAACAGTTTACAATACTGGTAACTTTGGCAAAGTACTTGACGCAGGACGGCCCGATGTGAAAATGAATGTGCCGGCACGCTAATGTAATCCTACGTGATTGTGGAATGAATGCGAACGAGCCCAATTTAAATGATGTGTGCACGTGTTTTTCAATTAGTCCGGAAACAAAACAACGACAATTATAATTATACAATATGAGCAGTGTTACACAAAGTGAATCATTAATTTTCAAGCGCGCGCACAATGTCAAAGCTTTCTCCGTATGTAGATTTTTAAACTACAATTTGCACGAATAAATACAATAGAGTTAAAAAGAACTAAAACAAAAGCACTAACAATTTCAATACTCAAGCACATACAAGATGTCCATCCAAAAATCCAATACGAAAATAAAATTGCACATTAAAATTAATACTCACAAGGCATGAGGAGTCCTGTGGCAGTGGCGGCTGTCGAGGCTCCACGAAAGGAGAGGTATGGCTGTACCTGGGATCTGGAAATGGGGAAGTTAGGGTTACTGATGGTTTCAGGATAGGTAAGAGTTGTGGTAGGCTTAAACAGTGGATCCTTGGTAGAGGAAGAAGAGGGGAAAGAAATACTATTGCTTGAGACTCACTGGTGACTGACTGGAAGTTTGATTGATAACTGACTGGGATGAAACAGGAGGGATCTCCGATAGATTTGATGGTGGTAGGGTAAACGGCGATGGGAAGAAGAGGTTCTGGGCAATGGTGGAGGAGTAGAGACAGAGGGTTTACGGTAGGGTGGAGGCGGGATGAAGATGGCGCTGTGGAGGGAGGAGGTCAACCACGATATTACTGGAAAAATTCGCTGAAATGTGTGGCTCCAGAAGGAGAAGCGGCGAGTTCAAACGGCTGGAAAAGAGGAGAAGCGGCGGTTCCGTGCGGAAGATGAACTGGTCGTGGGATTTCTGCAATAACACGGTTGAAATTTGAAAACGTGAAAATTAAGGCTGTGTTTGAGAAATCCGCGGGGCACTGTTCCCGTAGGGCAGCCATGAACTGGTCGTGGGATTTCTGCAATAACACGGTTGAAATTTGAAAACGTGAAAATTAAGGCTGTGTTTGAGAAATCCGCGGGGCACTGTTCCCGTAGGGCAGCCATGAACTGGTCGTGGGATTTCTGCAATAACACGGTTGAAATTTGAAAACGTGAAAATTAAGGCTGTGTTTGAGAAATCCGCGGGGCACTGTTCCCGTAGGGCAGCCGGAGGAAAGCGTTTGGGGAGCTAATCGCGAGCTCCAGTCCACCCCGGCCAACATGAAAAGACGAAAAACGACGGTTTTGCCGTTGGTCTCTCGCGCTCCAGCCCGCCGTTCAGCCCGACCATTTTCTCTCTCCTTCCCGGCATGCCACCCGACTGATTTGCAACGGGGGGCCTAACACAGCCTAAGAATAAAAGATATTTGAGCGGTCATGGGATGTGGGAGTATTTCCCAAATCTGGATTCAGTCATTGTTATTGGGAAAAGCAACGACCGAAAATCTGAACATCCGCCCTTATTTATAACAAGATGGGGCGGTTAGATGCCCGAAGTGGAAGGTTATGATTGTTTGTTACTTCTGGTGCCCTCAAAAAATATAACTCCAAAAAATATTTTAAAAAATACATATAAAATGAAACGCGGTGTTCCGGACGTGCTCGCAATCTCGGATCACCGATCCGATCAACACATCTCCAGCAAATATGCAAAAACGATTCCTGCCAAGTGGTAGCCCGATCTCCTCCAATCACGAACAAGCGGTCGATCCCCATAAATACTTTTGGATGTGCTCTCCTTCTTTAAGTAATAGGGAATCAAAAGATCCTCTAAGATACTATCATGTAATTTTGATTACCATTTTAGAGCCCTTGTACTAAATCTCGAGTTTTTCCTAAGCCTCCTTTGCTAATTTGGATTCCATTTTTGGTGGATAAATGTCATTTTTAAGGCTTGTTAGATGAGATGGAAGACAAGAGAGTTCTTCATCTTGTCTTCCTTTGATATCTTCAAAGATACTCCTTCAAAAATCTTCCCAAACGTTGTTATGCCATCATGAACGATATCCCATTGATCTTTGGAGAGGAGAAGAGTATTCATTTTGTCACTCCAATATTCATATAACTCGCCGAAGAAAATAGGAATCGACGAGTGGATGTAGCTTAAAAAATCATGGGTAGATGATGACGCCATGGAGATGAGGATTTAATGATGTATGCCACCACAGTTTCACGGGCTGCTAGTTCATGATGCAACAGAGACCATCAATATATATATATATAAGACAAAATGAGCCACATGGTGGAGTGTCAAGGCTTCAAAAGCGTCGAAGGATTGGGTGTAGGAGCCCTTGGCACCGATATGGCTCCATACTCACGACATGCATCCACAAGGAGAGCATGACAAGAATAAAGCATCATGTAACAAAATTACCTTATGGGCATCGTGGGATCTTAGATTTGTGGCAACAAACATATGGTGAAGTGTGACCGAGATGGATGTCACAAAGATGTAATGAACTCGGACCAAGACTTGGTAAAAAAGATGCGCAACAAGGGTGTTGCATGTACCTGAAAAATAAAGAGGTCATGGCATGCTTGCAATAGCCTTGATTTAGGTTGCAAGGCCTTAGTGTGAAGGCTTAACAAAGTGATGGAGGATTGTAGCAAATGATGGCAACATAGGTGGTGCCACATTACAACATGGAGAAAAGAACTATGGCAGGAAGACTTGATTTGCAATCTTTGCATTTGGATGGTAAATAATGAATCCATACAATATAGATTGCATTAAATAGAAGACACTATTATAAGGCATATTGATATACCTTTCATTAAGTACATGCATGTGCAAAAGAGGTTAGCACAATGTACATGACCTAACCTTGTACAAAATATTCCAGGCAGAAGATTACAGAAGTCTCCAAAAATTTAGAGAAAACCTTTAAGATATTGGAAGATTCTAGAATTGTGTGCAGACTTTTGAAGATTCCTGAGTCATATTGAATGCTCTAAAATGTTGTAGAGTTACGTAGAGATTTTTAGAATATTCTAGAAGAGTGTAGACTAATCTAGAATATTCTAAAAGAGTGTGGAACCTTCTAGATAACTTCAGATGGTAGAGGTATCTAGAATGATGTGGAGTTTTATAGAAGTTGAGAGTAATCTAAAATAGTGTAGAGTATTCCTTAATGTTGTAAAATAATGTGGAGGCTTGTTCATAGCCTTGAGAGAAGTGTAGAATAGTTTAGAATATAGAATTTCTAGAGTCCTCTCTTTGTTGGAGAGAAAACGCATTTGAGGCTATGAAAAGGGGATGAGTGTACATTTGAAGGCAATCAGGAAAACATCAAAGATTTCAAGCATTCAAAGTCTCTTTACAACTCGCTTGCTCTCTCATTCTAAGTGTTCTCTTACTCTACTTGTTATATTTAAGGCTCTATTTGGAACAGCTCTGGCGGATTGAAAAGCTGTTGTCCGGATAGAGCTGTTTTAAAATAGATCTCTGGTGAGCAGTTTTGAAAAGCTGCAGAGTGTTTGGGTGTTTTGTGCAGAAGTGTGCTCGGAATCGCCGGAGGAAGGACGTCGGGGGGCTCGGAATCGCCGGAGGAAGGCCGTCTGAGGCTCGAAATCGCCGGAGGAAGGCCGTCCGGCCTCTGAGCATGTTCCAACTGAAGAAACCATTAGATTTCCAAAACCTGTGAGAGAGAAAGCTATTTTGCGGGAGCTGAAACTGGGGGGGAGAGATTTCTGAAAAGCTGCAAAATAGCTCCAGATTTTTGAAAAACTCTTCATAAGGAGCTTCCCCAAACACATATAAAGCAGCTCTGGCAGCTGGAATAGAGATTTTCCAGCCGCCCGAGCTATGCCAAACAGACCCTTAGTGTTGATGGAGGCCGACTTAGCTAGCCACGAAGGGGCATGGAAAGGAGCTATGGTCGAACATGACATTGTCAAGAGCACAAGTCCATGACATTTGGTATCAAAGATATGATCGCTTAGGTTTGTGGTTCGTGCTACTAAGGAGTACAATGGATTTAGAGGGGAGCAAAAACTCTACCATCGTTTATGAGCGTGATAGGGCATCCATGGATCAAATGGGAATAAAGAAAGTCAAGAAAATTGAGAGGCGCTTGGAGGAGGCAATGTGGAGCCACTTGATTACAGGGGCGTCAAGTGTAGTCGATGAGGTTATATAGATCAGCATCCTGTTTGGCTATATAGTGGAATAAGAGTCTAAGGAGGATGGATTACCCAAGGAGATGTTGGACGATCATCCTGCTAAAGCTAACAACGATCAATTGATCTAGTAAGATGCTTTCCCAACCATGATGGACAACACTAATGATGATCTTGAAGAACTTGAACCATGCTACGACGAGGAAGAGACATCATATGATGATTTTGAGTATGAAGTTCCCAAGCCAAAGAAATTCTTCGTAGCCTTAGGATGAAAAAGGAAGTGGATTATTTTATTGCAGATACAAAGAGATATTTCAAAGCTATGGAGATAGATGACAAATTGCACACCGGAATAGTGTTGTAATACCTCAATCCTGATGCTTATGATTGGCTGAGAAGTCTCAATCCCAAATGGGACAAAGATTGGGTTGAATATAAGATGGAGTTTCAATGATGGCATGGGCCAAGGTATGCAAGAAGCAAAAATATAGTGAAACCCGTAGAACAACACAAGTATACAAAAAGGATGTTTCCATCCATTTGATAAGAGCACGAAGATAGAATAAGAGCGACAATGATTAAATGTTGTTGATTCTTATATAAAAGAGACCACGGCCTAGTAGATTACTGATAATACAATATTTATATATATATTCATTATAATATTTATTAATCAAATAATTAATTTTAATAATATTATACCTTTATTATTATCTAATTTGTCTTTTTTGCATTTCTAGGAATAATTGAGCCGCTAATAGCAATATAGAGCTCATGGTCGTGATTAGGAGAGTTTTTGGAGCATTTTGGAAAAGTTAGTATCAGACGCCCTGGGTACATGCCCTGACCTCAGGGTGTGTTATCCAGTCACAATCCAATCCAATTCCCTAAGTCATGGCACCTTTTTGAAGCTTTTAAAATTGCACGCCCTAAGGTCACGTCGTGACCTTAGTCCGTTTAACCATGCCACACCCCTACTCGTTCTCTATCGGCCCATGATAGCTACCCGATCGGATTAATATTACACGCCTCAGGTCACGGTGTGACCTTGGAGTGTGACTCATCCAGAAATCGAAGAACTGAAGGATGACGCGCCCATTTTCTATCGTTCTTGATTCAACAGGACGAGCCCTGGGTCCAGGACATGGACCTAGGGCATGCAACATAAATTTATGACATTTTGGCGGGTTTTCTCCAGAACGCTCTCCCATTTAATTTTGGTTGTTTTTCACCAAGTACACGTCCCCATATCAGGTCGTGGACCTAGGGCCCGTACTTGAAATTTTGCACATATAAATGGAAGTCTATTGTTTGTGGATGATATCATTTTAATCGATAAGACGCGCGAGGGTGTAAACACAACTTGAATCTTGGCGAGACACTTTAAAAAGAAAGGTTTTAGGTTGAGCAGGGGAAAATGGAGTATATGAAGCTTAAATTTAGCAGTGCAAGAAGGACACATGACTTCGTTATTAAGTTGGGTGATCAAATATTTCCCATAGTGAGTGTATTAAATATCTTTGATCGATAGTTCAAAAAACATGGAGGTATTGATAAAGATATGACATATAGAATCCAAGCAAGTTGGTTGCAGTGGAGAAGCGCATTAGGGATCTTATGCGATCTTAAAATATCATTAAAAGTTAAAGGCGATTTTTGGTGTATTGCAATTAGACCAGCGATGCTCTATGATTCTGAGTGTTGGGCAGTGAATTGTGTACAAACAACAACACTCAAGTCTTTATCCCACTATAGTGGGGTCGGCAAAAAATGGGAGTTGCGGAGATGAGAATGCTTAGGTGGATGTGTGGACACACGAGATTAGATAAAATTAGGAATAAATGTATCAGGGATAAGACAAGAGTAGCACCATTGCAGAGATGCAAGAAGCTCGAATAAGAATGGTTTGGACACGTACAAGGGTGACTGTTAGAGGCACTTGTTAGGCATTGTGAGAGTCTAGTCACTATGCATGTTAAATTAGGGAGGGGTAGACCAATAAAGATTTGGAATGAAACTATAAGGAAAGCATGTTGTACTTAAGCATTAGTGAGATTATGACAAAAGATAGGGCACAATGGTGACAAAGGATCCATATAGCCGACCCTACTATAGTGGAATAAAAGCTTAAGTGTTGTTGTAAAAGGCAGTCTATTACAGAAGTTTAAGAGTTGGTTTTGAGTATTGTTTTAGGCTATAGTTTACTATATTTTGTTGTATTAGCTACTCTTCTTTCTACTTAAAGTTGTGGCCATTTTTTTCAATAGCACTTTCATTTCAAGTTTTAACCTTTCTCACTTCTTGTTAACCATGTCTCTCCCTACTATTTCTTGTAATTTCCCTATCATGATAAGTAGTTAAACTTCATCATGACAAGCATTTGAACATAATGAATTTTGAAATAAAATAATCCTGGTTTGATATGATTCTCTTAAATTGGCAAAATCTCTTTATTATTAACTTTGATTTACTTTTGAATTAGTTTATTTTGATTTCATATTTCCAGCATATGATAGTCAATCTATGATTCGTATTCTAGTTGGTCGAGAGGTCCATACATATGAGGAGATCACTCAAAGATAAAAAGAGTTATATGCACTCTTCGAGATAGGACAACATAAATCTTCCAGATTGGAATCAAATCTAATAGTGAGGATCACCGCTTAAGGGAAGCTTAGAGGTTTTGTCTGGCCGATAGATCTTAATCAATCAACCAAAGATTAGGTGATAGTTTTCCTCTAATAAAGTGCGTTCATATTTTGGGACCTCCATGGTCGAAGTATTTTAATTAGAATCTTGTAAATTTCTCTTTTGAGTCATTGTTTTTAAGATAGCTTGCAACATAAAGGGGGTGAATAGGTTAATTGATGTCTTATGACTTTCTTTAATTTCTTCTTTAGTTACTTAGTGTGTTGGCAGTTGTTTTTATCTTTCAAGAATCTGCAAAAAGGAAACAACACAGAAAATCACACACCGAAGTTATAGTGGTTCCCCATATTATGGGTACATCCACTCTCCTCCCACCTTTCTAACATTCAGTTAGACAAAACACTTCTCCAAAACTCATCTCAAAGAGCTTACACCTCAGATCCCTCAGGATCTCTCAGTCTCCTTCAAGACTTACATCTCAGGCACAAGTGCCCTACAACTCAGTGATCAGTAGATCACCTACCTCAGGCCAAAGGTCCTACAACTCAGGCTGGGAGGACAGCCCTACCTCAGATCCACAAATAATCCTACCTCAGAGAGAATGACTCTCCTACAGCTCGGGCACAAAGGCCCTATCTCAGATCCAAAGGATCCTACATCTCAAGAACGAGTGCCCTACAACTAAGTGAGAATGACTCACCTACCTTAGGCTCAAAAGTCCTACAGCTCAGTTATAAAATGATCACCTATCTCAGATCCAAACTAGATCTTACACTCAGAGAGTATAACTCTCCTACAGCTCAGACAAATTTGCCCTACCTCAGGACAAAGGCCCTACAGCTCAGATCAAAAATGATCCTATAGAAAACAGTGGTTTAATTAATTTGACACAAAGAAATTTCTCTATGTCAACAACTATTGTCACAACCCGCATTTTCTCTGAATTTAGGAATTATCAGAGTATGAGAAAACACGCGTCATGATGCCACGTCGAGCAGGGGATAACTGCTAACGCTCCGGCAAAACCAACTACTTTACTTTATGAAAGAAATTCATGAGTTTAATGATAAGAAACTCAGTTATATCTTAGAGACCGTATCCCTCGGCTCAGTGGATCACCTAGTCCACAGTTAAAAACTATACTTATACGCTGCGGAAAATACTTTATTCAGGATTAACATCCTAAGGAGTACATAAGTGTCCCAAGAGAACCACTTATGTTATGCAAGACTCTACATTTAATTTATATTATATATAAGAAAATGATCTTTATACGTTGTTTGGAAAATAGTGATTGAGTTTTATAAAGCATGCTGATCATGAGCTATACTTATAATAATAATTGTAGTTTTAAAAATAACTAGCAACCTAGCATAAATCCTCCTCAGAGCAAGTAGACTATCTCCAAAAAATGGTAGCAGCAAAAGTAATATATCTAGTACAAAGGTAAACACTACCAGTGGGCGCCAACAATCTGACACGAACCCACTGGCAAATATGTATGTCTGTAAGAAAAGTACAGAAAACTACCTCACTAAACAAATCCAGAAGGATCTCCAAGTCCAAGAGACCACCAGCAACACCACAACAACCTAGCCCCCAAACTGGCTACTGCTCAGAACTTGAGGCATTCAAAAGAAAAGAATACCTCAGCAAGCAAAACAAGGAAAAACTGCACGAAAGTGTCTACCGGATGATAAATGAAAGAGGAAAAAACACAGCAGTAAAAGTCACAACTGCCCTAAGGCAAGACAAAAAGAAATGCACTAGGTGCGAGGAAACAGCATCAACCCTGCCCAGAAACTACCTCCTGCAGAGTCTACTAAGCTACCAAGAGCCAAAAATGTTGCAATCTACCAAGGAAGAAACGTATAACACCCTAAGCTGTGAGAGATGATAGTAGCAAAAACATCGCAGATCCGGGTTGGAGGCAAACTCAGTCCCCCAACCACCATTTCCAAGAAACCAAGCTCAGGGGTCTACATGTGAAAAGCACTAGGGACCTCCCACCCCCTTGCCCAGCCCGTACCTGGAGCAAGATAAAAGAAAAAGGGTGGTCTTGGCTAAATTACACAACACTTCCCCAATTAAGAGCTTCAAACCACCACTACTAACCACGACCCACGATTCGGCCTTTGGAAAAGAAAACCTAGCCGACAAGGAACCTCAGAAAATCAAGAAATTCACTCGGGGGGGGAGGAAATCGAGGTAAGGGAAAAGCGTTGAGATGACTCAACACGGCAAGGCGTTGAGTGAGCCCCACTCGCTCAACGCCTAACCAGACCTTGGCGTTGAGTGAGTTAGCCTCACTCAGCGCCAAAAACAACCATGGTATTGAGTGAGGTTCACTCACTCAACGCCCTCCACAAGAACAGCTCTGGCATTGAGTGAGCTAACCTCACTCAACGCCAAAACAGCTATGGCGTTGAGTGAGGTCCACTCCCTCAACGCCTTCAGCAAAAGAGGCAGTGGCGTTGAGTGAATTAACCTCACTCAACGCCAAAACAGCTATGACGTTGAGTGAGGTCCACTCCCTCAACGTCTTAGTACTAAACTACAAAACCCAACGGTGGCGTTGAGTGAGTCCACCTCTCTCAATGCCAAAACAGCTTTGGCGTTGAGTGAGGTCAACTCACTCTACGCCAAAGTACTTACCCGCAGGAAAACCCTTAACCAACGCCAACATGAAGAGATCGACGGGAATCCAGAATGATTCTCGTCGAATCGGCGGGAATCCAGAATGATTCTCGCCGAATCGGCGGGAATCCAGATTGATTCTCGCCGAATCGGCGGGAATCCAGATTGATTCTCGCCGAATTGGCGGGAATCATTGACGATACTCGTCGAAATCAGCGAGAATCACTTAGTGATTCCCGTCGATTTTGACTAAGACAAAAATTCTCACTCAGACGCCTCACTACTTAGCCACAAAAGAACAGACAAAACTATGGCTTTGAGTGTGCGCACCACACTCAACGCCAAGCCCGGGCGGCTTTTGGCTTTGAGTGTGTGCACCACACTCAACACCAAATCCCGAGAACCCACCAAGACTGGTTCTAACAAGAGCACTACCACAAAAACCTCCCTCACTCTCTCTCTCGGCTCCACCCGCAAAAGCACCCAACCAGAACTAAAAATCTGGAGTCTAAATGGTGAAAACAACCAGCAGGTTGAGCAAAACAGCACAAGGAGGGGAAGATCAAACAGAATTTTAAGGTTAGCCTAAAACTACTGCATAGAGTTTTAACAAGCAAAAGAGAGATACTTGGCTTCTATCCTAGGGCTAACCGGGTAGTTAAGAAGGGAAAAAAATCAAACAGCAAGTGCAAAAACCACTTGCCTCGGTTTCCGACGAAGCTTGGTCGGTTTTCCCTTAACTGCACACGGCACCAGCAGCAGCAACACCCTAACAGCAAAAAATCCCGAACTTTAATGGCGGAAAAAGGCCAAAACCAGAATCCAAATCTCCTAAAAACCCTATGAAAAACAAATCTCTTACCGTAGAAACGAAGGTCTAAGAGAGCAATCCAAATCCGCTCTCATAATCGAAATCCGTCCACGAACACTCCCGGAATCACCGTCCGAAAGCTAGGGCAGCCTGTTGTTTCCGCCTCTGCTTTCCGCGAACAGGAGCAGCGGTTTCGGTCTTGGGAAGGAAGAAGAGAGTGGGCCTGCCAACTTCAAACCAAAGCTTTATAAATAAGCCTTACCATTCCTGATCAGCCTAACCATCTCCCAAGCCACCGGTTCACTTAAACTAAGAGGGTTACTATTTAGATTTTACTAATGGCACACCCAAAACGACGCGAAAACCAAACTATCTCGGAATTCGACGAAATTCACACCGTAGCTAAATACCCACGCTACGAACACAACGAGAAGTCAAAATTAATTTTCGACGAACATAACTCGAGTTATACCTACCCGAAGACAAAACACAAGCATCCCCCGAGAGGCCACACCGGGTCACCCAAAACGACTCGACTTGCTAGGGAGATCTTGCCAATAGGCTACAAAATAGGGCACCCAGTTCTAAGAAGTTAAACCACACTCCACAAATAGCACAAACCACGAAAACGCGACACCGTAACGCCAAACGAGAAATAAAATAGTCGCAGAAAAATCAGGGGCGTTACAACTATGACTGAGCTATCTCAGCTCTATCTTTCTTTACAGCAGTAGGAAGAAATTCTGCCTCTGCTAGAAGAATCTCAGAATGTAAATTCTGAACTTGCTTAAGAAGACGAAAGAATGGCTAGGTCTTGAGTTCTTCAATCAGCTAACTGAACCCACAGAAGACTGAAGGAACTCCTTTCTTTCTTTATCAGAAGTCTTTCTGAACTTGTTGTAGTAGAAGAAAAGTGCTACAGCTAACTGAACTTTTTGTTCTGCTGGAAGGCTTCAAGCTTTTTCTCGGCAACAATGATGAGGAAGATAAAGTGCAGCCGCTCGTTTTTTGTTTTGGATAAAACCCTAAAAAGTTGAGTTCAATATCTGAATCTGTCCCTTTATATCTTCCGCCGATTAATGGCTCCAAGAAGTAGTGGGGACCATCTGCAGCAGACAGCTGCACCTTGCTTTAACGGAAGAAGACGTACAGTAGCCCTCCGACAACATTTGTCGTGTTCTGTAGCTTTCCCACACTTAATTTGAACTTTGTTGACTTTGTTAATTTTGTTGACGTCACTATCTGTGGACTTAGCCAAAATAAAACATCTTTAGTATAGACATTGAGTTAGTAAGCTTCACTCTACGCCAAAACACTTAGACATATTTTTTGTCACTAGACATTGAGTGAGCAACCTTCACTCAACGCCAAAACACTTAGGGTCCGTTCGGCGCGCAGGTATTGGCTTTCTGGAATTGGCTTTCGTCAGAAAACCAATATCTGCAAGAATTGGTTTTGTGCAGAAAACCAATTCTGTTGTTCGGCTGCAGGAAGGTATTCAGTGAACAGAATTGGCATTGATACTTAAATGTTGTTCAGCTGTGCAAAGGAATTGGTTTTCTGGAACTGTAAATTTTAGAAACTAATATTGTTTGATTTTAAGCTATGTCCATAAAATCATCAAAGTACTAAAAATACTTGAAATGAAAGTACTAAAAATTTTAAATCATCGTCCATATAATAAAAGTTCTGAAGTAGCAACACAATTAGATAAAAAGTCATTGACTCATAAACACAAACACTAAACTAGCGATCAAAATGCATTCGCAGCCAGGTGCCCTTCAACTCATCCGGGAGTCTCTTGAATATATCGCGCTTGACACTATCATGACACAGTATATCCATCTCCCTAAGAAAATCTTCCGAAGACAAGTCAGTCATCCGAGTAAGTGCGATGTAGATATCGTCAACATCACTAGCAGTCATGGTCCCCACCGCTCCTTGCACCGAGTCAGCCAATTTTTCAATGGCCACTGCTACCGAGTCATTTTGTCCAGCTCGCTTTCTCCTCCTTCTACTGCTCTCTTCTCCATCAACTCTAGCCGTCTCCTGTGTATTACTTGTTTTTTTCCGTCATAGACTCTGCATCTATCTCCTTCGCCGACTCTGTTGCGGTCGCAGCATGACTACCAGTCGCTCTATCAGTCCCACACAGCACAGCCAAATCAGACCAATTCACAATCACTTTATCTTTGTAATGCTTCACAGAAGGATGCGCCTGCAATAACAACCACAGCTGCCCCTAAGGTTGCTCCGATTGCTGCCGAGATGATGATATCTCGTTTGAGGTTTTTATGCGCCTCATTACATTCCATTGCTCGGTTCTACGCATAAAACGTATAATGTATGCATCTGTAAGAGGGAAAGACCAAAATAATTACTTAAATATCAATAACATAAGTAAATAAATATATTAATCTACCATAATTAGAGCAAAAAAACAGCACTAAATTGGCAATCATGATTATCAGCAACAAGCAAACCAATTTCATTTTTTTGCTCCATCTTCCATTCCACTCAAATTTCATGCTATGGAGTTGCACGATCGTGCGACGTAGTCATGGGTCTCGCGCACAGTCATGCATGAAAGAAGCGCACGATCAAAGACAAATTTACAAAAGTGCATGACTATGAGAATTTAAGGCGCACGATCATGTGTGATATGATTATGGTCAAGTTTGTCCCTGGAGTCTTGGGGTTCAAACCTTCAACCACTCTAGATGACTGGACCACATGAATATAATGTGAACATTAAACTAAGAATTAGGAAATAAATATTAAAAGAAGTGAGGAGATTATTGGGGTGTGCAACTCATTGCTAAACCTAGCAAAAGGGCCATGCAGTATGTTCAGACCACAGGATTTGTCTACCCACAAGTCTTAGAAGCACAAAAATTTCCTTTTAGCATGGAATACACTCATGTATCAACTTCATGCAAAACTAACAGTGGCGTGGTTAAATAATAACAATTTGAAGCAATAAGCATGGAAATGCAAACTAAAAAGATGCCAAAAATTCGATATAAAATACACCTATCATGCACCTATGTTCATCTTGAACAATAATCATAGGAATGATACTATATTGTTTAGTAACAGGAAGGATCCTCACTTACACCCCCATTTTAAAACCTGGACTGCATCTATAAGGCATGCAAAGGGAGGGAAGACACGAATAATGTCCAGTGAACTTTTAAGAGTGTTTGACCAATTTAATGTGAAGTTTACTTATAAATCATAAACAGCACACACACATACACAACACTCACAAAACACACACACGCATTCCCTTAAACAGAAAATATCACAAAAAATAAAAATTTCATATATTCTGAAGTTTGCATATCTATTGTGAAGTTTGCAGATAGGTGTGGTCAAGGCCAAAAAATTTCCAGCAAGCCCTAAAAATTTCAGATCTGAAAATTGCTGGAAATTTCAGATATTTCATACCATACCCAAAATTTCATTTCATACCATACAAGAAGAAGGGAGGAGGAGGAAGAAGAATGGAGGAGGGAGAAGTGGAGAAGGAAAACCCTAAAAATTTCAGTGCAGAAATTTCAGATCTGAAGTTTGATACAAAGAAAAAGAAGGTGGAGAAGAAGATAAGCAGAGGAGGAAGAAGAAGAAGTTCGCGAGGAAGAAACGGAAAATAGGGGAGATCGGGAGGATGAGGAAGGTGAAGAAGAAGAGGAGGAAGAGGAGGAGGGTGTATACATGCGCCGGGAGAAGTGGAAGAAGGTGATCAGGGAGGAGGAAGAATGGCGTCACCTGCGCTGCTTCCGTCGGCTACGATCGGGGAAAACCAAAAAATGTGAAAACCCGTGTCTGGAGGTAAGAATTGGGGGTAGCGGGTTTTAATGGTAGGTTAAAATCGATGCATTTAAGGCCAATGCCAATTCCGCACCAAATCCGACCCGCCGAACATAGGAAATGACTTTAATAATGCCCAAAGCCAATGTCAGAATGCCAATATCTGCGCGCCGAACGGACCATTAGAAAAATTTGTCTGCCTCTTAGCGTTGAGTGAGTAAGCTTCAATCAACGCCATACCACTTAGAAATGATTCTAGTCACCTAGCATTGAGTGAACAACCTTCACTTAATGCATTTGGACTTAGCTGAGTTTTCTGCTTGGGAAGCATTGAGAGCGTTGAGTGTGTCTTCATCACTCAACGCTATATTACTTAAACAAATTTTGTTACTTGGCGTTGAGTGAGTAAGAATCACTCAACGCATTTGGATTTAGCCAAATTTCTATGAAATCACAGTCTCTTACTAACTAAGGTTCAGTCAACGCTTTTTATCACATAGTGTTGAGTGAGTAAGATTCGCTCAACGCCTGTGTACTTAGTCAAATATTTACACAGATTTGTTGTGGCTTTGACTGACTGAGCTATACTCAATGATTTATGATGTATGGCGTTGAGTGAGTAGACTTCACTCAATGCCTGTAGACTTAGCCACATTTCAGCCTGATTTTACTTAGGCTTTTACTGTCTTAGCCTATCTCACAGCTTTTTATTATATGACGTTGAGTGAGTAGACTTCACTCAACTCCTGTTGACTTAGCCACATTTACAGCCTGATTTTTATTAGACTTTGACTGTCCAAGCTATACTCAATGATTTTACTCGTCTGGCATTGAGTGAGTAGACTACACTCAACGCCTGTGGACTTAGGCGATTTCCAGCATATCCATCATCTTCACTTTATGACCACCTATCACATCATTTGGAATACATGTCCTATCAATGTTATAAGGACCAACCTGCATGCATGAACTTAAGCATACATCAAATACAATTTTGTGTATGTCATTGATATGATTGACTTTTTCAAATCTAGGACATTATGGGCAATGGACCCAACAATCTCCCCCTAATTGAAGAAGTCAAAACCCTCAATCAATTGAGTCAATGACATACACAAACATATAACGCAGTAGAGCATTAACTTGTAAAATTTAACTAAATAAGAGAAGGTTTAGTTACCACACTTCCTTGCCTGAAGGGTGATCAACATCACACCTGCTCCAAATTTAACAAAACAAGAGAAGGTTTAGTTACCACACTTCCTTTCCTGCAGGGTGATCAACATCACACCTGCTCCTCCTAAATTGTTGCATCCTAGTCTTGATCAATTTGATCATATCCTTCTCATAGTTCTGATACAACTTGTATCCTTCTCCTCCTGTCTTATGATACCAGATTCATATCCTTCTCCTCCCACTTTTTGACTTCTGTAAATAGTCAGGGAGGTTCTGATCTTCTGCTCCCCCTTTTTTATTTTAAAAAAGCAGCAGTTGAACCACTTGCGAGTGCTAGAGCAGTGATGTACTTGCTCCCCCTCAACTGAAGCATCATCTATCATGTTTCCTGATAGACCCTTTGGTCTACATCATCTGGATAGTGCTTCAACCAGCATGATACCACTCAAGATATACAATCTTGAAGGATCTTCAATTCCATGAAGTATTTGTTGTAAGACCCCCCCTCCCGGAACATAAAACACGGCATGTGGGAAGTCGTATGCCCAGAACAGCTGCCTTACGGTAGCATTAGCACACAGGCTAATCTGTACTACAAGACGCCTATCCTGTAGGCTAAACATATCATTCATGCCAACCAAACATAAAGAATATAAAATAGAAGTCAAAATAACACACTAGTATATGAGTTCAAAACAAATACATCAAATAAGAGAAGCAACAATGGTTCTACAATATCAGAGTACAAGCCAAAAAGGCTACAAGATGTGTCTCTCAGAACTCATATCGATCACTAACGGTAGCGATGATATCATCACTTCAGGCCCTGTCGTCCTGGCATGGCTGTCATGCTGCGTAACCTACTGCTGCTCTGTCTGCGGGGTTTCCTCCTAAAAAGGATGACGTAGCAACCGTTAGTAATAAAGACAAAGTGGCTATCACATCCGCTCCCCCGACGACTCCTCGGCACCCGGGCGGAGAATGGAACAAGGGTACAATATATATATAAACAGTAGTACAAACATGTAGTAAAGGATTAATCAATATCAGTGAATATCAGAGTAAGTACATCAAATGAGTATAATAATTTACTCTAGTAGTACTACCATCAACAGCAGTATAAAATATTAATCTATGACAGTAAGTAACTTAACTTATATGAATGCCCATACAGATATATAAGTTAAGGATCGACTCAACAGTAAAGTAACTCATCGTATAGGAGTGCTCATACAAACTTATACGATGAAGATCTTGTGTATGTAATGTATGTAATGATATGAATGTAATGCAATGACTCACCCACGATCATGCACATGCAACTACTATGTCGACACAGACTTATAGTTCCTGCTTTTCGAGCAGGTAGCTAACCTCTCCGGCGTCATCCTTCGTGGTCAGACGGTGACAGTAGAACGGGCTTCTCTACTACTAGGCGGGCATCTACACTACCAATCCTAGGCCTCCGTATGTCTCAATGCTAAGAACACAATAGCGGAGCTCACATGCGTACTACGGCTCAAAAGGAGCCTCGAGTAGATGTGCACCGAGGACCAAGCCCTACTAGCCTATCATCGTGGAAGGGAAGGAGCCTATGAGAGTGTATCACCAAAGGACCAAGCCTAACCGTCCACTTGGAGCAAGAGGAGCCCCGGGAATGAGCACCGAGGACCAAGCCCAACTGCCTAAGGTCTATCTGTCAACTCCCGTCGGTGTGACGACTGGCAAGCCCGTAGACCCGCCACACTATCCTTAACCCAGGATTACGACACCGCGTGTCGACTCACACCGCATACAGTTTCACATTATCGTGGCACGGAAGGAGCCTATGGGAGCGTATCACCAGAGGACCGAGCCCAACCGTCCACTCGGTGCGGAAGGAGCCTCAGAAATAAGCACCGAGGACCAAGCCCAACCGGCCAAAGGCTCTTTTCATCATTATCAATCATGTGCGGTCAAACACATGCACTACACCCTTCCATATTGCCCATGCTTCTAAGTATGCAAGGGTTCTTTATTAACACAGGTGGAAAGCCACCTTACACAACATATTAATTCCACACTGCTACCTATAGGGAGGCACGACTATAAGTAGTGGACCACTTTTCACCTTCCTTATTTAACTCATCTCATGACCATGTATCAACCTCTTTCGATTTCTTTTAAGGGGCAAGCATCCACCAATCATTATGCTTCCATCACGATAATCTCATTGGCATAAGATAGTTAACCCCTTTCATTAGCATGAATACACAGTTTACCTGTTCAATTACCAAGCGTCACATCTTCCTCCAAACCCATTCCATTTCACAAATTACGATCATGCCCAATTATGTTTTCCAACCATTTGTTTATCACATTCGCATAGGACCAAGCTCGCTAAACCCCAACATTTATTCTTACAATCTCTTTACTCAAACCAAGCCCAATTCTCACTAGCTCGAGAATAGTGAGTACACGGGACTTGACTGTACAACCACTTCGATTGGGCATTCCCGAGTCCACGAGACTCGTATGAAGACGTATAACTATTCGTTGGAAAGGTATTTCCAAGGACTACAACTTTAGTATTCGGTCTACCACTCAGATCAGAATGTAACACAGTTGAAATCGGCTTCGAAGTCTGCTGCATTCAGAAAACAGTCTCTTGCACGTTTAGCTTATCAGTCAGCAAGTTCGATCAGATTTCCTATGTATACGAAGCTCGCATGAAAACGTGTAACCACTTGTTGGAAAGGTATTTCCAAGGGCTACGACTTTCGTGTTTAGTCTAAAACCCAGATCTGGCCATATCATTTCCAAAAATGGTCTCGAAATTCGCTACGGGCAGAAAACAGATTTTTGCATGCATCTTAAGGCGGAATGAACGGCATCGGTTCGTCTTCCTACTCTAACCGATATTCCCAAATCACATCCAGAAATCATCCTCCCTTATTCACCCTCATAGAGCCACTTATCTTCACGAAACCAACCCCCATCTTCACATAGAAGGAAGGAGAGGTTGAGGACGTCTAATTCCTAGGACACAAGTCCTAGCATGGCCTCTTCTTAGAAACCTTCTTTTCACAAATCAAGACTCTTTTGAGTCAATATCTTTCCTAGGAATAACTAGAGATCTAGCAACAAGGGACAGGGTAGGAAGCTTACCTTATTTCCGGCGATTCCGACATCTCCGGTCGTGGATCTAGTCATCCTCCTCGGCGGCGTGGTTCTTCTCTTCATTGGCGGTGTTCTTCCATGAAAAGGGCGAAGCATTTCCCCCAGAATATGGCTCCAACAACCCGCGATATTCCTCTCTTTGGCTCCCGTCGGTTTCACACAGTGACGGCTCGGCAAGAATGAACGGATGTGACGGCTAGGGTTCAGTTTACTTCCTTTTATATTACGTATTAGGGTTATTTCACTTGCCACGTGTCATCTCTCCATTGGATCGACAATATTGAGTCTTATTTGAAATGATCGGTCCAAGGAATCATCCAGCACGAATCTCGAAGTCTGGTTCAGCCCGCCTGTACAAAACTGCGGATTCTTCCTGGGCCGAAAATCTTCTAAGTCCAAATTCGTCGAGTAAGCAGCTCTTAATCGACGAATAGTCGAGTATTTTACCCTTACTCGACGAATCGTCGCGATTCGTCGAGTCTACCTAAAGCCATATGTACGTACAGCAATTTCAAAGACAAATTCATCGAGTATACCTTCCTTACTTGACGATTCGTCGAGTGGTGTCGAGTGCACTCAACGCACTCGACATCACAGCTCCCCGAATAATCCTGAGTAAAAGCGTTGAGTGGTGTCAAGTGCACACGACACACTCGATGCCTTTCAGCTAAAAGAGTCGAGTACACTCAACGCACTCAACGCCAACAGTTTCTAGAAATATTCTAAGGCCAATAGCGTTGAGTGGAGTCGAGTCCACTCAATACCTCAGCCAATTGGTCGAATGGTGTTGAGTGCACTCAATGCCGCATTGAGTGCACTCAACGCACTCAACGCCCCGTTTCCAGAAAATCCTTTAAGTCCACATTCGTCGAGTGGTGTTGAGTCCACTCGACGCCTAAGCCTAATTCGTCGAATGGCGTCGAGTGCACTCAACGCACTCAATGCCATGGGTCTAGGAAATATTCTAAGTCCAGTTCGTCTTATATATTTGACGAATTTGTCAGTTATTCGTGACGATATTTGAGGAATAGTATTGGTCTCAACTCACAAGTCATACTCAACGAATTCGTCGAATATTTGCGATGATATCTGACGAATTTTACTTGTCGAGTCTGGCGCACCATGAGCCCGAGTCAATTCTCTTGACTCAAAAAAACGTGTGAGGGGTCTAACGCGAAATGGGATGTTACATTTGTCCACCTACAAGAAAAAGTATAACTTGCAACACCATGGGGAGCAACTAAAGCTATGTTAGGTTCAACATACCCAATTAAAATTTGAAGGTGTTGAACTTTGCTTCATCAGGTGGCTTAGTGAAGATGTCAACCACTTGCATATCTTTTGAGACAAACTCAAGGTTGATATCTTCACATTTCACATGCACTTTAATGAAATGATATCTAATCTCAATATGCTTAGTCCTGCTGTGTGAGACAGGATTCTTAGCAATTGAGATGACACTAGTAGAATCACAATATAATAGACTTCTACTTATTTGGAGGTTATCATCTTGGAGTTGATGCTAGATCCACAGCAATTGAGAACAACAACTACCTGCTGAAATGTACTCTAACTCTGCAGTTGAGATTGCAACACTTGTTTGCTTCTTGCTTCTCCAAGACACTAGTCTTCCTCCCAAGAATTGACAGGTGCCATAAATGCTCTTTCTGTCCTCTTTACAACCTGTAAAATCTGCATCTGAATAGACAGTTAGTTCAAACTCCTCATTCCTAGGTACCATAAGCCAAGATCTGGTGTGCCCTTAAGATACCTCAAAATTCTCTTTGCAGTAGAGTAGTGAGATTCTTTAGGGCAAATCTGATACCTAGCACAAACACATGTAGCATACATGATGTCTGGCTTACTTGCAGTTAGATATAGAAAGAAACCAATTATCTCTATATATAAGGTTTCATCAATAAGTTTCTCTACCTCATCTTTGCCTATAAGCATACTTGACCTCATGAGAGTTTTCATGGTGGAGAAATTCTCCATATCAAACTTTTTGATTAACTTCCTTGTGAACTTAGACTGGGATATGGATAAACCATCATCAGACTGTCTAACTTGGATAACCAAGAAACACTTAAGTTCACACATACTGCTCATCTCAAACTTCTCTTGCATAAGTTTGGCAAATTTCCTACAAAGGTTATCATCAGTAGATCCAAAGATAATGTCATCTACATATATCTAAACTAGGATGATCTTACCCTTAGATTCCCTTAGGAATAAAATCTTGTTTATCTTCCCCCTTGAGAATTTGTTCTCAATGAGGAAGCTAGACAAAGTCTCATATCATGCTCCAAAGGCCTGCTTTAGCCAATATAAAGCTTTCCTAAGTTTATAAATAGAATCAGGTGAGTTAGGAACAACAAAACCTAGATGTTACTTAATATAGACTTCCTCTTTTAAGGAACCATTCAGGAAGGCTGACTTCACATCAATCTGGTAGACCTTGAATCCCTTGTGTGCAGCATATGCAAGGAACAGTCTGATGGCCTCCAATCTTGCTACATGGGCAAAGGTTTGATCAAAATTAATACCTTCCTCTTGTATGTACCCCTTAGCTACTAGTTTTGCCTTATTCTTGATTATAATGTTATTTTCATCAAGTTTATTCCTGTAAATTCACTTGACTCCAATGACATTATGTCCTTGTGGTCTTGGAACTAGCTTCCAGACCTTGCATCTCTTAAACTGGTTCAGTTCCTCTTGCATAGCAACAATTCAGAACTTATCTATGTTGGCATTTTCAAATTTCTTTGGCTCAACTTGTGACAGGAAGCTTAAGTACAGTGCTGTGTTGATACTTTTGCTCCTGGTCACTACTCCTTAGCTTGCATCACCAATTATTTGGGGTCTTGGATGATCCCTCAGATGCCTGATTGCTGGAGACAATCTAGCTTCAGCTACAGGGGCAGCTTCTTGCTGATCTTCATCTACCTCATTTTTGTCTTGCAGTCCATCTACTAGAATGTTTATTCCATCTTGGATACTGGAGCTGCTTTATTGATGGTCAGCTTATCCATCATCTATTCTGTACCTACAGTACTAGAAGAGGAGCCTGGCAGCTCTATATTAATCATAGTAGACTTATCAAAGACTACATGAACAGATTCTTCTACAACTTGACTTTTCAAGTTGTAGATCCTATAGGCTTTGCTATGATTGTTGTACCCAACAAAGATCCCATCAAAGGACATGGTAGCAAACTTAGTCACATAGGATTTCCTATTGTGAAGCACATAATACTTACTACCAAAGATTCTGAGATATCCCGGATTTAGTTTTCTGCCTTTCAAGATCTCATAGGGAGTCTTCTTATGGCTCTTGGTGATAGAGGCCCTATAGAGGACATGACATGTAGTATTCACTACCTCAGCCCAGAAATATTCTGGGAGAGATATATCACTCAATAATGTTCTTCTAGTATATATTAGAGTCTTATTTTTTTTCTCAACAATCCCATTTTGTTGGGGAGTTCTTGGAGAAGAAAATTCTTGATGAATCCCTTACTTTTCACAGAACATTGTCATGCTTTCAGATGTGAATTCAGTTACATGGTCACTTCTGATTTTGATTACTGAACTGTTAAACTCATTCTAAATTTGCTTGACAAACTTGATGAAGATGTCAAGGGTTTTATTCTTTTTCTTGAGAAAAAACACCCAAGCAAACTTGGAATAGTCATCAACCACCACAAGGGTGTAGAATTTTCTACCAAGACTATGAACTGCCATAGGAACAAACAAGTCCATATGCAAGGGGTACAAACACCTCATAGAATCTTTGGTCTCAATGCCCCTGAAGGAGGCTTTGGTTTGCTTGCCCTTTTGGCATGCTGAGCAAATGCCCTCCTTGATGCACTTCACATTAGGACCATTCCTAACTAGCTATTGACTAAAGAGTTTGTCAATAGTCTTATAATTAAAATGAGCTATCCTCTTGTGTCATTGGACACAATATGAGACTTTCTCATTTACCACTAGACAGATAGGAGAGTCTGTTTCTAGACAAAGAAAGTTTAAACAGTAAACATTTTTACTCCTAGTGCCTGTCAAGATGACCTCTTGATCACTTGACCTCTTAATCTGGCACTCATCCTTATGGAAGACAATAACATAGCCAAGATCAGAAAGTTGGCTTATGCTTATGAGTTTGTGTTACAAATCTTCAACATAAGCCACTTTTGTGACGGTGACTATGTCATTGGTAATCTTACCATAACGTCTAGTCACCCCTCTATCTGAACCACCAAAGATAACCTTGAGTCCATCTTTCACTGGAGTGTACTCCTTTAAGTTGCTCTTTGTCCTAGTCATATGCCTGGAATAATTACTATCCAAGTACCATATATGGGTATGACCACTTGAACTAACCTGCATCACATAATTTGCTTTACCTTAGGACCCCAATTTCTATTGGGTCCTAGGTGCATGTTAGTCTTATAATAAACTTATTTACCAGCAACATTTCTGACTGGTAGACTCACAACTGCTCTTGGCACATTTGGATTGTGTCAGTAGTCTACAACAAAGTGGTTCACTTTGCCACAACACCAACATTTATGAATATTATATCTTCTTTTCTGTGCAGGCCTAGCAGTTTGGTTAAATGTTGGATGAATAGTGGGAAGGGGAGCAACAGCCTTCTTTAGATTCCTTTCAGCAAGGATCTGACTGAAGGTAAGTCTTCTAGCTGTCTTGTTTTACCTTCTCTTAGTGCTAGCAACAACATGCTTCTTTTCAGAAAGCATGCTTCTGATAGCAACAGACACAACCAAACCAGGCTTACTGGAGGACTGACCCTTGGTCTGGGTCTTTGCTAAATGGTCCTGAACCTTTGCTGCAGCCATATTCTTGAGAGTGGGGGCTGAAACACCAAAGACAAATGGTCCATGATGGGACATTTGAATTTTTTTCATGAGCAGCCTTAAAGGCACTCACTTTGCTATACCTTCCACCCTGGCTGTAAACATCTTTGTTCACACTAGTGGATCTGTCATTCATCTAGTGATCAAAGATGCTTTCTTGGTCATACCTGCTTAAAGGCAAATGAACTTTTCTAAAAGAAATGGGAGGCTTGGAAGCAAGTGGCTGAGCTGGAGATGGAGCTTTTCCCTTCCCTTTGGAAGGAGAAAATCTTATGCTTCCCTGGAATCCCAACCCATTCTTACCCTTCTGAGAGGAGAAGAAGTCTATAATGGGTAACACAGTACATGACTTAGAATAGCTAGCCACCATTCTTTTCTCCCTCCCTAGCCTCTCTTCAAGATCCCTGATGAGGCTATTCTTGTATTTGATAGAGCCTATCTAGATGTTATTCAAGACCCTAAGTTGGTTAAGTTCCTTGTCCTTCTGATCCAGCAAAGATGTTGTTTCAGTCAGCTGGGAAGCAACTAGCTGTAGAGAGGCAATCTCCACAGCTTGCTTCTTAGATAACTTCTTGCACTTCTTGAAGGCATCCAGAAGTTCTAGATACATATCGATCAATTGATTGACATCACCTTCTGATTCAAAATCATCTTCACCACTGGGTGAAGAGGTTTCTGTATAAGGACTAGTCTCATATCCAGACTCAGAAGAAGAGCATGATAGAGATTTTACCTTCCTTGACCAGGCTGATCTTGACTGGTTTCCTTATCAGTCATTGTCATAAGCCCACAGCAGTTATAGGCATCTTCTTCATCTTACTCATCCACCTCTGAATCACTGTCTGAATGTTGAAGAGGGGCCCTGATACCTAGCTACAACTATCTGTTCAACAACAACAATAACTAGCCCAATATAGGCTTCTTCTTCAGACTCGGATGAAGATGAGTCTGTCTAGATCTTTTCTTTCTTGGCAATGAAGGACTTCTCCTTCTTGCCCTTATGTTGTTGATGTTTCTTCTCAGCAACTTTCTTCCTCTTCATTGGGCAGTCAACTATCACATGCACTGGTTTGCTATAGCAGTAGCAAACAACTTTAGAAGAAATATATTTACTAGATTTAGAATCATACCTGTCATCCTTGTAATGATTCATCCTGTGATGAGAAGAGGTGGAAGGTCTACTCTTCCAATGTTTCTTCTTCATTAGCTTCTGAAAGTTCCTGGAGAAGGTAGCAAAGTCCTCATCTGACATGTTGCTTTCTGATGCATCTGACTCTGAGCTGTCTGAATCAGGTGATCTTCTTGGAGGAGAGGGAATCCTCACCTTTCTCTTCCTGATGTTGTTTGCCTTGAATGCCAAGGACTTCTCCTTGGCATGGGATCTACTGGTGGCCTCCTCCTCTTTCCTTACAGCTAGCTACATCTCATAGGAGAGCAGCTTTCCAAACAATGTTTGGGGAGGAGTCTCAACAAGCGTGGTCACCTCTCTTATGGCACAAATCTTAGTATCCTAGTCTTTAGTGAGAGATCTGAGGAACTTGTCATCTATTTCATAATGACTGAAGACCCTCCCATAGGTCCTCAGTTCATTAATGATCCTGAAAAATCTTTTATAGCAAGTAGTTATGTTCTCTTTCAGGGATTGCCTGAAAACCTCATACTCCTAGTTGAGCATGGACTTTCTATCATCTCTTACATCTTTAGTACCCTCCAAGTAGAACACTAGGGTAACCCATATCTCTTTAGAGGTTTGACAGTGGACCAAGTTCAGAAAGGTAGAATCATCAATAACACTAACTATGATGTTCTGGGCTCTCTTGTCCAATGCAGCCAACATGACCTCATCCTTGGTCATTTTTGAATATACCATTAATCTAAATCAGCCCTAAATTCTCATTTCTGCAATTTCATTTTTTTCGATCCCGCTTAACCCTATTTTGGCGCAAGACGGGCGCTTGACAACAACGACACAGATCGTCTTCTGGAGTCGGAGGCTTGCTCGATCTTACACTTCAGGTAAATGAGATCCTCTTACACTTTCATGTCATTCAAAGGGTAAAATGGGAATATATTCCCATTTTAACATACATTCCATTCGATTTTTTAAGGGGGAGATTGTACATTTGTGAAACTTACAGGGGAGATCTTTGTAATATTAAAACAGAGGAAAGGTACCTCTAATTATTAAAACTGGCAGGGGAAGTTCCAGTAATTAAACCTAAAAAAATAAAAATACCAAAATAAAATAGAAAATATAGTGGATTTAAAATAAATAAAAAGATATATTAAAAAAAAATTCAAAATTATAGAAGTGGAGAAAAATAATATAAAAATAAAAGAAATAAAATACAAAATTTACCTCTGGGCGGACGATGGTACTCTTGCCGGCCAACACCATTACAACACAAAAGTTATGGGCAGAATACATGCATTAGTTAAAAGTACTTCATTAATAATGTGTTAGACACTATGCACCGGAACTAGGGTTGATATTGAGTCGAGTTCGAGAGATTTAGGTTCAGCTTGAAGCCAAAATTTTCGAGTCATACTCCCCTCAAAATGACTCAATTCCGAGCCGGATCGAAATCGAATCGTGTCGGCTCGAAATTGAGCAATTTTTCTCTTTATTCCTAGTTGGTTCGAAATTAAATTGGACAACTTCTAAATTTAGCAAATGAAACACTTAGATTCTTTGCTCTTTTTATTTAGGTTTAAATTTAAGTGATTTTTATTTTAAAATAAGAATATATATTAATAGATATATAGTATTTTAAATTAATTCGAGTTAATTCGAATCATATTTGAAGCTATTCAGGGCTGACTCGAAATCATATTCAAGTCAAATTGAATAGACTTAAATTGAGCCGAATAAATTTTAATCGATTTTGATTCGACTCAATATTCAAGCGACTTTCGAATTTCGAATAATATGCCCAGCCCTAATTAAAACTTGTATTCTCATACTGCTAGTATAATATGCACACGCTATATAAACATTTGAATTTTTTTCCCAATTTAACCTACATAAAATTTATATGGTTTATATTGTTCACACTGTACATTTGGCATGCAGTATGATGGAGCCGCAGCCTGATTATTCAGCTTACAGAGAAGCAAGCTTTGGTCATGGCATTTTTGACATTAAAAATCGGACACATGCCCACTTCGGCTGGTATCGAAACCAGGATTCTTACTCTGTGGAGGCAGATACAGTGTGGTTTTACAATAGAGTCTGGTACCCGGTCGATGAATAGATTATCTCCACAACATAATAACTCGGTTTGGCATAGTGGTGGCGGTCGTAAACACATCGGTTAAACCATCATTCGTTAAGGATCACCTAACAAACATCATCCGTTTGACCATAAAAGTGAATGAAGTTCCTTAGATGGGCATTAACGAATGACAATTTAACTCCTATGTTCATGAGTGCCACCACCGTGCCAAACGGAGCCAATATTGAATCGAAAGCTTGGATATTCGAGACTAATTTGCTTGAATTTTCAAAAATAAAAACATTATTGCTCCAACTTCAAGTCTTACTTTTATCATATTTTTTAAATTCAACAATAGCAATTTGTGCACATCTAAGGCTTCGTTTAGCATAGCGGTGGCGGTCGTAGACGCATGGGTTAAACCGTCATTCAGTAACGATCATCTAACAAACTTCATCCGTTTAAACATAAAAGTGATTGAAATTCCTTAGCTGTGCATTAACAGATGACAGTTTAACCCCATGTTCATGACCGCCACCACCATGCCAAACGGAGCTTAAATCAAGAAAATAACTATACAAATGATGCTATTGGTGATAATTATAAATATTGGAAACAAGTACCAAAACTATTTGGTTGAAGATGGATGGTTCAAACAGTGATTCATGGGACAAGATTCATTACATCTTAATAAGTAGGTAACATTCTCGCTCAGACTGGTGAGTTGATTGATGACTTAAGCTCCGTTTGGAGGGACTTATTTTCACCGACCAAGCGGATATGACATCATGAATCGGACCGTAATTAAGGTCCGATTCATGCGGTCGTAACCGCTTGACTGGTGAAAATAAGTCCCCCCAATTGAAGACTTAGGCTCCGTTTGGTGCGGCGGTGGCGGTCGTGAACGTGGCTATGAATTGTGTCGTTTAGGAACGCCCGACCTCACGTAAGGAACTTCATCCACTTTCATGCTCAACACTGGTTCTCTTTTCTTGGTGGCGGTCATAAGCGTTTTCTTACTGAACATGAATTCTATGACGGTGGTGTTTTTGTGTAAACTCACCCGGTCAAAAACGTTGTGCCTGTTGGAAATGGAAAACCCTACACAATGGTTCGGCCGGCAGTGGTGGCTGACGGCGGAGCGTCAATATGTTTGCCCGAGAGAGAATCGAAAATTTGTGGAGATGAGAGTTGAGTTTTTGACTAGTCAATGACAGTTCTCATATTTATATATACGAAAATACAAAGAATTAAATAGTGGCAGTCATGATTAAAGTTTGGCGTGAAATAAATGAGACTGAAGGAATTAATATATAGTGGACACTTGGCATTTGTTAATTGCTTGGCGCTGCCTATATAAACGCGTGAACAGGAGGTGTAAGTTGCGGCTAAATTTCTGCGGACAGAAATTTTGCAGACTGCTGTTAGCAGGCTGTTATTGGACTGCCTCCTCTTGCGAACTCCCCTTCCTTGGTGAAGCAGCCTATGAAAAGAATTTTGACGGATAAATTTTAGAGGTCGCGAACCCTATTCTTCAACTGCAAAATAGAGAGCGAACTCCAGCAAGCTTGTGAACTATTCTACGGACAGCAAATACAAAGGCTGCGAACAGCTCTTTGTGAACACGTTTCGGACAGAATTTTTTAAGTTTTGGGAACTGCTTCTTGAAAAACAGCAATGTTTGGGCGGTCAAGCTCGAGAGCAGTGAGCTGTTTTCATTAGGGAGATTGTGTGTGGTTGTCTAGTGAAATTTCGTTGAGTTATATTTTAGAGGTGTACTGTGTTGTAACCTCTTGTTGTTATTGATGGGTACCCCATGATTTATAGATAATTATGATAACTCCCGCGCACCGGATCGTAACTCCCGCGCACCGGATCGTAACTCCCGCGCACCGGATCGCGTAGCCACCGCACGGCGAATCGCAACCGCCGCCGCCGTTACGGTCAGCCGGCCACCCATGGCCGCCCGCCCCCTAGCGGCCGGCGGCCCCCTTGCGGCCGGCCGCCCCCTTGCGGCCTGCGGCCCCGGCCGGCTGCCCCCTTGAGGCCAGTTGCCGCGGCCGACCACCCGAGGCCGGCCGCCCCCTTGTGGTCGGTGGCCCCGATCGGCCCCCTCCGTGCGGCCGGCCGCTCGAGGCCGGCCTCCCCCCTTGCAGCCGGCAGCCCCGATCGACCCCCTCCGTGCGGCCGGGGGCCACGGCCGGCCGCCCAGAACCGTCCGCCTGCGGCGGCCGCCCCCTCCCTCGAGCAGCCGCCGGCCGGCGCGCCTCCTCCGACCACCATCGTGGGCCGACCTTCTCTCCACCGTCCGATCATGGCGGGCCATCACGGCCCTCCGATCTCCACGAGCGATCACAGCCATCCGATCTACGATTAACCACCCTAACCACCTCGAAAACCCTATAGAAATACCCCTGATAGTTCATTTCAGGGGATCCGTCTTCATTCTCTCATTATCTTTCTCTCTCTTCATTCCTACTTCTCCCCAGAGCTCCTCTCTCTACTCTCCTCCTTCGTTCCTCTTTCTCTCACTAACTTGGCAGGTTCTACTCTAAGGGCCGCCCGAAGGAGAAAGAGAGCAAAGTGCCAGTGAAGGCAACCATCCATAGCCTTAGGGGTAAAGTGCAGGCATCCTGCGGCGCGCAAGCCAGAAGAGCAAACACCCAAGAAAGACGCACGTCAAAGTGCGCAAACTCCGAAGCGGTGGCCTGTCACCCAAGGAGAGCTCTCTCAACCCTCCAGTATTTGTAACGAGGCGCGGCCTGTCGCCCTCGCTTTCTCTCTACAAGAGCACTGTAATAGAGACAAATAGTGGATCTTGGCTAGCACAGACCCGACCACGTGGTATTTTCCCCTTTCCGGGGTTTTCCACGCTAAAGTTGTGTGTGTACAATCTCTCCTTTTCTACTTTTACTGTGTGCGTACTTGATCGCCCGGGGCTAAGACGGACCGATCCGGAACCGGTCTACCGAGGGCATTAAGCGAACCGCAACAGTTTGTGGCCATCTGTGGGAAAGCTTTCCCAGCAAGCGTGAGAAGACTCAGAAGTTTGTCAGAGCACGACAGAATGGCCGGAAAGAGCACCCGAACGACCAGGGGGTCGATCCGGCGTGAGCAGGAGGCTCAATCCGCGTCACAGTCTCTAGCGAACGCACCACCACAAGAGAACGTCGCAGCGCCTGGAGCAGCATCGCCCGAGAACGCGGCACCCCCACCAGACATCCAGGTCGAAATGCTCGCTCTCTTAGGCGAATCGCAGGACCCCACGTGCCTGGAGGGGTCCTAACTCAGGAAAATCTACCCGTACCACCAGCAGAAGGCCAGAGGTATGTTGAAGAAGAATCCGAGTCGTCGAGGCACGACAGCACTGAGCATCCCGTTCGCCATATCAGGGCGGCCGGGATCGCCCCCTCCACAGCAATCAGCAGCAGCAGGCCCCAGCAGAGCCAGGCGCAGGAATGACTCGGGAAGCATTCCGTGAAATGTTAGAAGAAGAATTTGGACCCGTAAGCCGTCGAGCGGTGTCAGCGCAGCGCCCCGCTCGGGGGGCGTCACCCTTGGCTCCTGAAGTACTGGCCTATCCCGTCCCTCAAGGATTCAAGATCCCCCACGTTGAGACGTACGACGGGGTGGACGATCCTTGGGAGCACATCAACCACTTCTACACGATCCTCCACCTCTGCAACGCTCCAAATCAACTGCTTTGTCAGGTCTTCCCTACCACCCTCAAGGGGCAGTCCCGCACTTGGTTCCATTCCTTCCGAGAAGGGTCTATCAGAAACTTTCCCCAGCTGAGCCATCAATTCCTTGATCAGTTCGTGGCCAATCGCAGGATCGCAAAGGATCCATCCCTCCTCTCCGACATCCGGCAGAATGAGACCGAGACCTTAAAAGAGTTTTTCCACCGATTTACTACGGAAGCGAGGCAGATCCCCTGGGTAGACCCCGGGCTCCTTTGGGGGGTCTTCCTCGGGGGACTCCGACCAGGCGGATTCTACTCCGCTCTGATGAGGGATACTGTCCCCAGTTATGCAGACCTCGTACACCGAGTGGAAGCTTAGATAGCCGCAGACGAGGCCATTGAGGCCCACCGTCGATAGTTTGAAGAAGGCCAAAAGAGGCAGAAGCAGCAGGAGCAGCCCTCCGGAAGACGAGTAGAGAGGCGTGACGAGAACCGTCACATCGAGCATCGCAATCAGGAGCCCCGGAGAGGCCAGGATTACGGGCCTCCCCGGACTTACACCCCTCTCAACACCACTCGAGCTAACGTCCTATATGCCATTCAGGACGTTCTGGGGCTCAAGAGGCCAAGGGCGCTCCCGCCCAATCCAAGGGCTGATCCATCAAAGTACTGTGACTTCCATCGAGGAACCGGGCACACTACTAAAGAGTGTGTGAAGTTGAAAGAAGAGATAGAGCGTCTTGTTCGGCAGGGAATACTCGGGCATTTTCTGCAAGGATATGTGCAAGAGCAGCACGGAGGCCCGCCTGCACGGAGGGAACCGCCACCTGCGCGCCGAGAAGTGCAGGGGGGGCAGGCAGGTCGTCGGGATTATGGAAGTTATCTCCGGCTTTCCCTTTCGCGCGGTCAACTCCATTGCCGCTCTACAGGAAAACATGGCGGCTGGAATCATTCCTACCATTAGCTTTGGCGAGGAGGACCTCCAAGGCATCCTTACACCGCATCAGGACCCGTTAGTTATTACAGCAGAAATTGGCAACCCCAGCTTTCGCGAAAAGCGAATTCTGGTGGACAATGGAAGCTCGGTAAATGTTATATTCATGGCTGCGTTAACCAGTATGGAAATCCAAAGGCAGAATCTTCGTCCAGCGTCAGGACCCATCTATGGCTTCAACGGGGCACCCGTGTCCGTAGCAGGCACCCTCACCCTTCCAGTGACACTAGGATAATTTTCAAGGCAGGTTACCCACAACATGCAATTTGTGGCAGTCGATACAGAATCACCCTACAATGCGATTTTCGGTCGCCCCCTCCAGACAGCTTTCCAGATAGTTCTGTCAATCCCTCACCTCGCAATGGAGTTTGTCACGCCTGCAGGAGTTGGGGTCGTTAGGGGCATCTAGGACATGGCGCGCTCATGCTATCGGCACCAAGCACAGCCGGAGGCCGTCTCAGGAACCAGCATCTACCGCATCTAGAAGGCCGCTTTTGAGAAGAGCCAGAATCGAGGCGAACGTGCCTCCTAAAAACGTTTCTTTATATCGAACTACCTAAAGACGACTATAAAGATTCGAGGAAAACCCTCGTGCGCAAACTATCCTACTTACTGCATTTTTTGCTTTCATTTTAACTCTTGCCATGCAGCAAATGCATCAAAAGGACATCTCATCCCCCAGACCCCCCTGAGGCCAGGGTCGTCTGTTCCTCAAGGCGGTCCGGGATCCATCGACATGTGATCCTCTTGGCGGTTCGGAATCCGTCATCGTGAAATGGCACGACCAGGCTAAAGAAAAAGCAAAACAACTCATCTCTTTACATTTATATACTGTGATTGCGACGCCACTAACTCCTAAAACTTGTAGGATCGACTTGGAATCCATCCCATAGGGTCTGGCGAGCAACTGTAGCACAATTGTCTCGATCCCCCTTCCACGGTTCGAAGGTTCGCCCCTCACCCGTTCAGCGGATTGCGACGTCATCGGGGTTCGAAGGTTCGCCCCTCACCCGTTCAGCGGATTGCGACGTCGTCGGGAATGAGCACCCCCGGTTGACCGCAGCGCATAGCGCGACAGCCTCGACCTAACAACAGGTTGCAATGTCACTTGGGGACCGAATACCAAGTCCCACGCAGACTGTAGCATGGTGGCCTCAACCTTTCTCCTATGGCAGAAATGCTCACTCTTCTCCTACGGAGCGGGTCACAACATCGTCAGGGACCAACTCCTCAGTTGTGCGCAGCCCACAATGCGATGGCCTCGACCTCACTCCACCGGCGCAAGGACCCGGCCTTCGCTGCGTAGTAGGTTGCGACGTCGTCCGGGTCTTCGGGGCCACGCCTTAGCAAATACTAGGGTCCAACGGCTGCTCGCGGGGGTTCGAATTGATCATGTCCTCCTACCGACAATAGGCCGAGGATTATGACTCTTCACCTGCATCCGAAGCTCGACGCCCCGCCATCCTGGGAAAGCTCCCACAATCGGTGTAATTACAACCTCAGGGTCCATCAGCTGCTCACGGGGGTTCGAATCGACCATGCCCTCCTGCCAACAATAGACCGAGGATTATGACTCTTCACCTGCATCCGAAGCTTGACTCCCCACCCTCGCAGGGCCTGCCCCCCTCGTGACTGGTGCCTAACTAAGCTACAATCGCAACTAAATCGGGTTCCGGCCCCGCTAAATCCACATCTTAACCAACCACAGACACACTGTGGCACAATGGCTTCACTCTCTCTGGCGCGGTTCAGGGGTGCACCCTTCGTCCACCTAGCGGTTTGCAACATCGCCGGGGACCAGCTCCCCCAGTTGTGCGCTGTCATCATCGCGATGTCCTCGACCTAACAAAAGGTTGCAGAGTCGCCAAAGGGACCAAACGTTGAGTCCCCCGCAGAATGTAGCACGGCGGCTTCGATCTCTCTCTCATGGTGGCAAGGCTCGCCCTTCTCCTACGCAGCAAGTCGCGACGCCCTTGGGAGCAAGCTTCCTAAGTCATGTGCAGCCCGCATCGCGATGGTCTCGATTTCTCTACCCTGGCACAAGGGGATGCCCTTCGCCTCTTAACAAGTTGCGACCTCGTCAGGGTCTTCGGGGCCACGCCCCCCAAATACCACCGGGTTCACCGCAACTCGCAGAGGTTCGAACGAACATGACCTCCCACCAGCAATAGGCCGGAACTCCTATAACTCTTCACCCCCATCTAGAGCAAACACTCTTCCACCACTCAGGGCCTGCCCCTCGCAGTTGGTGCTTGGCTAAGATACAATTGACCACAAAAGTCAGAAGCAAAGACAGTGACAACCACTCAACAAACATATCAAGTACAAATGTACGAATCAAAAAAGTACAAAGGTACAAATCGACGGAGACAAGCCTACCAATACAAAGAGGTACATGCATACAAATCAATAAAGAGCATCAAAGAGATATAGCTGTCACTCAGCCTCAGCATCGGAGCCCTCCTCCTCTGACATATCCTCAAGCCCGAGGCCAGCAACGTCACATCCCCTCTTCCGGGACACCATCCGAAGGGTCTTCTCCATCCCCTTGCGGAAAGTGACTTCCCGCAAGTCATCCATTTGTGTCTCCACCTTCTGAGTCCACACCTCCTCGCGGACCTCCTCCGAAATCATGCATCGGTCTCGCATGTAATCCACAGAGTCCCGGTACTTTGCCAGACCAGCCGCCTTCAGCTCAACCTCCCACTCCGCGGAGGAAAGGTGCATCACCCCTGCCCTGGATAGCTCCAGCTCTGTCCGAACTTCATCTAGAAGACGCAAAGTCTCCTCCGCAGCCGTCTTCTCAGCCCTGTGTGCAGCTTTGGCGTCCTCCAGTTCGCACCGCAGCTCGGACCCAATCTGCCTAAGTCGCGAAATATCGCGCTCTCGCCGCCCCATCAGATCCGAAAGGGCACTCTTCGCCTCCCAGAGCTCGCCCTGAAGGGCCATAAACTCGTCCTTCAGGCTCACGTAGTGGTCATTCCATGTAAGCGCGATGTTCGCCTGAGTCTCTATCTGCAAAATAAAAAGGACAAGTCAGAAGAGCTTTCCTCAAAAGCCACTACTCAAAAGTTAAGATCATACGTACTGCTTGGTTCATCGCCTCCAAGGAAGAAGAGACCATCTTTCCTTTCTCCACTTGCCGCACCGCAACCCGCGCTGGGGAAGCTTGGGGGGTAGAGGACCCCAGGACCTCAAGATCCGCATCCTCCGACTCGACTCCTGCTCTAGAGCTGCAAGGGGCATCCTCCTCTAAGAGTACATTCTGTCGCGGCAGAAGGCTAGGACCCGGCTCCTCAGCTCCACAACCTTTAAACACTAGCTTCCTCTTCCTGTCACGGGAAAGGGGAATGGCAGCAACACGTCCCGAATCAACAGAAAGCCCGCATAGCAACAGGCACTTCTCGTCAACGAAAGTAGAGATGTTGTACAAGATGTTCCCCAGCTCTCGGGGCTCTGCAAAGCTAAGGACGGGAGTAAACTCCCGCTCGTGTCCTCTAGAATGCCGGCAACGGTCCGGAAGCGCGTTCCACACCTCTGGAAATCCACCTGGGTTCCTGACATATCCGAACAAGGTATTCCCGTGGAGACGATCCGCCAAGGTCTCAAACTCTAGCCACCGCTTGTTGCTGAGGACGTCCACGCGGCCACCGCCGTCGGCACACACCTCACACCAATCCTTGAAAATATCCAAGGAAAACCTCGATCCGCGCTCGTGAAAGAATGCGATCAACCCCATGATCTGCATCATCCCAAGAGGGGTAAACTGCGACGCAGGAACGCCGCAGAACTTCAAAATCTCAGCCACTTCCTCGCAAGCCGGAAGGCGAAAGCTGCTCCGAAGAGACGACTCACAAAGGGTCATCCAGCCGCGCGAAGGGTTTTGCACTCGCTCTTGAGGACTAGGGATCCACACCTCCAAATCGGGGGGCAGGTTGAAGCGCCTCCTCCAAATATTCGCGTGCTCGAGGGAGAGACTCGAGCGCAGCTGCATAGGACGGCTCTACACACCCCGCTTGGAAAACTGAAAAAACAGAAAAGTAAGGTCAGAAAAGCAAGTCCGAGCACACGTTGCGCCCACGTATATAAGCCATGCACGTACACAAAGCGCGCGCAAAATCAGCCCGCGCATGAGCACGCCGCCAAACCACTCACAAACGGAACAGCCGCACCGCGCATGCCCTGCACGCGGATTCAGCCCCACGCGCGGGTTCAGCCCCGGGCGGGTTCAGCCCCGCGCGCGGGTTCAGCCCCGCGCGCGGGTTCAGCCCCGCGCGCGGGTTCAGCCCCGCGCGCGGGTTCAGCCCCGCGCGCGGGTTCAGCCCCGCGCGCGGGTTCAGCCCCGCGCGCACCCACGCGAAGGGTCAGCCCCGCGCGCGCCCACGCGAAGGGTCAGCCCCGCGCGCACCCGCGCGCAGGTGAAGCCCCGCGCGCAGGGTCAGCCCCGCAGGCACCCACGCGCGGGGTTAGCCCCCCACGCACCTGCGCGCAGGTTCGGCGCCGCGCGTCCCCCGCGCCCCGCACGCACCTCCTACGTGCGTGTGGCGCGGGGGGGGGGGGGGGGGGGGGGGTTCTCCCCTCCGGCTTCATCCGGTGCCCTGACCTTTTCTTCGGTCGGAATCTTACCTTATCACTATCGCCGTCGCTGCCCGTCTCGGAGTTAGCACCTATTCCGGCCATCGCCGCCAAGCCCCGTCGCAAAGAAGAAAATTCCCGCGCTTGCCGTTCGCTCCAAGATGACGAAATTTGGGGGGAAAATGATGGGTACCCCATGATTTATAGATAATTATTATAACTCTCGCGAACCAGATCGTAACTCCCGCGCACCGATCGTAACTCCCGTGCACCGGATCGTGTAGCAACCACACGAAGAATCGCAACCGTCGCCGCTGTTACGGGCGGCCAGCCACCCATGGCCAGCCGCCACCCCCCTTGTGGCCGACGGCCCCGGCCGGCCGCCCCCTTGCGCCCGGTGGCCGCGGCCGGCCGCCCGAGGCCGACCGCCTCCTTGCGGCAAGCGGCCCCGGTCGACCCCCTCCGTGCGGCCGGCGGCCGCGACCGGCCGCTCGAGGCCGACCGCCCCCTTACGGCCGGCCCTCCGTGCGGCCGGGGGCCGCGGCCGGCGGCCACGGCCGTACGCCCCCCTCAGACGGGGCGGCCTTGGCCGGCCGCCCAGAACCGTCCGCCTGTGGCGGCCGCCCCCTCCCTCGAGCGGCCGCCGGTGGCACGCCTCCTCCGACCACCATCGTGGGCCGACCTTCTCTCTACCGTCCGATCATGGCGGGCCATCATGTGTTGGAATCCCTAGGTTATTTGGGCAAGGTTCTCTTCTTAGGTTATGACCCATGTTGTATAGAAGGGTCAAATTTTATGTATTTCTAGAGTTTAGGCCATGTCCTTAGAGTCAACAGTACAAAAGACCAGCCTCCATTACTGCCAGAGACTCAAGACTTAGAGAAATCAAGATTTAGAAAAAGAGATCTACGTTCGTCGATCTGAGGTCGACGATAGTCGTACTCAGCTCAACTAACTCAGAGATAAAAATCTCTGAACTGAGTTCGACGATCTCTGTTCTCAGGTCGACTAATACTTCATCTCTCTACGCCAAAGATCACTCAACGCCAAAGATCACTCAGCGCCATAATCACTCAGCGCCATAATGGACTCAGCGACATAATTCACTCAAAGCAAAAGCTGATCTCAGGTCAACGAACTCAGAGCACATAATCATTCAGTTTATGCAGTGCAGTTGTTCGCAGAGCTCCGGTCAACGAAAGCTGATCTCAGGTCGACGAAATCAAAGGTCGACGAAATCAGAGGTCGACGAAATTACAGGTCGACGAAAGCTGATTAGAGGTCGACGAAAGCTGATCTCAGGTCGACGAAAACTATAAGATATTTTGTTATTTATTCTTTCTCTTTCTGTCTCATCACTTTATATCTATTATAAGCTATTAATTCCCTTGTAAATCAATGCACTTATATTCTCTTAATAGAGCCGTTACTGACAACATTGATTGCTAATATCCACCATGGAATTAATTTCTTATATCTCGGGACAGACATATAATAGAATAATTGACAACATTCTTGCTGTTTTTCGTTCCCAAGATTTCGGCTGAACATTAATTGCAGAGTTTTTGAAATTCGACCAAGTTGCAGTTATCTGATATACATCTCCCTGTTAAGAAAACAACCAGAGAGAGAATACATTGACAGACAAAAAAAACAACACGACAAACCATCATCAACAGAGTTACAGAAAAGGAAACATACAAAAGTGTAGTGAAAACATCTCTCAGAAAATTGACTGCTCTCAAGAGAAGAAGAAAGAACAACCATCACCATCAAGAGTCTTTCTTCCTCTCCTTCTTTGTTTTCAGGGATCTCAAGTGACAACATTCAAATCAGTTAAGGCCTACTCACCCTTCTACAAAGCTTCCACTCCTGAACCATTCAAGATCTCAGGGGGAGCTTTGTCATCAACAACAACAAATCCACATAGTCTTCTCACTGTGTTTTGAGAAAAGAAGACTTTCATCAAACTCTCTTCCCCACCTCTATACAGGGTTTTAATTTCCTTTAAAATTATTCCTAGTTGCAAGTCTCCTAACCAAAAGACTTGAGGTTTGATTTTTGAGCACCTGATCAAAAGCTCATTGGTGGCAGTCACCTGATCAAAACCTGTAGTGGATTCCTACCTAAGGTGGTAGAAGAGTGGATGTACCCAAGTTTGGGGAACCACTATAAAATTCTTGTATTGTCTGTGTTTGCCGTGATTTTTCTTTGTGCTTGTGTTGTGATACATATGTGTTGTGTAGATTAGATATATATCTCTAGTTTATCTGCTGCACTTGTACACTTGTACACTTATAGTATAGTAAGTTATTTTATTAAAGATTCTTTGATACAACAAAAATTAAAAAAGGTTTCAAAAACTCTATTCATCCCCCCCTCTAGAGTTTTCATAGCTTACCCTATCTTTCAATTGGGATCAGAGGAAGGTTAATCATATCATACAGGCTCACCCCTGGATTAACCAAGATCCTCAGGATAAACTCTGAAAAAGCTTTAGCAGTCTCTCTGATTATATTTTATTTTCTGATATCATGGAACAAAACAAGGATTATGCTAGCACCAGACCTCCAGTTTGCAACTTGCAAAAGTTTGGAATCTGGAAGGCAAGAATAAAGCTGTACATGAACTTTATTGATGAGGATATTTTCAATTCTATCTTGACAGGACCACCAGCCCTAGTGGCCTCTACCTCAACTTCAGTAAATCTCAGTGCAGTGCCTCCTCCAGATCAAGCTGATGCACATAAGAAGGCAAAGATTGCTGATGCCATAGCTATGAATATACTGGCCCAAACTATGTCAGATGACATATTTCAAAAGGTTGTTGTTTGCACATCTGCCAAAGCCATTTGGGATTCCCTCAACCAAATGGTAGCAGGCTCTGATGATGAGAGGAAGGATAGAAGATCAAATCTCATCTCCCAATATGAGAACTTCAGGAAAGATGAAACAGAATCTGTAGAAGCAATGTACAACAGGCTGAGCTCCATCATAAGTGAGCTCAGAACATTGGATAAAGAAATCACTCTGACTGAGGTCAATGACAAGATCCTCATGTGCTTTCCTAGGACATGGGACTCCAGAATCTTGCCCATCAGAGAAGCTAGAAGCATGACTGAAATATCAACAAAATCTCTTCTTGGAAAGCTCAAATCCTATGAGCAACTGATCAAGTCAAGAGAAGCTGCAGTTGAACCAAAAGCTTCAACACCTACCAGGAAGGAATAAAGCTTAGCACTCAAAGCTGCAGAAGAATCTCCCAGCTTATCAACCAATGAAGAACTTATGAGTCTCTTTGCTAAGAGATTCTATAAGATGATAAGGAAGGACTTCAGGAGGAAGCCTTCAAGGAATGAAGATAAACCCAGGTATGATAAGACCCCTTCTAAAGAAGTTGTCTGTTTTGGATGCAGGAAACCTGGACATTTTATCTTAGAATGTCTAGAAGCTCAAAAGAAAGACAAAAGGCAAGAAAAGGAGTCAAGAAGACATCAGCACAACAAGGCCTCCTCCAACAAATACAAAAAGAAGGAGAAGGGCTTTATGGCTGAAACCTGGAGTGATACTGAAGATAAAACATCCTCCTCCAGCTCCAGTGAGGATGATACAGAGGAAAAAAAGGCAAGGGAAGTTTGCCTTATGGCAATAGATGCTGGAAGCAATAGATCAGATTCTGAAGGATCAGAAGATGAAGAATCCCTCTCTGAAGAGGATCAGGTAATTGCATCATATGATTTTCAATCTAAAGAATTTCAATCTGAATTTAAACTTCTGTGTTTAGACCTAACAGGATCTGAGAAGGAAATCAAACTTCTCAGGGAAAAACTGTTAGAACAAGAAAAAGTCATTGCTGATAATGAAAAATTAACTGAAGAACTAAACCTAGCTAATCAACAAATAGTGTTTTAAAAATCTGAATTAAGTAAGGCTAAAGAACTAGAAGAAACCTTAAATGGTAGAAGTTTACAATTGATAGACATAACTAGTACAGTTAATACAAGATCTAATAATAACAAACTAGGATTAGAAGCCTCATCTAGTGAACCAATCCTCATTCAGAAAAATCAACTATCAAAACCTATTAATTTTATTTATGAAAATGGTAAGAAGAATACTGAACAGGTAGATAAAGTTAACGAAGTTCTTAAATAATTAGAAATTAAGAAAACAAATCAGAAAAAGAAAAATAAACAACATAACTATGTTCAGCAAATTTCATCGAACTCAGAACGACGAAATGGGTATGGTTCGTCGACCTCAGAATGACGAACTCTGAATGCAAATAATAATATAATCTATTCTTCGAACCGTGATCGACGAAACCAGTATGGTTCGTCGACCAGAGATCGACGTTTCTGGGGCTCTGAGAATGGATATCTCCATTCTTCGAGCAGAGATCGAAGAACTCAACCCCAATCGTCGATCTCAGGTCGACGAACATACTCAAATGTGTCAGATCCAGTTCATAACCAGAGTAACCTAAAAGTTAATAAATCACTTAATCCCTTTAGTCAGTGGGTCATACCTCCTAGAAGGTATCATCCCTTAGGTTATAAGGATCAACTTGAATGCTCATTTATTTCAAGCTTCAGCTATGTTAAACAACAAGGACCCAAGGTAACCTGGGTCAAAAACTGCTAATCCTCTTTTCAGGTAGAAGAGAACCCTGTCACTCAAAACAAATGATACCTGGACAGTGGTTGCTCTAAACATATGACAGGTTGCAAAGAATGCCTAATCAACTATAAAGCCAAGGCTGGACCTAAAGTAATCTTTGTGGATTCAGGCTTTGGATTGACAGAAGGCTATGGTGACTTCAACTGTGGAGCTGTCACATTCAAAAATGTGACTTATGTAAATGGTCTAAAGCATAACCTGATATCAGTAAGCCAACTATGTGATACAGGTTATCAAGTAAGTTTTACTAACTCCTTATGCATTATTTCTCTAAACAACACAACTATTTTAACAGAAATTAGACAAGGCAACATCTACTTGGTAAATGTTGAATCTACTAACTCTGATATTTGTCTATTCAATTCTGTTAGCATTCAAACTAGCTTATGGCACAAAAGACTAGGTCATGTAAACCTTAAGAATATAGCTAGGTTATCTAAGGACAATCTTGTTAGAGGTTTACCTTCTGGTCCCTACAAGAAGGAAGGCCTCTGTAGGGCTTGTCAACTAGGCAAGCAAACTAAATCTAGTTTCAAATCCATTAATAAGAGTGATTCACCTAGAATTTTGTATTTGCTCCATATGGACCTTTTTGGTTCAATTGCTGTACAAAGTCTAGGAGGAAAGTCTTATACATTAGTTATTGTAGATGACTTCTCCAGATTCGCATGAGTTTTCTTTTTGAGAGCAAAGTCAGATACCTTTCAAGTTCTTACAGATTTTCTCAAGAACATACAGATTGAGTATTCTACTCAAGTTGCATTGATCAGAAGTGATCATGACACTGAGTTTGAGTCTCTTCTTATGTTAGAGTTCTGTAGGAAAGAAGGTATAAGACACTGCTTCTCAGCTCCCAAAACTCCTCAACAAAATGGGTAGTTGAAAGGAAGAATAGAACACTCATTGAAGCTGCATGTACATTGCTTGCAGATGCTTACATGCCTCTATCCTATTGGTCATAAGCTGTAAGCACAGCAAACTATGTCCTGAATAGAAGCCTTATACACAAACTAAAGCTCAAGACTCCCTATAAACTACTCAAAGGGAAGAAACCTATAATCACCTATTTTAAAGTATTTGGATGTATATGCTATATTCACAATAATGATAAGAAACATCTTAGAAAGTTTGAAGCTAAGGCTGCAATGAGAATTTTTCTAGGATACTCCCAAGTCAGCAAGGCATATAGGGTGTTTAATAAATCAACACTAAAAATTGAAGAATCCATACATGTGACATTTGATGAATCTAACATGTTTTACAAGGAGAGAGATATCTCTACCAACAGTCATTTGCAGGTACAGAATTTGTGTGAGAGCTTGGGTGATCTAAACCTTACCTCAAAGGTTGAATCACATCCCTCTCCACAAGCTATATCAGAAGCTGAAAGTGAAGAAGAAACTGTGGAAGCTGTACAACCCGTATTCGACGAGGGTAGGCCCCACCACCGTCAGGTCATTAGAAGTCAAGGTCAACAAGTCAAGAAGGGGGCCAAGATCAGTGCCCTAGGCCGCAGAAGACTCGAGCGAGTATGGCGAGCTCCCTTGGCCTACTTGTCAGGTGGCAACTAAGGCGAGATACTCGCCTGTCCCGTGCGAGCTCCCCAGAAAGTTGCCCGATCGCCAGGGTGAGGGTATAAGTAAGACCCCCTCTCTTTGGATTTACCTATAAATAGGACCCCAGGGGTACGAAGGAGAGGACCGGAAATTCTCGGATAGTTACTCGCGAACTCCAGCTCGCGCATCTCTTTCGTATCTAGCTCGACCATTCGGGTTGAGAAGGGGTTGCTTCGTCTAAGCAACCAGGTACGTGGTGGGACCTTCCTGCCGCAGCGCCTGGGGTGTTGTTCCTTTAGCTCATCCTTTTCGCATCTGAGGGCCGTATGACTTCACTGAGTGACCGGTAGCCTTAGGTTGCCTAGTCCGATTCTGAGGTCGGGATTTTCTTGGCTTCAACACTTGGTGCGGTGAGCGTGGATAGCAGCCAAGGAGGAAAGTTTCGTGGTGGCGAAAGATGGTCAATGGTGGCGATCAAGGCGAGTTGGCGGACAACTCGACAGGAGTAGGCACCTCAGAGCGAGGTGGCGGGTTTGTGACGGTAGCAGCTTTCGAGGAGTTCGCGAAGAGAATGGAGAAGGCGATACTCGTCGGATTCGCCAACCCCCCTGAGGTCACGACGACTTCTCCCCGTCGCCTGACCCCACCGGGCGAGGAGGAGACAACCCGGCGAGCAGGAAAGGAGCCCGCCTGGGCGAGAGAGGAGCAACCGATGCCGCCGCGTCATCACCTAGAGAGCAGCCAGGGCATCAGGTTCCGAGATCCTGAACTCTTGGCGAGGTATGGGAATACTCACCGATGGAGCGAGTACGAGTATTCGAGTGAGGAGTATAATCACTGCCGCCAGGAAGGGAGGAGCCCCTTCTGCACTGAGATCCTCGCGGCCCCCATCCCCGACAATTTCCAAGAGCCCTCCCTCACCTACTACTCCGGCATAGATGACCCGGTAAGGAATCTTCAGTGGTTTGAGGACGTGGTCTCGATTCGCAACATGTCCGACGCCTTCAAGTGCCGCTTCTTCTCCATCACCTTCAAGGGAAGTGCAAGAGACTGGTTCCACCAACTGCCGGCAGGTTCCATCTACTGCTTCTCCGACCTTCGTCGGGGTCTCATAGCGAGATTTGCGACATCTAAGAAGAGAAAGAAGGAGGCGACGACCCTTTTTAAGATCGTGCAGGGGCAGCACGAGAGTTTGGGTCGTTACATCGACCAGTTCCAGGAAGAGGTTTTGGAGGTGGAGGAGGTGGATGGGTTTACCTTGATGGTTGCCCTCAAGTTTGGCCTGAAGCAGGGATTTTTCAACATGGAGCTGGGGCATAGGCCGCCGAGGTCATTCGAAGAAATGGTGGAGAGGGAGAATGTCTTCATTCAGGGGGAGGAGAGGAACAAGGAGTTCCTGGCAAGGCTGGACGAGGATAAGCCACTAGGGGAGAACAGGGGAAGACTGTTGGAAAGGGAGAGGCATCTAGAGAAAAACGATGGCGAAAGGCAGGAGGAGCCGAAGAGGAAGAGAAGAGAGGTGCCCAGGAGGGCGGAAGAGTTGAGGCAGGAGAGGCCTCAAAGGCAAGAAGAAAGGAGTCCCGTCGAGTCCCCAAAAGGAAGAAGGGAAGAAAGAAGGTTCTAGTATCCGAGAGATCGTCCCCAGTGGAGGCGACCGATCCACCAGGAGGAGAGGAGAAACAACAACCTTAGGGAGCAAGGAGGAGGAGGAAGGGAGACGATGACCATAACGCAACGGGCCGCTAAATACCGGCGAAAGGAGAAACGACAGGAGCGGCAACAGGAAGCGGAAATTCCCCTCTACTGCGATATCCATCGAGTAGAGGGGCATGGGACCTTTGCCTGCACCGAGTTTTGGGAGGCAAGGAGGAGGGTTGAGGCGACAGAGGCAGAGAGAGCAACCAAGGCAGGAAGCCCCAGTCGGACAGGTAGACTTCCAAGCTCCGCAGAGGAGGAGGAATGAGGACAGGGTTGACCAAGGGGGTCAAGGAAACGTTATTCTCGGTCCGGGAGGCGGACACGTCGGGGTAATTAATGGGGGCGCAGGGCTTGGAGCTTCCCGCAAGGGTAGTCTCCACCAGATCTACAAGAGGAGCGTCGCCTCGACGTCGCAGACTCCTCCGCTGCTGAACGAGATAACCTTCTCGGAGGAGGATATGTTGTGAAACGAGAACCCCTTCCACGACGTGTTTGTGATACAAGCGGTCATCAAAGACTTCACCGTCGATCGAATCCTCGCGGACAACAGGAGCTCGGTGAATGTCATTTTCAAAAGAACCTTTGTGGGGCTTCAGGTGGAAGCATCCAGGGTCCAGGCCGCGGATGGGCCTCTCTTTCGCTTCTCAGGCGAGAAGAAAGAGGTGGAAGGGGGAGTGGAGCTGCTGGTCACCCTCGGGGGTACTTCAATTCGGTGCCGATTCGTCATAGTCGACGCACCCAGCGGCTACAACGTCATTTTCGGACGGCCTCTCATCAAATACTTCAAGGCCGTCCCGTCGTCATACCATCAGTGCCTGAAGTATTGTCGGGATGACGTCCAAGTCCGGATCAGGGGGGATTCGAAGGCCTCCAGGGAGTATTACCTGAACGCTGTCAGCACCATCAGTTGGATGGGTGACGCGGAAAGGCTGTAGAAGATGATGGAGCAGGAGGAGGGCCTGCAAGCTACCGAAAAGCTAGAGGAAGTGGAGGTGATCTCCCCGAGAGGAGGGCCTGAGCTGCTGAAGGTCGGAGGAGCCTTGCCCTAGGAAGGGAAGGCGGAGATAGCTGCTTGCCTACAGGAGAATGCTGACATCTTCGCGTGGAGTGCCACCGAGATGTCAGGGATTGATGCCGATGTTGCCTGTCATCGCCTCAATCTGGATCCCGCGGTAGCTCCGGTTCGTCAAAGGCAGAGGAAGAGCGCCACCGCGCTGGCCGAGCCGATCAGGGAGGAAGTGAGGAAGCTGCTGGAGGCGGGGTTTGTCTCGGAGATCCAGTATCCAGGCTGGGTCTCCAATATTGTAACGGTAAAGAAGTCCGGAGGGGGGCTGGAGGTTGTGTATCGACTTTTCCATGTTGAATAAAGCTTGCCTGAAGGATTGTTATCCCTTGCCTCAGATCGACGCGCTGGTTGATTCTGCCGTCGGGTTTCTTGTGATGAGTTTCCTTGATGCTTTTCCAGGGTATCACCAGATCCGGATGCATCCCCCCGATTGCCGCGACGTCTCCTTCATCACCGGCGACGGGTGCTATAACTATAAGATGATGCCCTTCGGGCTCAAAAATGCTGGTGCAACTTATCAAAGAATGATGGACCAGGTGTTCAAAGAGTAAAAGGGGCGGAATTTGGAGGTTGATGTGGACGACCTTCTCGTCAAAAGCAAGAGCATCACGGAGCACGTAGCGGATCTGGCGGAGACCTTCGCCACCCTGAGGAAGTACAAGATGCGGCTTAACCCGGCCAAGTGTGTCTTCGGCGTGGGAAGGGGAAAGTTCCTGTGTCACCTCCTTACTCCTCGCGGGGTGGAGCCTAACCCCGACAAGGTGAAAGCCATCATGGAGATGGCCTCCTCAAGAGATTCCAAGGAGGTCCAGAGGCTGACTGGAAGGCTGGCAGGCCTTAGCCGTTTTCTCTCTAAGGCCGGAGAGAAGTGCTCCCCATTCTTCAAAGCCCTTCGGGGTAACCAGAAATTCGAGTGGACCGCGGAGTGCGAGGAGGCTTTCGAAAAGGTTAAGCAACAACTAACCCGAGCTCTTCTCCTCCAAGGTCCACAGGGCGGCGAGGACCACTTACTTTATCTGGGAGTGGGAGCTGAGACGGTTAGTTCGGTGTTGGTTCGAGAAGAAGGAAGGAGACAGCTCCCCATCTATTACATGAGCCGGGTGTTGCGGTAAGCAGGGACGAGGTACCCTATCCTGGAGAAGCTAGTTTTCGCTTTGGTAGTTTCGGCTCGGTGGCTCCGCCCATATTTTCAGGCTCATTCCATCAAGGTAGTCTCCGATCATCCCTTAAGGAGTATCTTGGATGGGGTGGAGCATTCTGGCAGGTTGGCCAAGTGGGCGGTGGAGCTAAGCGAGTTCGACATCTCGTACTCTCCAAGGGTAGCAATCAAGGCCCAGGCGGTAGCAGACTTCCTGGCCGACTTCTCGGCCGAGGTGGAGGTAGACGTGGGCGCTTCCCGCCCGGTCTCTTGGAAGATGTTTGTGGACGGGGCATCCGACAAGTATTCTGTGGGAGCCGGAGTCATGTTGGTTAGCCCCCAGGGAATAAGGATCGAACAGGCCGTTGAGATCCTCTTCCTAGTTACGAATAATCAGGCGGAGTACGAAGCCATGGTGGCCGGCTTACGTCTCGCAAAGGAGCTGTAAATCAAGGACATTCGAGCTTTCACCGATTCAATGGTAGTCGCTTCCCAGATTCGGGGAGAGTTCGAGGTATACGACCCCATCCTGCAGCAATACCTGGTCAAGGTTAAGGGTCTAATCGAGGGGTTCCAGTCCTTCTTCGTCGAGCATGTGCCTCGAGAAGACAATGTCGAAGATGACTACCTTGCCAAGTACGGTCCCCGGGCCGAGGGAACGGTCACCGAGCTGTTTCGACCATCCATCGAAGACGGAGAAATGATGGAGATCGAGCAACGGTCCTCGTGGAAGGATCCGTTCGTTATGTTCTTAACGACAGGTCAGCTGCCCTCGGACAGGCACAACCGAAGGAAATTCCGGTACAAGGCCGCGTACTACCTGCTGCAAGACGCTGAGCTTTATCGCAAGACCATCTCGGGCCCCTTGGCCAGATGCTTGTCGGAAATTGAGGTCCCCCGAGTTCTCGAGGAGATTCACTCAGGGGAGTGCGACAGCCATTCCGAGACTCGTACTCTGGAGCAGAGAATCCTGAGGCATGGCTACTTCTAGCCCACCATCTGAAAGGACGCGGAGGCTTTCTCCAAAAAGTGCTCCCAGTGCCAGCTCTTCGCGCCCCTCCAGCTTCAACCGGCTCAACACCTCCGCTTGATCACCGCTCTGTGGCCCTTCCCCATCCGGGGGATGGACCTGGTCGGCCCGTTCCCTTAAGCTAGTGGGCAGAGGAAGTTCATACTGGTGATGCTCGACTACTTCTCCAAGTAGATCGAGGCCAAAGCCTTGGCCAAGACCACCTCCTAGATCGTCAAGAATTTTATCTGGGGGGAAATCACGTGCAGGTTTGGGATCCCGCTGGCCATCGTCACCGACAATGGGCCATAATTCGCCAGCTTGGAGCTGGAGGACTTCTGCAAGCAGTTGGTCACAGACCTTCGGTTCGCTTCAGTGCACCATCCTCGGAGCAATGGACAAGTATAAGCTGCCAACAAGTTCATCGTCAACCTACTGAAGAAGAAGGTCACCAATCTAAAAGGAAACTGAGCCGAACAGCTCCCCTCGGTCCTATGGGCTCTGAGAACGACCCAAAACTCGGCCACGGGGGAAACGCCTTTCAAGTTATCCCACGGGTCTGAGGCACTCATCCCAGTTGAGTTCGAGGTGCGAAGTCCAAGAGTAGTTGCGTCCTAAGGCGGGAGCGAGGAATGGTGATTGGAGAACGAGGATGCCCAGAGGCTCTCCCTGGATTACGTGGAAGAGCTTCAAGACTTGGCCTCCATATGCCAAGAGGAAGTCAAGAGGCGCATGGCGAGACACTTCGACAAAAATGTCCGCCTAAAAAACTTCCTCGTAGGAGATCTGGTCATGAAGAAGGTAGACGCCGCTAGGCGGGGAGTCACCGTGGGTAAGCTGCATCCCAACTAGGAAGGACCCTTCATTGTCCAAGAAGCCCTGGCCACAGGAGGCTATTACCTACAAGATCAAGCAGGGGAGCAGCTAAACGAAACCTGGAGTGGGGACGATCTGAAAAGATTCTACCCCTAGTAGTAACACTTGTATCTATTTTGTTAATATGTTATTCAATATACAGTGTGGACTGGATTGTTCTCCTTTTTTGTGTTAAAAGTGTCTCGAGGCTTCTGAGTGCTTCCAGGATCCGCCTCGCCGTCGACTCCGGGAACCAGTGGTCGGTTTGTTCCTTGTACGTTGCCCAGTATGGATGATAGGACGATGCTTCGGGATTTTAAGCGCTCTTGTAAGACCGAGCCTCTGTATTGTCGGTCGAGATCTGCTCCCCCCTTGCATGTTGGCCTATGTCTCCCCGGGTGCATCTCTCTTCCAACTGGAGGAACTACGAGGAACACATGTGCGCCCCAAAATCACCCGGACTCGAGGGGAGGCCGACTTCATCAAGCACCTAGAAGAGGATCTCAAGAGATCGGCAAGGCTGGGTAACCAGCCGAGGAAAGGGCAGGTACGAGCCCAGGGCGGTGTATTGGTTTCGAGTGCGTTCGAAAAGGACCCTCGATGAACATCACCCCCCGTCCGGATGCTGGCACTCGCGGCCATTAAGCGCGGCGGGAAGCGATCTTCACTACCAAATCGAGAGACGTGCCTTCGACCCGTTCTTAATGAATAGCCCAGTACAAATGATAGGACGATGCTTCGGGACTTTAAGCGCTCTTATAAGACCGAGCCTCTGCACTGTCGGCCGAGATCAGCTCCCCCCTTGCATGTTGGCCTATGTCTCCCCGAGTGCATCTCTCTTCCGACTGGAGGAATTCTTAGGAGCAGGTCTGGACACCCCCCCGATTTGGCAGGTTCAAGAGCGTCTCTCCGAAAGGAGAAGATTGAATTCTCACCGAGATGTCCATGCGATTATTTCTCAACGTCTCCCAAGTGACAGGATCTCCTTGATTGAAATCAAGACTTCGAGTTGAGCAGCGTCGTAAGACCGGTATCCCCACGAGCTCCTCTCCTCGGGAATCGGCCGATCTCCTCGATTGAAATCAAGACTTCGAGTTGAGAAGTGTCGTAATACCGGTATCCCCACGAGCTCCTCTCCTTGGGAATCGGCCGGTCTCCTCGATTGAAATTAGGACTTCGAGTTGAGCAGCGTCGTAAGACCGGTATCCCCACGGGCTCCTCTCCTCGGGAATCGGCCGATCTCCTCGATTGAAATCAAGACTTCGAGTTGAGCAGTGTCGTAAGACCGGTATCCCCACGAGCTCCTCTCCTCGGGAATAGGATGATCTCCTCGATTGAAATCAAAACTTCGAGTTGAGCAGTGTCGTAAGACCGGTATCCCCACGAGCTCCTCTCCTCGGGAATCGGCCGATCTCCTCGATTCAAATCAAGACTTCGAGTTGAGCAGCGTCGTAAGACCGGTATCCCCACGAGCTCCTCTCCTCGGGAATCGGCCGATCTCCTCGATTGAAATCAAGACTTCGAGTTAAGCAGCGTCGTAAGACCGGTATCCCCACGAGATCCTCTCCTCGGGAATCGGCCGATCTCCTCGATTGAAATCAAGACTTCGAGTTGAGCAGCGTCGTAAGACCGATATCACCACGAGCTCCTCTCCTCGGGAATCGACTGATCTCCTCGATTGAAATCAAGACTTTGAGTTGAGCAGCGTTGTAAGACCGGTATCCCCACGAGCTCCTCTCCTCGGGAATCGTCCGATCTCCTCGATTGAAATCAAGACTTCGAGTTGAGCAGCGTCGTAAGACCGGTATTGTCACAACCCGCATTTTTCCCAACAATTTAATTATATCAGAGCAAGGGGAAAATACGCGTCGTGATGCCACGCCGTGCAGGGGATAACTGCAGACGTTCAGGCAAGACTCCAAACTCTACAATTTTAATAGAAAACATAAATGGTTATGAATAAAATCCAGTTTAAGTTAAGATGGTAGCCGTATCCCTAGGCTTAGTGAATCATCTAGTTCACGATTTAAAATATAAATTATACGCTTGCGGAAAATACTTATTTAAATTGACTCTAATATCCTACATGAGTATAAATGTCCCCGAGGAACAACTCATACAATGCAAACCCTAGATTTATAATAAGTGTAGGAAAGTCTTTACGCTAAATAAAAAGTAGTGGCTTAGTTTTGAAAGAGATGACAAGTATGCTTTACTAATAGTAGGGTTTTATAGGTTAAAAATATCTAACATGCAATCTTAGCAATAAATCATCCCAGAGAGCAAGTAATGTAAACCAAACATAAGGAAACCACAACAGCTAGCAAGTGTCCAAAAGGGTCAACAAACCTGTGGGCGTCAACAACCTGACACGAACCCACAGTATGAATATGTCTGAAACTGGGCAAAGAAAACTAAAACAACAAACTACCTCGCTACGGCGGGGGAAAACTACAGCCAAACTGCTGCTGCTAAGGCTCCAAAACCGGCTCCGCTACCTGCTAATGCTCCGAACCTGAGGCATTCCAAAGACAGAACACCTCAGCAAGAGGGTACAAATGGTGGCAGAAAAATAAACAAAATAAAACAAAGGTCAGGCGGGGTACCAACCCAAGACCAACAGTACTGAAGTAAGGTGTCGAACAGGAAAAGAAAGAAATACCTACGTGAATCGTCACGTACTCCCACAAATACACCAGATTTCTCAAGGCAAAAAGGGAACAACAAAAGTAAAAACATAAAGAAGAAATTTAACTAGCTTTACTAAGCACCTGTGGTCGACCCTACCTCAAAAACACGGGCGAGGTGGTCACTCAACTGGACACACCCCTCACGAATAATTTATCCGCTTAACTGCGAGGGAGTCTCATACTCTCCACCATACACCGCAGATGCCCAAAAAAACCCGGTAGGCTTCCACAAGGTACCATAAAGGAGTCAGACCATGCGGAGGTGGTTTTATCCACTAACTCCCGCAAATTTTAGAAACCCAAAGAAACCACAACGCAAATATATCTCGAGATTTGGCTCGTCAGATTCTACTTGACACTTCTAGTTTCAAGACATGGCTGATAAACCCCTATGAACGATTTACAATCCTAGACAAACTGTAATACGATCAATAACGATAGGTAATGTATTTAAAGACATTAATAAGACACATCAAGAATGATTAAATATATCATGACAAGATCAAGTTCACCAAGACAAAATCTTACAATCTCGAAAGATCATCCAAAAAGGTTAATCGTAGCGATAACTTGGAAAACAAAGTGAAGAAAATTTTAAAGAACATAAAAACTGAACCGTTACCATCAAATCGGACAAGGAGAAATGAGGGGAAACCACCACTTGCCTTGGTTTTACCGGAAAAGTTCTCCAAATTAGTCCACGTCACAGATCGGGGCAAAAGAGGATGGAGGAAGTTGAAATCTAGACAAAAATGGTCGAAAAGGGGGTTAGGACCGAAAAACCCTAACGAGAAAACTCAAAGAAAGGGGAAAAATTTACCACGATAGCGCAGCTCTCGGTGAGAGCTTTCCAAATCTACGCTCGGTTGAAGATTTTGAGCACCGGAGCTCCGTCGGCGGCCACCGGAAGATTCACGAAATATTCTCTCTCTCGCTCACGCCGCTCTGGTTCAGTAGGTAAGGTTAAAATTGGGGCAGTACACAGTCTCTTCTTCAACTCTTGGAAAGCCTCTTCACACTTATCACTCCAAATGAATGCAGTATTCTTCTGAGTAAGTCTAGTTAAAGGAGCAGATAACACCGAAAATCCTTCCACAAATCTTCTATAGTAGCCAGCGAGGCCTAAGAAGCTCCTAATCTCCTTAGGTGTAGAAGGTCTTTCCCATTCCATCACGGCAGAAATCTTGGTCGGGTCTACAGAAATACCATCCTTGCCTACAACATGACCCAGAAAGGACACCTGAGGTAGCCAGAACTCACATTTGCTCAACTTCGCATATAGCTTATGCTCCCTCAAGGTCGACAAAACCAAATGCAAATGCTGAGTATGCTCCTCAACATTGCGGGAATACACTAGGACATCATTTATGAACACAATAATGAATCGGTCCAAGAAATCCTTAAACACCCTATTCATCAAATCCATGAAAGCAGAGGGTGCATTGGTTAAACCGAAAGACATCACCAAAAACTCATAATGCCCATGCCGTGAACAGAATGCGGTTCGTGGAATATCTTCCTCGCGAATCCTCAACTGGTGGTAGTCTGAGCGAAGATCGATTTTTGAAAATACCGAGCTACCACGCAACTGATCGAACAAATCATCGATCCTTGGCAGGGGATATCTATTCTTAACAGTCACCTTATTTAATTCCCTATAATCGATGCAAAGCCTCATCGATCCGTCCTTCTTCCTTACGAACAAAACCGGAGCACCCCACGGAGAAGAACTTGGTATAATAAAACCACACATCAGCAACTCATCAAGCTGAGTACGCAACTCATCCAACTCACGCGGAGCCATACGGTACGGTGCTTTGGCGATGGGACGAGTGCCTGGCTCGAGGTCAATCACGAACTCAATCTCCCTCTCAGGAGGAAGTCCTGGAAGACTATCAGGAAAGACATCTGGAAACTCTCGCACCACCGAGACATCCTCGAGACGTGGTGTAACAGAAGCTATTTCCAGAGCAGAAATAGAAACTAAAAACGCCTCGCAACCAGACTTTATAACACGTACCGCAGAAATGACAGGGGAAACTCTGTCCTGAAATCCATAGACGCTCATAGGTTGGCCATTGTCCATCCTGAAGTCCAGTATTTTTGCCTTGCACTGGATGACTGCATCATACTTGGACAGCCAGTCCATTCCCAAAATCACATCAAAATCAGTCAGGTCTAAAATTAACAGATCCGCAAGGGCCAGAAAATTGCCAGGATGAATAGGGCATCTCAGAACTCCTTGATTGGATATCACCGAATCACCGGAGGGAAGCTTGATGTTGAAGGAGTCTCTCAATTGATCAACATCTAGGTGATGTTTATCAACAAACCTCCTGGCCACAAAGGAATGGGTGGCACCCGAATCGAACAGAATGCGCGCCCACCTATTCCGCACCTTAAACTCCCCTAAAACCGTAACATACATAACTAAACAAATGATAACCATGGCAACAACGATAAATAATAGGGATAAAATAGACTGGGGCTAACCTGAAATAACTTGCGTTGAGTTTTGAGCTTCCTCGCTAGTCATCACGTTCAGCTTTCCTTTTCCTTTATCTAGGGTTGGTGGTGGCGGTAGAGCTCGAAGCGGGGCAGGCTGCAGTGGGGTTTGAGCCTGGGGGCACGAAGATTTCTGGTGTCCCTTCTGCCCGCACTGGAAGCAGGTCCTTTCTTTCATCCAGCACCGACTCACATCATGACCCTTCCTTGCACAGAACGAGCACACGAGCTCTCCCTTAGGTGCACCCTGGATGGCGTGCACTTGCTGCTGCTTCAGGGTGGCCGTTCTCTTGAAACATCTTTCGTAAGGGTGGCCAGAACGACCACAGAAACTACACACTTCCTTTCCTTTCTTCTTCGAAGAAGGGCCAGATGCCCTGAAGCTACCATCCTCAACACCCTTCCTTTTCTCTTTCCTCGCCGCAGCACTGCGGTTCTTGGCATTTTCAATCGCTTCAACTTTTAGTGCGGCTTCCACTGCCATAGCATAACTGTGAGCTCCATAAGCGCATGCCCACTGCTGGACATCACTTCTTAGTCCTCCCAGGAAACGTTTTGTAACGACCCTGGCGCGTACGTAACAGCGTTACGGCTCCGCCCTCCAGGCATCGCTACCGGGCTGCAGCCCAAGCACCCCAAGCACCCCAACCCCTCTCCCTCCACAGGCGGGTTGTTGGTGGCCACAGCCTCCCTTTGATGAGCGAACTCGACAGTTAAGTTGGGCCATACGGGGACTTCCCAGGAGGTCACCCATCCCAGTACTACTCTCGCCCAAGCACGCTTAACTATGGAGTTCTTTCAAACTTCATCACCAATTGAGCACGTGTTTGTGCGACCTGCTGTAATGCTAATGAACTCAAGAATGTCCACTAGGAATGTGTGTGTGTCTATTCGGTGAGTTTGCCGTTTTACTATGGAAAGTAATGCTATCTTGTTCACCTATAGGTGACGAGGAGTGGAGCTGGGCAGTCGGAGCCCCAGCGTTCGGATGAGAGTGCGGCACCACCTGAGGTGCCTACACCTCCCCCTTCTGCGGAAGCGGTGCGCTTAGTTGCGGAGATGATCTTTGCTATGCTTCAAGCACAACCTTTTGGGCAAGCAAGGCCCGCTGTGGCGCCAGTGCACGTTGGTGCGAGGCAAGAGCATGTTGAGGTTGGTGCGAGGCAAGTGCATGTTGAGGTTCCGGTTGCTGTGCAAGCAGCAGACGAGCAACTTAAGCACTTTATGGAATTTAATCCGCCTACGTTTGTCGGGGCAACGTCTCCAACAGAGGCCGAGGATTGGCTCTCTAGAGTGAAAAGAATCCTGGCTGCGCTCAGGATTAGTGAGGAGCAGAAAGTCCCATTAGCCACTTTCCTCCTGGAAGGAGAGGCGAGGCTTTGGTGGGATGAGATCGAGTTGCACCAGTTGGGCGGTAGAGATCTGGGCGACATATCGATGGACGAATTCTCTAGATTATTTTGGGCGAAATACTTGCCAATGGCGCAGAGAATTGCAATGGAAAATGAATTTCAACGTCTGGTATAGGGTGATAAGACCGTGGACGATTACCTGCATGAGTTTACCAAGCTCGGTCGTTATGCGGGGTCGACGTTTGCGGACCAGGCGCGGAAGACAAATCGGTTCTATGAAGGGCTGTGTGATGAGCTGAGGTTGGCTCTCCCAAGTTCAGTGAACCAAGGATTCCAAGCATTGGTGCATACCGCTAGTGCGCTAGAGAAGGATTTGAAGCGGGTACGGGAGAAGAAGAACGTAGCGGTGGAAAAGTCCGACTTCAAAGTTCCGCCATCAGAGCAATCAGATTTCAGGAAACGTGATAAGAAGCGGTTCAGGCCTGCTGAACAAACTTCTTCAGATGTTGCGTCAGGAGAAACGTTTGGGCAAGAACGGGTTGAGCCGCGTACATGTTTCATTTGTGGGCGGCCAGGACATATCGCGCGATTTTGCTGGAATGGTGCATCAAGGGGTGAAAGAAAGGCAGGTGCGTCGTATGACGAGAAGGGTAAAGCTGTGGCAGAATCGTCTGCATCGCGGGCGCAACCGCGAATATACACTCTTGAGATGCAGGAGCCGCAAAGCTCAAATCAAGCAGAACAGCAAATCCGTGCTTTAGACTTAATGGAGGCCGCGAAACGGATTCTGCGAGATGCGGAGAAGCCGAAATAAAGTGGAGTGTGCACTTTATTTTGTTGTCTGTTGTATGTATGTATGTATGTATTTCTGTTTGGGACAAACAGTTGTGGTGGTACGATTCCATGGGGCGAGCCAAGCTGTGGCCTCTGAGCTCTAAACCTGGATCGTTTTGGTTTGTATCGCAACAGCGTGGTTGTGTTGATACTTGTGCGTTGCGCTAAATTTCGGGACGAAATTTCTATAAGGAGGGGAGGGTTGTAACACCCCAGAATCTCAAAATATGTTGGTACACAATTTTGAGTAGCAGGCTGTTAGACACGGCCTGGGACACGGGCGTGTCCCAGGGCGTGTCGGGGGTAAACGGCCTGGGACACGGGCGTGTCCCAGGGCGTGTTCGAATTAAAGTTCGAATTTGGCCTATTCGAGTCAGAGCCGTACACGGCCGTGAACACGGCCATGAACACGGGCGTGTCAGGCTGGACACGGGCGTGTCGGCTGCCGTGTTCCGACCCGTGTACTGGTTTTGGAAGTCGGTGAGTGCCGTGTAGCAGGGGACACGGGCGTGTCTCAAGAATGACACGGGCATGTCAGGTTCGACACGGGCGTGTCGATGCCCGTGTTGTTCAGTCGGTTCCAAACCGCGTGTGCCGCTTAAGGGTACACGGCCTGTGACACGGGCGTGTCACAGGCCGTGTCAGCCAAAAATTGGGGTTTTGGGCAAATCTCGGCCGTTCGTTTCCTTCTATTTGGATCGTGTGGTCCAAAGCTGTTCCAGCCTCTTTAAGGCCGTGGATTGAGATGAACTCTCATTTCCACTTAGCCTTTCTCTCTCTAAAGAGAAGAAAGAGAGGAGAACTTGGAGGAAGAGGAGGAGGAGCTTTCCGGCCGCCGGTGGAGCTTCGTCGAGCCGAATAGAGAGCCGAGTGCAGCGTTGCGGAGGCAAGGCCGCTGCGGTGTTTTCCATCCGGCTAGTTTTCTATGGCGCCGAAGCGATCGTCAAGGGTAACGATCTTTCTTCCTTGGGCAGGTGAAGCCCTTTGTTTTGCATGTGCATGGGATCCTCCATCAAGAGATGGAAACGCGTAAGTGATTCCAGCAGTTGAGTCTGCATCTAGAGCCGGAAGCCTGTAGTACGGCATAGGCATGCTGTGTGAAGCCCATCCAGACGTATGTCGGGATTGGTGATGTTTATATTGCGGACCGGAGAAGACTCCGTGTATTCATCGTTGCCTGCGGAGATGGTGAGGACGATGTGTTTGGTGTATAGGATGCTTTGCATAGCTCCTTTAGTTGCATGCTTGTTAAGAGCTGGTTGATGGAGTGCGGACACCTCTGAGTGGGTGGGTGCGTGAGATCTTCAACAAGGGTTTGGAGGCTTATGCCCATTCCACCAAGTGGCGATGAACACCTCTGAGTGGGTGGGTGTGAGAGGTCTTCAACAGGGGTTTGGAGGCTTATGCCCATTCCACCAAGTGGCAATGTTAAGATCGGGTGAGCGGTCGATTGGTAGCAAAGCAGCAGGGTGAATTCCCTAGGCTTGTTACACTACGGGGGTAGGTCGACTGATAGTGCTCACGGGTTTTGGTGTGGTGCGTACCTCTGAGTGAGACGGGTGCGTGAGATCTTCAACAAGGGTTTGGAGGCTTATGCCCGCCTACCAAGTACAAACCATAAAAGATGCCCTGAGTGCACGGAGCGCCTGGCATTGAGGCCGGCGTTTGTGATCTTGTGTGTATGTTATATATATGTTGAAATTGCTATACATGCATGGAAGGAACCACTGCCCCGGGTAAGGGGTGGGGTCGTTATAATTGGTCAGCTGAATGCTGACCGTTGCTTTGTTTATCACCCATGGGGTGGACGTCCATATGCAGGTGTTGCGGGCTGATGGATTGAGCGGGCAAAAGCCCATGCTGCTGGTAGGCCCTTGAAGGCCGTGCGAAGTGTTGGATTTCATGTGTGGCCGGCCTGCGTGCCGATGTATGAAATTATATGTGTTGTAAAGAGTAACTTGTAAGGCCTTAAGGCCGTGTGCGGTGTGGTTTTGTAAACATTCCTGGTTATATATATAAATGTGATATTTATATATTAGTGGACATTCATTGTTATGAGTTCTTGCACTTAATAAGCTTCCGCTAGAATGCTCTGAGTTAGGACTCGGTTGGTTTGGTATTATCCTGTGACCTCACCGTCTGTTTGTGGCATATAGTGTGGGGCCCCGGCCGGACCTTCTACTATACGTCATTTAACGGATGGGGTCGTTACACGTTTCACTCTTCCCTCCTCCGAAGCTACCAAATCGGGAGCAAATCTACTCAACTTACTAAACTCAATCTCATATTCGCTCACCGTGAGCTGTCTCTGCTTCAAATGCAGGAAGTTATTCATGAGACGGTCCTGCTCGACCGAGGGCGGAAACTTCTTCAGCAACATCTTCTTGAAAGAGTCCCAGGTACAGCCTTCCTTCAGACTCTCCTTTTCACGAATCCACCAACTCTTTGCTAGGCCTTTTAGCTGATAGGTTGCAATCATAACCTTCTGGGCTTCTAGAATCCCAGAATACGAAAACATCTCCTCGATTGAGATGATCCAATCATCCAAAATCATAAAGTCGGCACTCCCGTCGTAGGTGGGAGGTCCCAATCGCTGGAAATGCGATATGAAATTCATTTCTGGTGGTATTGCCACCGGGGCCACCAGAGGAGCAGGGGTATTGGGAACGACTTGACCCAAGGCAGGCTCTTGCACTGAAGGTTGCCACGCTGGAGCGGTAGACAACAATGACTGAATTTGCGTTTGCATCGCAACTACTTGCCTTGACAAAGCCTCGTTGCTCTGGCGCAAACTCTCAATCAACGCATCACTCTGCGCACCTGACGACTCACCCTCCGACTGGGGAGTCGATCTCGTCGCAATACGCTTTGGAGGCATTTATAAAATGGCAAACGAACAACCCAATTAAAATCCTAGATTACGACTAGGGCAAACAAAACTAGTTCAGACCATACTTGAAAGACACTTGCTAAAGCTGTCACTTGCTCTGGGATTATATGATGATGATATGTCCTACTCAGGATGATATCTTATCATCCTATTGACTCATGTGCCTATGATATGAATGCATGAATTCTTTACTCTTATTTAAAATTATGTGTGTACATATGTCATCAAGTAAAGCTTTAACTTGGCATGTTGTGCTTATATTATGTTATGATATGCATGTGGTGCTATGAATTCTATAAAAGGCCTTAATGCATGTTATGAGCGGCATACACATGCAATGTTATGCATCCCATACTGCATAATATTGCATGCAACGAAAAGAAAACGTGCTAATGGGCATTCATGTGGTGAGGTTATGCATCCCATACTACATAACCCTCACATGTTGCCACCTATGGTGGATCCATATACAAACACATATTATGCATCCCATACTACATAATATGCCCCGTATACTTCTAATCATGCTTATGAGTGTAGTGTTCATGCTTCAGCCAAGACATATTGATGACACATCGGTGTGTGTATGACAGGACACTAAGCAACTAACACTAACAAGGGAAGGTTGCCCGACCAATTGTCAAACAACCTCCCTCTGATACCAACTGTCACAACCCGCATTTTTCCCAACAATTTAATTATATCAGAGCAAGGGGAAAATACGCGTCGTGATGCCACGCCGTGCAGGGGATAACTGCAGACGTTCAGGCAAGACTCCAAACTCTACAATTTTAATAGAAAACATAAATGGTTATGAATAAAATCCAGTTTAAGTGAAGATGGTAGCCGTATCCCTAGGCTTAGTGAATCATCTAGTTCACGATTTAAAATATAAATTATACGCTTGCGGAAAATACTTATTTAAATTGACTCTAATATCCTACATGAGTATAAATGTCCCCGAGGAACAACTCATACAATGCAAACCCTAGATTTATAATAAGTGTAGGAAAGTCTTTACGCTAAATAAAAAATAGTGGCTTAGTTTTGAAAGAGATGACAAGTATGCTTTACTAATAGTAGGGTTTTATAGGTTAAAAATATCTAACATGCAATCCTAGCAATAAATCATCCCAGAGAGCAAGTAATGTAAACCAAACATAAGGAAACCACAACAACTAGCAAGTGTCCAAAAGGGTCAACAAACCTGTGGGCGTCAACAACCTGACACGAACCCACAGTATGAATATGTCTGAAACTGGGCAAAGAAAACTAAAACAACAAACTACCTCGCTACGGCGGGGGAAAACTACAACCAAACTGCTGCTGCTAAGGCTCCAAAACCGGCTCCGCTACCTGCTAATGCTCCGAACCTGAGGCATTCCAAAGACAGAACGCCTCAACAAGAGGGTACAAATGGTGGCAGAAAAATAAACAAAATAAAACAAAGGTCAGGCGGGGTACCAACCCAAGACCAACAGTACTGAAGTAAGGTGTCGAACAGGAAAAGAAAGAAATACCTACGTGAATCGTCACGTACTCCCACAAATACACCAGATTTCTCAAGGCAAAAAGGGAACAACAAAAGTAAAAACATAAAGAAGAAATTTAACTAGCTTTACTAAGCACCTGTGGTCGACCCTACCTCAAAAACACGGGCGAGGTGGTCACTCAACTGGACACACCCCTCACGAATAATTTATCCGCTTAACTGCGAGGGAGTCTCATACTCTCCACCATACACCGCAGATGCCCAAAAAAACCCGGTAGGCTTCCACAAGGTACCATAAAGGAGTCAGACCATGCGGAGGTGGTTTTATCCACTAACTCCCGCAAATTTTAGAAACCCAAAGAAACCACAACGCAAATATATCTCGAGATTTGGCTCGTCAGATTCTACTTGACACTTCTAGTTTCAAGACATGGCTGATAAACCCCTATGAACGATTTACAATCCTAGACAAACTGTAATACGATCAATAACGATAGGTAATGCATTTAAAGACATTAATAAGACACATCAAGAATGATTAAATATATCATGACAAGATCAAGTTCACCAAGACAAAATCTTACAATCTCGAAAGATCATCCAAAAAGGTTAATCGTAGCAATAACTTGGAAAACAAAGTGAAGAAAATTTTAAAGAACATAAAAACTGAACCGTTACCATCAAATCGGACAAGGAGAAATGAGGGGAAACCACCACTTGCCTTGGTTTTACCGGAAAAGTTCTCTAAATTAGTCCACGTCACAGATCGGGGCAAAAGAGGATGGAGGAAGTTAAAATCTAGACAAAAATGGTCGAAAAGGGGGTCAGGGTCGAAAAACCCTAACGAGAAAACTCAAAGAAAGGGGAAAAATTTACCACGATAGCGCAGCTCTCGGTGAGAGCTTTCCAAATCTACGCTCGGTTGAAGATTTCGAGCACCGAAGCTCCGTCGGCGGCCACCGGAAGATTCACGAAATATTCTCTCTCTCGCTCACGCCGCTCTGGTTCGGGAGAAAGAATCGGAGAAGATGAAGTATTCCTATTTTTCTAAATAACCTAAGTATAAGAATATATATATATATATATATATATATATATATATATATATATATAAGTAGTTATAAAAAGTTTTGTCTAAATATATAAAAAAAAAAGGTTTAAGTACGAGCAGTTCGCGGAAAACAAAATTAGAGGTCTAGAATGACTTCAAATCGAAAAGTGCCCAACATAAAAGTTGTAGATCTCGTCGATACGAACAAATTTCATATTAGCCATTTTTCATACGGCACTGTTTTGACCCTCAAAAAGGCTCCCGAACACAAACTATGATGAACTACACGAGAAAGACAGCAGACTACTCGAGTATACAGAAGGCTACTCGAGTAAGCAGAAACAGACTACTCGAGTACGCAGGAACAGACTACTCGAGTATACAGAAGGCTACTCGAGTATACATAAACAGACTACTCGAGTATACAGAAACAGACTACTCGAGTATACAGAAACAGACTACTCGAGTATACAGAAACAGACTACTCGAGTATACAGAAACAGACTACTCGAGTATACAGAAGGCTACTCGAGTATACATAAACAGACTACTCGAGTATACAGAAACAGACTACTCGAGTAAACAGAAGGCTACTCGAGTATACATAAACAGACTACTCGAGTATACAGAAACAGACTACTCGAGTATACAGAAGGCTACTCGAGTATACATAAACAGACTACTCGAGTATACAGAAACAGACTACTCGAGTATACAGAAGGCTACTCGAGTATACATAAACAGATTACTCGAGTATATATAAACAGACTACTCGAGTATACAGAATTGGAGAAACAGAAGATTTACATAATAAGCAGAAACTTCACACGAGTCAAGGTTGCAGGAAAAACAATTTCTTGGCAAATCTAATCTTTTGATCAAACTATAAGAATGAATAGTACTTTTCATTTTTGAATAGTAATTTAATATTAAAATAATCGTATTTATATATATTTGAATAAGGAAACACGAGATCAAAACGGAGGCCCAAACGAGCGCCGAATTGAACGAAACTCACGTCGTTGGCGAACACAGACGCTACGAACACAACAGCGAAGTCAAAACCAAGATCAGACGAGCCATTCTCGAGATATAAGTTTTCAAAGTTTACGACGAACATAAATTCCACAAAACTTTGGAAAAATGCCGAGGCCCAAATATCGCTCGGATCGCGACGAAACTTGACGAGTAAGTCAAAAATTACTCAACTTAAATTCCAAATGCAAAATTTTCTCATAACAACAAGAATTCGGCCGACTTGACCGCATGAACGCGAAAATGCCTTTATGACATTATGTCGTCATCTTGACGTTAAAGGTAACGCCATGACGTCATAAAAATGATGTTTCCCATTTAAATAAAATCGTCGAAAAATCGAGGGCGTTACAGTCACTCCCCCTAAAAAGAAGTTTCGTCCCGAAACTTAACACAACTCCAAAACCAAATCAAAATGATAAAATCAAACGTGACTGAAAACACATCGACCTACCCGAAACTAGGAGAAGAGGTGCGGATGAGATTCTCTCATTGCTGACTCCAATTCCCACGTCGCGCTCTCGACGTCTTGATTTCTCCAAAGAATCTTAACCACGGGGATGGTCTTCCTTCGCAAGACAAGCTCTTGAGATTCCAAAACGCGGACAGGCTCTTCCACATACGACAGATTGAGCTGAATTTGGGGCACCGAGTCAAGAATTTGACGATCACTACGAACACACTTCCGCAACTGGCTCACATGGAACACATCGTGGACACCAGGGAAGCTAGCAGGTAATTCTAGTCGATAAGCTGACACTCCGATGCGCTCCAGAATCTGAAAAGGTCCCACATACCGGGGGTCTAACTTGTGGTTCCTTCCAAATCTTTTTACTCCTGGCATCGGAGAAACTTTCAGGAAAACCAAGTCCCCAACGACAAACTCCAAATCGACCCTTCGTCGATTAGCATATTTCTCATAACGCTCTTGTGCTACACGTAGCTTCTCTCGAATATGAGTCACCGCACAATTCATCTCCTCAAGGGCTTTCGGACCTAGCAATGGTCTCTCACCAACCTCAGCCCAAAATAAGGGAGTCCTACAACGCCTCCCATACAAGGCCTCAAACGGGGCCATCTGCAAGCTCTCTTGATAACTATTATTGTAAGCAAACTCCATGAGTCTGAGACGCTCATCCCAAGCACCACCATGATCCAAAATATAACATCTAATCATGTCCTCCACGATCTGATTTAATCTTTCTGTTTGCCCATTCGTCTGTGGATGATATGCGGTGGAATACCTCAAGTCGGTACCCAACCCCTCTTGCAGGCTCTTCCAAAAGCGAGACGTAAATCTGGAGTCCCGATCTGATACAATGCTAACAGGCACTCCATGTAACCTGATGACCTCTTCAAGATATAGCTCAGCTATCTTCTTCATCGAATACCCAATCTTAAACGGAACAAAGTGGGCACACTTTGTCAGTCTGTCGACTATCACCCAAACTGAGTCATGCCCACGGGGAGATTTTGGTAGACCGGTGATAAAATCCATTGAAATACTTTCCCATTTCCAACTTGGAATATCAAGAGATGTCAATTTACCACCAGACCTTCTATGATCAGCCTTGACACGCTGACACGTATAACATTCTGATACAAACCTTGCGATATCGCCCTTCATCCCTGCCCACCAAACAATTTGCTTTAGATCTTTATACATTTTGGTGGAACCAGGATGATAGGAAACACTGGAACCATGAGCTTCTTCACAAATTTTAGCCCGAATGTCACCCATGTCAGGAATACAGAATCTAACCCGATATTTCAGAGTACCTAGCTCGTCCAAAGAAAAATCAGGTAACTCTCCTTTCTCAGTCCTATTCCAGAGGTGCAACAATTCCGGATCATCCTTTTGGTGTACCCTAGTAAGGGAAATCCAAGAGGGCGCTTCTGCTTCCAAACTAGAAGGCGTAGAACTACTCCCAATCTAGATGTTCATCAACAAGAATTCTTCTACCAAGGACTGTACCGATAGATTAAAAATTTTAGCGGTCTTCCTACTCAAGGCATCAGCTACTACATTAGCCTTTCCCGGATGATAAAGAATTTCTACTTCATAATCCGCCACATATTCTAACCACCGACGCTGGCGTAGATTTAGTTCCTTCTGAGTGAAGACGTACTTCAAACTCTTATGGTCCGTATAGATCTTGCACAGCGCGACATACAATAAGTGTCGCCACAGCTTCAGCGCATAAACTACGGCAGCAAACTCCAAATCGTGCGTAGGATAGTTTCTCTCGTGAATCTTTAGTTGCCTCGATCCATACGCGATCACCTTACCATCTTGCATTAAAACACAACCAAGTCTGATGTGTGACACATCGACGTACACAGCATACTCGACTCCTTCAGTAGGTAAGGTTAAAATTGGGGAAGTACACAGTCTCTTCTTCAACTCTTGGAAAGCCTCTTCACACTTATCACTCCAAATGAATGCAGTATTCTTCTGAGTAAGTCTAGTTAAAGGAGCAGACAACACCGAAAATCCTTCCACAAATCTTCTATAGTAGCCAGCGAGGCCTAAGAAGCTCCTAATCTCCTTAGGTGTAGAAGGTCTTTCCCATTCCATCACGGCAGAAATCTTGGTCGGGTCTACAGAAATACCATCCTTGCCTACAACATGACCTAGAAAGGACACCTGAGGTAGCCAGAACTCACATTTGCTCAACTTCGCATATAGCTTATGCTCCCTCAAGGTCGACAAAACCAAATGCAAATGCTGAGTATGCTCCTCAACATTGCGGGAATACACTAGGACATCATTTATGAACACAATAACGAATCGGTCCAAGAAATCCTTAAACACCCTATTCATCAAATCCATGAAAGCAGAGGGTGCATTGGTTAAACCGAAAGACATCACCAAAAACTCATAATGTCCATGCCGTGAACGGAATGCGGTTCGTGGAATATCTTCCTCGCGAATCCTCAACTGGTGGTAGTCTGAGCGAAGATCGATTTTTGAAAATACCGAGCTACCACGCAACTGATCGAACAAATCATCGATCCTTGGCAGGGGATATCTATTCTTAACAGTCACCTTATTTAATTCCCTATAATCGATGCAAAGTCTCATCGATCCGTCCTTCTTCCTTACGAACAAAACCGGAGCACCCCACGGAGAAGAACTTGGTATAATAAAACCACACCTCAGCAACTCATCGAGCTGAGTACGCAACTCATCCAACTCACGCGGAGCCATACGGTACGGTGCTTTGGCGATGGGACGAGTGCCTGGCTCGAGGTCAATCACGAACTCAATCTCCCTCTCAGGAGGAAGTCCTGGAAGACTATCAGGAAAGACATCTGGAAACTCTCGCACCACCGAGACATCCTCGAGACGTGGTGTAACAGAAGCTGTTTCCAGAGCAGAAATAGAAACTAAAAACGCCTCGCAACCAGACTTTATAGCACGTACCGCAGAAATGACAGGGGAAACTCTGTCCTGAAATCCATAGACGCTCATAGGTTGGCCATTGTCCATCCTGAAGTCCAGTCTTTTTGCCTTGCACTGGATGACTGCATCATACTTGGACAGCCAGTCCATTCCCAAAATCACATCAAAATCAGTCAGGTCTAAAATTAACAGATCCGCAAGGGCCAGAAAATTGCCAAGATGAATAGGGCATCTCAGAACTCCTTGATTGGATATCACCGAATCACCGGAGGGAAGCTTGATGTTGAAGGAGTCTCTCAATTGATCAACATCTAGGCGATGTTTATCAACAAACCTCCTGGCCACAAAGGAATGGGTGGCACCCGAATCGAACAGAACGCGCGCCCACCTATTCCGTACCTTAAACTCCCCTAAAACCGTAACATACATAACTAAACGAATGATAACCATGGCAACAACGATAAATAATAGAGATAAAATAGACTGGGGCTAACCTGAAATAACTTGCGTAGAGTTTTGAGCTTCCTCGCTAGTCATCACGTTCAGCTTTCCTTTTCCTTTATCTAGGGTTGGTGGTGGCGGTAGAGCTCGAAGCGGGGCAGGCTGCAGTGGGGTTTGAGCCTGGGGGCACGAAGATTTCTGGTGTCCCTTCTGCCCGCACTGGAAGCAGGTCCTTTCTTTCATCCAGCACCGACTCACATCATGACCCTTCCTTGCACAGAACGAGCACACGAGCTCTCCCTTAGGTGCACCCTGGATGGCGTGCACTTGCTGCTGCTTCAGGGTGGGTGTTCTCTTGAAACATCTTTCGTAAGGGTGGCCAGAACGACCACAGAAACTACACACTTCCTTTCCTTTCTTCTTCGAAGAAGGGCCAGATGCTCTGGAGCTACCATCCTCAACACCCTTCCTTTTCTCTTTCCTCGCCGCAGCACCGCGGTTCTTGGCATTTTCAATCGCTTCAACTTTTAGTGCGGCTTCCACTGCCATAGCATAACTGTCAGCTCCATAAGCGCATGCCCACTGCTGGACATCACTTCTTAGTCCTCCCAGGAAACGTTTCACTCTTCCCTCCTCCGAAGCTACCAAATCGGGAGCAAATCTACTCAACTTACTAAACTCAATCTCATATTCGCTCACCGTGAGCTGTCTCTGCTTCAAATGCAGGAAGTTATTCATGAGACGGTCCTGCTCGACCGAGGGCAGAAACTTCTTCAGCAACATCTTCTTGAAAGAGTCCCAGGTACAGCCTTCCTTCAGACTCTCCTTTTCACGAATCCACCAACTCTTTGCTAGGCCTTTTAGCTGATAGGTTGCAATCATAACCTTCTGGGCTTCTAGAATCCCAGAATACGAAAACATCTCCTCGATTGAGATGATCCAATCATCCAAAATCATAAAGTCGGCACTCCCGTCGTAGGTGGGAGGTCCCAATCGCTGGAAATGCGATATGAAATTCATTTCTGGTGGTATTGCCACCGGGGCCACCAGAGGAGCAGGGGTATTGGGCACGACTTGACCCAAGGAAGGCTCTTGCACTGAAGGTTGCCGCGCTGGAGCGGTAGACAACAATGACTGAATTTGCGTTTGCATCGCAACTACTTGCCTTGACAAAGCCTCGTTGCTCTGGCACAAACTCTCAATCAACGCATCACTCTGCGCACCTGACGACTCACCCTCCGACTGGGGAGTCGATCTCGTCGCAATACGCTTTGGAGGCATTTATAAAATGGCAAACGAACAACCCAATTAAAATCCAAGATTACGACTAGGGCAAACAAAACTAGTTCAGACCATACTTGAAAGACACTTGCTAAAGCTGTCACTTGCTCTGGGATTATATGATGATGATATGTCCTACTCAGGATGATATCTTATCATCCTATTGACTCATGTGCCTATGATATGAATGCATGAATTCTTTACTCTTATTTAAAATTATGTGTGTACATATGTCATCAAGTAAATCTTTAGCTTGACATGTTGTGCTTATGTTATGTTATAATATGCATGTGGTGCTATGAATTCTATAAAAGGCCTTAATGCATGTTATGAGCGGCATACACATGCAATGTTATGCATCCCATACTGCATAATATTGCATGCAACGAAAAGAAAACGTGTTGATGGGCATTCATGTGGTGAGGTTATGCATCCCATACTACATAACCCTCACATGTTGCCACCTATGGTGGATCCATATACAAACACATATTATGCATCCCATACTACATAATATGCCCCGTATACTTCTAATCATGATTATGAGTGTAGTGTTCATGCTTCAGCCAAGACATATTGATGACACATCAGTGTGTGTATGACAGGACACTAAGCAACTAACACTAACAAGGGAAGGTTGCCCGACCAATTGTCAAGCAACCTCCCTCTGATACCAACTGTCACAACCCGCATTTTTCCCAACAATTTAATTATATCAGAGCAAGGGGAAAATACGCGTCGTGATGCCACGCCGTGCAGGGGATAACTGCAGACGTTCAGGCAAGACTCCAAACTCTACAATTTTAATAGAAAACATAAATGGTTATGAATAAAATCCAATTTAAGTGAAGATGGTAGCCGTATCCCTAGGCTTAGTGAATCATCTAGTTCACGATTTAAAATATAAATTATACGCTTGCGGAAAATACTTATTTAAATTGACTCTAATATCCTACATGAGTATAAATGTCCCCGAGGAACAACTCATACAATGCAAACCCTAGATTTATAATAAGTGTAGGAAAGTCTTTACGCTAAATAAAAAGTAGTGGCTTAGTTTTGAAAGAGATGACAAGTATGCTTTACTAATAGTAGGGTTTTATAGGTTAAAAATATCTAACATGCAATCCTAGCAATAAATCATCCCAGAGAGCAAGTAATGTAAACCAAACATAAGGAAACCACAACAGCTAGCAAGTGTCCAAAAGGGTCAACAAACCTGTGGGCGTCAACAACCTGACACGAACCCACAGTATGAATATGTCTGAAACTGGGCAAAGAAAACTAAAACAACAAACTACCTCGCTACGGCGGGGGAAAACTACAGCCAAACTGCTGCTGCTAAGGCTCCAAAACCGGCTCCGCTACCTGCTAATGCTCCGAACCTGAGGCATTCCAAAGACAGAACACCTCAGCAAGAAGGTACAAATGGTGGCAGAAAAATAAACAAAATAAAACAAAGGTCAGACGGGGTACCAACCCAAGACCAACAGTACTGAAGTAAGGTGTCGAACAGGAAAAGAAAGAAATACCTACGTGAATCGTCACGTACTCCCACAAATACACCAGATTTCTCAAGGCAAAAAGGGAACAACAAAAGTAAAAACATAAAGAAGAAATTTAACTAGCTTTACTAAGCACCTGTGGTCGACCCTACCTCAAAAACACGGGCGAGGTGGTCACTCAACTGGACACACCCCTCACGAATAATTTATCCGCTTAACTGCGAGGGAGTCTCATACTCTCCACCATACACCACAGATTCCCAAAAAAAACCCGGTAGGCTTCCACAAGGTACCATAAAGGAGTCAGACCATGCGGAGGTGGTTTTATCCACTAACTCCCGCAAATTTTAGAAACCCAAAGAAACCACAACGCAAATATATCTCGAGATTTGACTCGTCAGATTCTACTTGACACTTCTAGTTTCAAGACATGGCTGATTAATCCCTATGAACGATTTACAATCCTAGACAAACTCTAATACGATCAATAACGATAGGTAATGCATTTAAAGACATTAATAAGACACATCAAGAACGATTAAATATATCATGACAAGATCAAGTTCACCAAGACAAAATCTTACAATCTCGAAAGATCATCCAAAAAAGTTAATCGTAGCAATAACTTGGAAAACAAAGTGAAGAAAATTTTAAAGAACATAAAAACTGAACCGTTACCATCAAATCGGACAAGGAGAAATGAGGGGAAACCACCACTTGCCTTGGTTTTACCGGAAAAGTTCTCCAAATTAGTCCACGTCACAGATCGGGGCAAAAGAGGATGGAGGAAGTTGAAATCTAGACAAAAATGATCGAAAAGGGGGTTAGGGCCGAAAAACCCTAACGAGAAAACTCAAAGAAAGGGGAAAAATTTACCACGATAGCGCAACTCTCGGTGAGAGTTTTCCAAATCTATGCTCGGTTGAAGATTTTGAGCACCGGAGCTCCGTCGGCGGCCACCGGAAGATTCACCTAATATTCTCTCTCTCGCTCGCGCCGCTCTGATTCGTGAGAAAGAATCGGAGAAGATGAAGTATTCCTATTTTTCTAAATAACCTAAGTATAAGAATATATATATATATATATATATATATATATATATATAAGTAGTTATAAAAAGTTGTCTAAATATATAAAAAAAATGATTTAAGTACGAGCAGTTCGCGGAAAACAAAATTAGAGGTCTAGAATGACTTCAAATTGAAAAGTGCCCAACATAAAAGTTGTAGATCTCGTCGAGACGAACAAATTTCATGTTAGCCATTTTTTCATACGGCACTGTTTTGACCCTCAAAGGCTCCCGAACACAAACTATGATGAACTACACGAGAAAGACAGCAGACTACTCGAGTATACAGAAGGCTACTCGAGTAAGCAGAAACAGACTACTCGAGTATGCAGGAACAGACTACTCGAGTATACAGAAGGCTACTCGAGTATACAGAAACAGACAACTCGAGTATACAGAAACAGACTACTCGAGTATACAGAAACAGACTACTCGAGTATACAGAAACAGACTACTCGAGTATACAGAAACAGACTACTCGAGTATACAGAAACATACTACTCGAGTATACAGAAACAGACTACTCGAGTATACAGAAACAGACTACTCGAGTATACATAAACAGACTACTCGAGTATACAGAAACAGACTACTCGAGTATACAGAAGGCTACTCGAGTATACATAAACAGACTACTCGAGTATACAGAAACAGACTACTCGAGTATACAGAAACAGACTACTCGAGTATACAGAAGGCTACTCGAGTATACATAAACAGACTACTCGAGTATACAGAAACAGACTACTCGAGTATACAGAAGGCTACTCGAGTATACATAAACAGACTACTCGAGTATACATAAACAGACTACTCGAGTATACAGAATTGGAGGAACAGAAGATTTACATAATAAGCAGAAACTTCACACGAGTCAAGGTTGCAGGAAAAACTATTTCTTGGCAAATCTAACCTTTTGATCAAACTATAAGAATGAATAGTACTTTTCATTTTTGAATAGTAATTTAATATTAAAATAATCGTATTTATATATATTTGAATAAGGAAACGCGAGATCAAAACGGAGGCCCAAACGAGCGCCGAATTGAACGAAACTCACGCCGTAGGCGAACACAGACGCTACGAACACAACAGCAAAGTCAAAACCAAGATCAGACGAGCCATTCTCGAGATATAAGTTTTCAAAGTTTACGACGAACATAAATTCCACAAAACTTTGGGAAAACGCCGAGGCCCAAATATCGCTCGGATCGCTACGAAACTTGACGAGTAAGTCAAAAATTACTCAACTTAAATTCTAAATGCAAAATTTTCTCATAACAACAAGAATTCGGCCGACTTAACCGCATGGACGCGAAAATGCCTTTATGACATTATGTCGTCATCTTGACGTTAAAGGTAACGCCATGACGTCATAAAAATGATGTTTCCCATTTAAATAAAATCGTCGAAAAATCGGGGGAGTTACAGGTATCCCCACGAGCTCCTATCCTTGGGAATTGGCCGATCTCCTCGATTGAAATCAAGACTTCGAGTTGAGCAGCGTCGTAATACCGGTATACCCACGAGCTCCTCTCCTCGGGAATCGGCCGATCTCCTCGATTGAAATCAAGACTTCGAGTTGAGCAGCGTCGTAAGACCGGTATCCCCATGAGCTCCTCTCCTCGAGAATCGGCTGATCTCCTCGATTGAAATCAAGACTTCGAGTTGAGCAACGTCGTAAGACCGGTATCCCCACGAGCTCCTCTCCTCGGGAATCGGCCGATCTCCTCGATTGAAATCAAGACTTCGAGTTGAGCAGCGTCGTAAGACCGGTATCCCCACGAGCTCTTCTCCTCGGGAATCATCCGATCTCCTCGATTGAAATCAAGACTTTGAGTTGAGCAGCGTCGTAAGACCGGTATCCCCACGAGCTCCTCTCCTCGGGAATCGACCGATCTCCTCGAGCCTGCTAATCCCGGATTCGTATCGAGGAGTGATTTTGCTTCGGGCGAGTAGGAGAGTATGCCCCACGCGGGTAGGCGAGTATGCCCCGCGCGGGTAGGCGAGTATGCCCCGAGCGGGTAGGCGAGTTTCTCTCGGGAAGGCGTGCGAACGTTCCTTAGGCGTACGGGCGAGCACGTCACGGCGAGCGTGCGATTTATGTTCAAAGCAGCATACACGCGAGATAAGCAGTCGTCTAGCGAGCACTCAACCCCGAGCCTATGAGCTTAACGAGCAATATCAGACAAGTGAAGAATAGAATTCTTGTATAAATTTATATGGAGATGAATTACAAGCATCAAAAATCAGTACACGGAAGAATATCAGCAAGCAATTAGGACTCATCGTCGCCAGTATCTGGCCGATATTCCTCATCCCCGATATCCACCTGCTCCTCATCATCATCCCCGCTCTCGCTGCTGCCGCTTCCACCACTACTGCTGCTGGAGTCGCTGGAGCCAGATGATGGCGATGGGACGCGATCGGGCGAGATTGTCCCCTCGGCAAGTAGCTCAGGGATGAGCTCGTCAACGGTGAGCGGCTTCTCCCCTTCAACGAGCTGACCACTGAGCCTGAGCCGCGCGAGTATCACGTTCCCCGCCGCCCGTGCAATCTCGCGGCGAACAGACGATCTCTCCTCCCAGAGAAGGCGGGACCGTTTTACCGCCCACGCCGGATCGTCTTCTGGCCGCGATGCCTCTGACAACACAGCAGAGGAGCTCGCACGTCCCTCGGCGGCGATCAGCCGCGTCTCCATCTCGGCTGCACGAACTTGAGCCGCCTCTAGCTCAGCTTGCGAGGTGGCAAGCTTCTCCTCACACTTGGATAATTTCTTCGCGGCCTCGATCTCGGCATCCTGCGAGATATCAGACGTCAGGCCTTACCGACTAGATAAACCAGACATCACTACCCAAAGACTACTCACCTCGAAGTCCCTCCAGCGGGCCGACTGCATGCCAAGGTCTATGGCCTTCTTGGAGACGACCTTCAGAGTCTCCGTCGTCTCCAACAAATTTTATCGCCGAGTAATGCCCTAGCTTGGCGGATCGTGCGAGCGCACATGCGAATTGGTGGGCGAGTTCCGACGGAGTCAGCTCCAGCATCGACTCTGCGTCCACTCGCCCGTACAGAGCGTGGAGAACGGCGAAGGACTCCCCCTTGTCCTCCCAGTCCATCGACCAGGACGGTAGGTTGGTGCTCAATGACACCAAATTCTCCTACGCCGACCAGGTCACCAGCAGGCGACCATGGGAGTCCACCACCCCGTGCCCAAGATTGTAATTGGGGTGGAAGCGAGGCGCCCGAGCGTCCATCGGCGACTCACGATCGTCAGACTGAGGCGACGATACCTTCGCTTTCTTATTCGCAGGCCCCTGGCGACCCGACCCTCGCCTTTCCCTTGGTCGTTTTCTTCTTCTCCCCAACGTCGGTCGGAGGGCGAGCTTTGAGGTGCGAGGTGGCGACTTCCTTCGCCAAAGGGAGAGGCTTCTACGGAAGCTCGTTGGGAACTGCGAGAGGCACACCAAATAAGTTAGCACGAGCTTCAGTAAAGAGAGCGAGCGAGTAAGTAGGTCGCATCTCGTTCTCGCCTTACCCTCGTGGGGATGGATCGCCTCCAGCGAGTTGACGTTGAGCCGCCAGAAGATCACGTCGAACCGACGACCCCGGAAGTATTCAAAGAGCTGCTCGCGAGCACCCTCTAGGATCGGCGGGAGGAAGGCGACATCAGCGGGTTAGTGCGGCCTCCCAAGGGTACCTCCGAAGTCACCGTGAACAATCACCAGCTGCTCGCTCCAGCGGTGGACTTTGTTCGCGGTCCCCACCAAAGTGCAGACGTGGCTGCTGAAAAAGACGACCCCCTCCGAAGTCACGCCGAAGGCGAATACTCGGCGAAATACGGAGAGGTCAAAGGAAATCCTCCCCTCCCGAAGGAAGCAGAGGAATCCCATGACTATCGCCATTGTTGGGATTGATCTGTGCAGGGACGATCCCAAAATATCGTAGGATCTCGCAAAACTCGGGCCAGAAGGAAAGCCGCAAGCCGGCGTCAAAATGACGCAGCGACAAGACGAGCGCGCCCTCAACATATGTGTTGACTCGTTCGCCGCGAGCAGGGAGTCTCGTCGAGCATCCCTCCGGCAATAGGCATTCTGTGAAAGTCGCCAGATCCCTTTCTGTGGTGATCGACTTCTTAAAATCCGCATCGGCGAAATTGACGGCGTGGTCTTGTCGGCGAGCATTAACATCGTCGCCCACCATCTCTGCGAGCTGAGTGTGGAAAAAGGGACGAATGAAGAGGAGAGTAAGGCGAAGCGAGCCGTAAAGATACTCGCCAGGCGGATCGAGAAATTCGCAGCAGTGTACTTATGTTCTACCTACCCCCATATTTATAGGCCAGGGCAAAGCGGACAGGGGGGGTGGGTGGGTAATTTCAGCGAGCATCGATCTACGTCGCGCGAGGGAATGGGGTAGCACACCTGCGACTTCAGACTTACATCGCGCGACGCAGTGGCACTGCGGCGCTCGCCAAGACCTGCACAAGTAAACTCGGGATATTATGGAAGCATATAAAGTCGCGGCAAAACGAATAGCGAGACGCATAGTCGCTCGTCTTTATTTAAATAATAAAATATTCGTTACAACATTGCCAAATGGCGAGTACGGCTTCTACAAAAAGCAAATCTACGCCCTAGGAGGCCGCTCCGGAGGATGAGGATGTCGCCCGGCCCAGCCCATCTCGCGCACCCGCCGGTAGTGCTCCGTCGCCAGCGCCATTGCGTCATCGCCATGCCACAGCTGCTCCTCCATCCTCGCTAGTCACCCCGTGGAACCCATACTCGCCCGGATGCCGGCAAGCTCATTAAGGACCAGCTGCAGGCGATGGTTGTTCAGCTCCAGCTGGCGATCATTCTCTTTCACCATGTGAAAGCGATCCTCGTAGCTTTCCAAAGTCGCCTGAAGCCCTTCCATCTTGGCCATCCTCGCCTCTAGAGCCGAGATTCGTCGATGAGGGTCGCAGATGGCGAGCTGATCGAACTTGCTCTCTAGCTCCATGTAGGCGCGGGTTGCTGCATGACGATACTCGCTCCCTAACAAACCGATGACATCTATAAAAGCTTCCCCAGGGGTCGCCGGGCGATCTGGAAAACAGGAAGACAAGTCTTCAGGACAACGGCAGACGACATGATCAGAGGTGAAAAAACTCACCGCGACGAGGAGATCGGGACCGGCGCGGCGAAAGAGCACGACCAGAAGCATCTCGCCTCCCTTAAGATGAGCCACCAGGGTTGTCGGAAGATCTGCCGTGCCCGCGTCCTCCCGATCCGCGACCGCCATAATCAGAATCCCCAACTCGCGGGGGGAAGTAAGCCGGTCGCGGCCTATCCGACTTCTTCAGCGGCAACGGAGCCTGAGACGAACTCGCCGGTTGATGCGGGGCCTTCGATGCAGGAGGCGGAGGATGTCGCGGAAGGTCCGCTCTCTGTTGAGCATACAAAGGCGGTGGTGGAGGCAGGACGATACTCGGCGCCTGGCTAGGAGCAACGACCAAGGGCGGCGGTGGCGACAAAGAGACGCTAGTCGCTAGTAGCGTCGCGTCGCCCACGATAGCAGAAGCGAATTTACTCGCCGGGGGATCCTTGCTTACTGGTGCGACTTCCCTGGCGGGGAGGTCCTTCGTCAGCAGTTCTTTGCTCGTCGGGTGGACGTCTTTCACTAAGGGAGCCCCTGATGACCTCCTCGAGCCGAAATTCAGCCGAACCGTGTGAGCGGTCCGGAGTGGCCTGTCAGCTGCCAATGCGAGCAAGGGGGCCGAGCTCAAGGGGGCGACGTCAAGAGGCGCATCCGCGACATTCGGAGGAGAATATACACAGTAAAGAAAATTAGCGAGAAGCATGCGACGACGAGCTAGAAGAAATGGAACTTTGAAGAATGGCGACCTGCCACAGTGACGACTTCGATCTGGGATTGCGCAGGCTCCTTGGCCACTTCGGGATTCTCCGACGGACTTTTCATGACCGACTCGGGAATGTCGTCGAGCCCGAGGTTGCTCAGAAGTTTCTTGGTGCTGGCAGGAGGCGTGGGATTCCCAGCCACCGCCGCGACTGGCTCAGAAGGTGGAGACGAGTCGACCACCGTGGTGGCGGGCTGTTTGGGCTTCTTAGCCTTTTTCCTTTTCGACGGCAAAACCTCGGAGGCGGCATCCTCCTCGCGCGGCCTTTTTAGTCTTGCGATACCGAGGAGATCAGACAAGATGGCGAGGCCGTCCTGAAGCATCTTCACGTTGGCCTCCGACATTTTCTGCGAGCTTCAAAGTCCGCCTCAGAAATCAACCCCCCTATTTATAGACTCCTCCAAGCCCGCAAAAAGGCGAGCAACCCGGATACTCGGTAGGTGTACTCGCCGAATAAGTGTTGTATGTTTCTTTCAGGGCTCCTACGTCGCCCAAAAAGAGCGGGGATTGTGTACAACCCGTATTCGACGAGGGTAGGCCCCACCACCGCCAGGTCATCAGAAGTCAAGGTCAACAAGTCAAGAAGGGGGTCAATATCAGCGCCCCAGGCTGCAGAAGACTCGAGCAAGTATTGCGAGCTCCCCAGGCCTACTCGCCAGGTGGCGACTAAGGCGAGATACTCGCCTGTCCCGTGCGAGCTCCCCAGAAAGTCGCCCGATCGCCAGGGTGGGGGTATAAGTAAGACCCCCCCTCTCTTTGGATTTCCCTATAAATAGCACCCCAAGGGTACGAAGGAGAGGACCGGAAATTCTCGGATAGTTACTCGCGAACTCCAGCTCGCGCATCTCTTTCGTATCTAGCTCGGCCATTCCTGTTGAGAAGGGGTTGCTTCGTCTAAGCAACCGGGTACGTGGTGGGACCTTCCTGCCGCAGCGCCTGGGGTCTTGTTCCTTTAGCTCATCCTTTTCGCATCTAAGGGCCGTTTGACTTCACTGCAAGACCGGTAGCCTTAGGTCGCCTAGTCTGATTCTGAGGTCGGGATTTTCTTGGCTTCAACAGAAGCAGCCCAACTTCCTTCAACAGTTGATACAATTCCACAAGAGGAATTGAATCAAATAACTGTTGTTGAACCAACTTCTCTTAATAATTTTATCGCACTTAGGGATCACCCTAGATCTCAAGTAATTGGAGACATATCAGCAGGAGTGCAGACAAAGCATCAACTCAACCCTGATATGATGCTTGCCTGCTTTCTCTCTCAAATTGAGCCTCAATCCATATCTGATGCAGAGCAAGATCCAAACTGGATCATTGCAATGCAAGAGGAACTCAACCAGTTCGAGAGGTGTAAAGTTTGGGACTTAGTTCCAAGGCCTAAGGGCTATCCTGTAATTCGTACTAAGTGGGTATTTAGAAACAAACTTGATGCCCATGGTGTGATTGTGAGGAATAAGGCAAGGCTTGTTACTCAAGGATACAGACAAGAGGAAGGGATTGATTATGATCAAACCTTTGCACCTGTTGCAAGGCTTGAAGCCATCAGAATCTTCTTGGCCTATGCTGCTCATAAGAAATTCAAGGTATATCAAATGGATGTCAAAAGTGTCTTTCTCAATGGGGAACTAAAAGAAGAGGTATATGTGGAACAACCACCAGGTTTTATCTCTTCAACTCACCCCTCTTATGTTTTTAAATTGCATAAGGCTCTCTATGGTTTAAAGCAAGCTCCAAGAGCTTGGTATGAGACCTTAGCCAGCTTTCTTTTAGAGCATGGTTTTTCAAGAGGCATGGTTGATAGAACTCTTTTTACAAAACTGCATCATGATAAAATTCTATTAGTACAAATATATGTAGATGACATAATATTTGGATCTACTGATCCAAATCTGTGCAAAAGATTTTCTGATCTAATGCACTCAAGGTTTGAGATGAGTAGCATGGGTGAGTTATCATATTTCCTTAGTTTTCAAGTGAAACAAACCCCTGAAGAAATCTTTATCTCTCAGTCTAAATATGCTAAGGAGCTTATTAAGAAGTTTGGGATGAATGATGCCTCTGTCATGAAAACTCCCATGGCTGCCAATGCTGTTATTGATGCTGATGAATCTGTAAGACCAGTTGATCAGACCAAGTATAGGGCCATTGTTGGATCCCTACTGTATCTAATAGCAAGCAAACCAGACATTATGTTTGTCACATGTCTTTGTGCTAGGTTCCAGGTGAACCTTAAAGAATCTCACCTTATTTTCTTAAAAAGGATTTTAAGATATATAAAAGGTTATCCAGATCTAGGCCTCTGGTATTCAAAAGAATCAGCATTTGTGTTAACTGGATTTTCTGATGCTGATTATGCTGGATGCAGAGTAGACAGGAAAAGCACCTAAGAAACTTGTCAGTTCCTTGGTGATAGACTTGTATCTTGGTTCTGTAGAAAGCAAACATCTGTTTCAACCTCCACTGCTGAAGCTGAGTATATAGCTGCAGGCAGTTGCTGTTCACAGATCTTGTGGATACAAAACCAACTACTGGATTATGGTGTCAACTTAAATAATTCAATTATTCTTTGTTGTAATACAAGTGCTATCTCAATTGCACAAAATCTAGTATTGCATTCTACAACCAAGCATATAGACATTAGACATCATTTCATTAGAGGTTGTGTTGACAAACATAAGATTAAACTTGAATTTATCTCTACTGATTTGCAAAGAGCAGACATATTCACTAAGCCATTGGACTCATCCAAGCATCTGTTCTTTGTCAATCAGCTTGGTATGATAAATGACCAGGACTTAATCTAATGCTCCGTCTGTGGTCAAAGAATTACTTCTGTTCATCGACCTGAGATCGACGAACTGATAAATGTTCTTGAAGACTTTTCCTCAATCATAGATCGACGAAATATCTTAGTTGAGCTCATTCGTCGACCAGAGAACGACGAATTCTGTCTCTGAAAGTTTTCTATGAACAACGAAAACTTTCCCTCTCTTCATTCTTAGATCGACGAATTTCTCCTGAATGAAATTTTTCGTCGACTTGAGATCGAAGAATCTTTTGTTTTTGTCGGATTGAGATTGGAGATTCATATTCCGAAAACCTTTATTAAGGCTTTCTTCTTCAACCTCAATCTCGCGCTTTCAGAATTCCCCTCCTTCACTTGATCTTGTGTTTTCTCTTGCAGGTGTGCTCTCTCTCTCCCTCATTAGATCTTAACGTCGCAAATGGCCTCTACTGGATCAAACAGCATGAAGTTCGATCATGGTTTCGATATTGATTTTGACTCTTTCCAACAGTCAGATCAAATTTTCATAGATATTCTACAGCTATTTGAGGAACAAAATCTGAAGCAGTTCATGACTGAAAGAATCAGGATTCCTATGACGGAAATCAAGGAATGAGTTTGCTCTTCTTCTTTAACAGAGACTGAAATGACTGGGACTGTTAGTGGTAATCAGGTGATTCTTTCTCCCTCCGTTCTCTCTGAACTTTTCAATTTGAAAACTGGAGAAGATGATCTAGAAATGGACGATAATGAATATGAGGATATGCTGACTGTTATGGGTCACTTCGGGGAAATCCCTAACAAACTGTTTAAGAAAAATTTCTCCCCGACATATAAATTTCTTGCGGATGTCATTGGGAAGGTGTTGTTTGCTAAGCATACAACACATGACTATATTTCCAGGCAACAGTTCCTGGTTTTGGCCGCGTCGGTCAGTAAGAAAAATGTGAACTGGGCACAGATCTTGTTTGACTTAATCAGGAAAAAGAATAATAAAAAGGAGGTTTGCTATGGAAGAATCTTGGGCTTGTTCCTGAAAGCAAAGGCTAATGAACTGCTAGTATCTCAAACCACATTCATTAATGCCTCTAAGAGACTCTCATCTGCCCTCTTTGGCAGATGGGAGAGGACAATCACAAAGCCATCTAAGGGCAAGTCCTCCTCTAAATCTTCTGAAAATACAAGGGCTGCACCAGCCTCTCCCCACCCCACTGAAGGGCTTATCTCCACCCCTCCACCTCCTCCTGCCCCTCAAGTTCCATCCCAATCTCAAGTCCAACCAACTACACCCTCCACTACAATTCTAATACATACCCCAACACCACCAGCATCTCCAATTCCTTCTTCCTCTACACATATTCCATCCAACCCTCCCTCTCCTAGGCCTGAAACATCCATCCCTACTCCTCCCCAATCTCCTTTTCCATCTCATCTTGCTGATATCCCCCTATCCACTCTCTCTTCAATCCCATCTTTCAATTTACTTTCATCTCCTCTGAACACTCCTTCTCCTCAACAATCTCCTCAACAAGACCCCCTTACAGACACTTCCAATCAACCATCTCCTCTAGCAACTTTCATCACTACCTCTCTCCCTTCTCAACCACCTCCTGCCCAAACATCTGCCTCTACATCCTTAAATCCCTCCATCATCCAGCCACTTCTTGAGTTCCTCAAGCCTATCCTCCAAACCATCATTGCAGAGGCTATTTCCCCTCTGGCTATCTCCATATAATCTCTCTCTGCTCAAATCTCTACCCTCATCTCTACCCTCTCTTCATATGGGGGCTTGGCTTCTATACCTCCTGAAACCAGGCAGGGGGAGATACTTAATGATGAAGCAGCAACAACAGAACCAACAGCAGCAGGAACAAATGTTGACATGGAAACAGATTTTCAAAATTTTCTTGATACTGATATGGAATCAGCTGATATAGAGATAACTGACTCAGTAGCAGATGTATATAATCAATGTACAGATATTATAGTATCCAATGCTCAAGAGACCAGCTTGCCAGAAGTTCTGCCTGGAAGGGTCTACCTTATTAAATCAAAAATAAATCTACATATTATGCTGAAAATTTTTGGATCTTATATTCATTTTTGCCTCTCCTTTCCTACTCAATCATAAAGAGCAATTATGTGCTACACCTCCCCTACAAGTTCAGAAGTATTAGATATTATAAAGAAAAGTATGATAGCTCCTCCAGTAGTATTATATGAATAAAGATCAAGCCCTCCTGGGCCAACTTATATCATGGATGATAGCCCCATTCCTAATCTGGATGATCTGATAAATCAGGATATGGCTATGGAAGCTAAAGCAGCTAAAGCTGAAGTTGTTCCCACTCCAGCTAGTAAAGAGATTTTCTAAGATATATTAAGTCAGATTGATGCTATGTATGACAATCCTTTATCTTCTGATAATGAGAGTGATGATGATGATGACTCTGATGATGCTCCAAAGAGGAAGCAAATCTCCAAGAAAAGGAAAACATCTCCTCCTCCTGCTCAAAAACCTAAGTCTACAAATGATATTCCATACTACATTCTACAAAACATAACTCCTTATAAGGGTATGACAGCTTGGATGTGATTATCCAAGAATGAACAAAAGCGCAGAAAGAAAAGCAGAAGATACCCTCCTCCATCTCAGAAATTCAAAAGGGACCCTCCTCCTCCTCCTTCTCCTCCAACTGCAGGAGCCTCAGGAACCTTATCTCAAAGTTCAAAAGCATTCTCCAAGCCTACTCTTACTAAAACATATCAAAGGCAAGGAAGACCAACTCAATCTTCTAGAGGTAGTCAGCATCAACATAGACATCAGATGTCCTCTAGAAGTTCTTACAGTGCCCAGCAGTTTGCTCCCCAGCCAACATTTTCCCCTCCTCCATCTCCTGGCAAAGTAATAACCTTGAAGAACCTCCAATTCTAGCTTATGATCCCGAAGCTAGTCCAACTACAAGAATGACTAGATTCAAGGAATCTGTGGCTCTTTCTCAAATCAGGCAAGCCAGAGAAAAATGCCAAGATCCTTTTCAGTTCTCTACCATGTCAAGCTACAGAAAGAAAGAGTTTGAAAGATATCAAGTAGGGAAACTGTTCAATGCTGATGAATACATGAGTCTACATCCTAAAGCTGTGGTTCAAAGAACCACCTCTCAAAAGACTCTCGGGGATGCTGATATGACCATGACTATGAAGCAAGCTCAAGATCCAAACAGGATAATCAAATTTGCTAAGTCTTCTGATTCTCACAAGAACATTTTAATTATCTATTTTCTGTGTTTTCTGTGAACAATCTGGGTACATAGCTTTATAAAGGTACTGATAGATTATTTATTCTATCAGTTATCTCAGTTTTCATGTTATGTTTACTTCATTTTGTCTTGTGATCTTTATCTTTTTTTTTGAAGTAACCTCACCCAAATAGGGGGAGATTGTTAGAACCCCTATGTGATTTGGGCTAGTGAAAGTATCTAGTGTCAACCTAATCCACCTATAGGGGGGAATAGGTGTCGTGCAGTCTTTTGCGGAATTAAACTAACCTGCACAAGTAAGCAAACAAAACACAAAAAACACACAAAGAATTATAGTGGTTCCCCGATTTGGGTACGTCCACTTTCCCCCTTCGACCTATCTCCCACCAAGGGACGACTCAGTCACTTCTCCAAACGGATTGAAATCCAATCCTCACACTAGGAGCAACGCTCCCCTAACCACGGAAGGAACCCTTCCAACAACAGAGTCACAACTCCACCACAACGGGTTGCACCCAACCCTTACAAATAGGAATGAAAATTCCTTTATAACAAAATTGAATGTAAATAAAAATACAAACAATGCTTTATGGAGATTCCGATGTCCTTCTTCATTCGTTGAAGCTTGCACGAAGAGTCCACAACCGAATTTCTTACTTGGAATGGATCTTGTTAAGATCGGCGGCGGCAATCAAGTGCGGCGACGATGCTTTGTAAATCCAAACTTCTTGACGAAGCAAGCTAGGTCTTCGAACGATCTCAGTCGGATCAAACATCTCAACCGATTCGGAAGGGAGAACAAGTCTCGTTCAATGAATCAGAAGATAAGAGATCTCGAGAGAGACACGTGAGACAGGCTGCTTTCCTCGGTGCTCTTGTCAAGCGATCAGATACGAGCTGAGATCAGCGGCGGCGACAACCTTGCGAGCGGCGACGTGCGATCAGCGGATTCCGCGATCGGCTAGGTCACGGCCGACTTCTTCTGTTTTTTGTATTCCGGTGTGTACTGTAGACAATGGGAATAACATCGTATTTATACCCAAAGGCAAACCCTAAAATACCATTGTGGGGCCCACCTCAGAATTTCCGAGTTTTGGCCGAAATGAGCAAGGCGGCCTTGACCGGTCCAGCGAGCGGCGAAATCTGCCTAAGGCAAAATCGGCGGGAGTCGTTGGTGATTCCCGTCGATGTCAGCGGGAATCACTCCTGACTCCCGTCGATTCTGCCTTGGCAAAATTTCTGACTTTGCCGACCGGAAGTAGTCGGCAGGAGTCACTTAGTGATTCCCGTCGAAGTCGGCGGGAACCACTAACGACTCCCGTCGATTCTTACTTGGAAGAATTTTCCTCCTTCCTTCTTTTGATAGCTTGGTCTTTGACCCATCCTTGCTCCTTCTTCTGCTCTTGATCTACCTTGACCCTATACTTGAAAATAAGTACACTCCAATAGATAGATCACATGTGGATCAATACACTGATCTACACAACGAGGGATTACGTTGCGCAGACCCGTGTATATTGACCCACTGCACTCTGACATTGGTGTGTACTTAGCATGGAATAGCTGCAAGCACAACTTGATAGAATTGTCAAATACATTGTCAATTCAACTTAGCTTATTCAGGCTCTTCTTCAAATCAGGTCTATTGTGGATGCAATACCCAACAATCTCCCCCTATTTGAAGAAGCCTAAACCCTACAAGCTAAGGTGAATAGAACAGATGGAAATGAAAATCATAAAATGAAAATTCAGTTGAGTGTGGAATTCATTACCATTTTCCTGAGAGCAACATAGCCTTAGCCGAGGTGATCTCACCCTATCTGAGAGAAACATAGCATTTGTGGTCTACTTAGCATTAGCAGTCACCTTAGCCTTGGTCGAGAGGGTAATCTCCCCCTTTTCGGCTTCTGCAAACCTGGGACTTCACTTGGAGCAAAATGCTCCCCCTCAGTTCTTGCATCCGTGCCCGATCTTGAGTTCCTAGCAGATGCTTCCCCTTGATCCAAGAGCCTTGAGCCTTTCAGTCTTCAATCTTCAAAGTTCAGCATGCCGAGTTCATTTTTGAAGAAATTGAACTTGACCTCGTCTAGTGGCTTCGTGAAGATATATGCAATCTGCTTATCTGTGGGGACATAGCAGAGATATATATCTTTGTTCTCCACATGCTCCCGAATGAAGTGGTAGCGCACTTCAATATGCTTTGTTCTGTTGTGCGACACTGGATTGTTCGCAATTACAATTGCGCTCGAGGCGTCGCAATACATGGAAACTTCTCTGAACTGCAAGTCATAATCTTCGAGTTGATTTCTGATCCATAGAAGTTGTGCGCAACAGCTGCCTGTTGAGATGTACTCAGATTCAACCGTAGAGGTTGCGACACAGTTCTGCTTTTTACTGCTCCACGATATAAGCCTTCTTCCGAGGAATTGGCATGTCCCAGAAGTGCTTTTCCTATCATCTCTGCTTTTTGCAAAGTCAGCATCTGAAAAGCCTATCAGCTCGACATCATTGTTTCTTGGGTACCACAAGCTAAGATTTGGTGTACCTTTAATGTATCTAAGAATCCGCTTTGCAGCGACATAATGAGATTCCTTAGTGTTCACCTGATATCTGGCACAAACGCATGTGGAAAACATAATATCCGGTCAACTAGCAGTAAGGTAGAGCAGGGATCCAATTATGCTTCTATACTTGGTTTCATCAAAAGGTTTCCCTTTCTCATCCTTGTCCAAAGACACAGTGGATCCCATTGGAGTCCTCATAGAGGTTGCACTCTCCATTCCGAATTTCTTGAGGAGTTCATTTGTGAACTTCGTCTGAGAGATGAAAATTTAATCCTCATACTGTTTCACTTGAAGTCCCAAGAAATACTTCAGCTCTCCCATACTGCTCATTTCAAACTTCCCTTGCATAAGTTTGGAAAACTTCTTGCACAGGTTGTTGTCCGTTGAGCCGAATATTATGTCATCGACATAGATTTGCACCAGCAAAATCTTGCCTTTGACTTCCCTAAGAAATAATGTCTTATCTATTTTTCCTCTCGAGAACTTGTTCTCAAGAAGAAAATTAGACAGAGTCTCATACCAAACTCGAGGAGCTTGTTTTAAGCCATATAATGCTTTATTAAGAAAGTAAACATGATCAGGGAGAGTTGGATTAACAAAACCTGGGGGTTGCGCGACGTATACTTCCTTTTTTAAATCTACATTCAGGAAAGTAGACTTCACGTCCATCTGATAGACAGTGAATCCTTTGTGAGAGGCATACACCAGGAACAACCTGATCACCTCGAGCCTTGCAACTAGTGCAAAGGTTTGGTCGAAGTCAATCCCCTCCTCCTGCCTGTATCCTTGAGCCACCAGTCTGGCTTTGTTCTTGATGATGACACCGTGCTCATCCAGTTTGTTTCTGAAGATCCACTTAGTGCCGATCACATTCTATTTCTTTGGTCTAGGAACTAGCGTCCAGACGTTGCATCGTTCGAATTGATGAAGTTCATCTTGCATGGCCAATATCCACGACGCATCTTTGTTCGCTTCGTCGAACTTCTTTGGCTCAACCTATGACAAAAAACTAAGGTGCAGAATCTCGTTAATTGTACCTCTACGAGTTCTGACACCGTCCCGAGGATCTCCTATGATCTGATCTCTTGGGTGATCCCTTACGTGTCTGAGCTCTAAGAGTCTGGCATCTGGAGCTCCTACAGCTTCTCGGGCTCCTCCCTCTTCTGGGAGAATCTCCCCATCCTGGCCGTCATCTTCTCCAGTTGGTGTTGAGGTGGAGACCTTGACGTACTTGGGAGCTTCATTTTTAGCAGTCTCATCTAGACTTAGCTGTTCAAGGCTTGCACCTGCATCTTCAAGAATGCCACTAGAAAAATTGCTGTGAAGCAAGCTTTCTTCATTAAATACAACATTAATTGACTCTTCTACCACTAGATTTTTCTTATTGAAAACCCTATATGCCCGACTATGGATACTATAGCCCACGAAGATGCCTTCGAAGCATTTTTCTCCGAATTTAGTACGTGGGTACTTCCCATTATTGAGTACATAGCATCTGCAGCCAAAAATCCTTAAATAGGACATGGTCGGTTTCCTGCCTTTCAATAGCTCATAAGGCGTCTTATGATTGTTCTTGTTGATCAAGGCTCAGTTTTGCACGTGGCAAGCTGTATTGACAGCCTCTGCCCAGAAGTACTCTGGAAGAGAAGCGTCATTCAACATTGTCGTACATGCTTCAATGAGCGTTTTATTCCTCCTCTCCGCAACTCCATTTTGTTGAGTAGTACGCGAGGAGGAAAACTCATGAAAGATACCATGTTCTTCACAAAATTCTGTCATAGCCCCAGACTCGAATTCTGTTCCATGGTCACTTCTGATTTTGACAACGGAGCAGTTAAGTTCGCTCTTAATCTGCTTGACAAAATTAGTGAAGATGTCAAACGTATCTGACTTTCATTTCAAGAAAAACACCCACGTAAACCGAGAGTGATCATCAACAATCACTAGCGTATATGATTTACCTCCTAAGCTATGAACTTGCACTGGACCAAACAAGTCCATATGCAGAAGATAAAGACATCTGGAAGATTCTTTGTCTGCAATGCCCTTAAAGGTAGCCCGAGTCTGTTTGCCCTTCTAGCATGCAAGACAAGGGCTATCTTTGATGCACTTAATAGTAGGGGCATCCCTTACTAAGTTCTTCGAAAATAGCATATTAATAGTTTTGAAATTAATATGTGCTAATCTCTTGTGCCATTGTTCACAGAGAGATGCACAGTCTTTTGCTACTAGGCAAATGGGGGTAGAAGAGTCTATGCTAAGAAAATCTAAGCAGAAAATATTTCTGCTCCTAATGCTAGTTAATACCGTCTCCGAAGAGGCACACGATATTATCAGGCACTTTTCTTTGCAGAACTTAACGTCGTATCCTTTATCACACAACTGACTTACACTGATCAGGTTATGGTTTAACCCTTCAACATAGGCCACGTCTATGATAGAGAATACACCGTTGGATATCATACCATAACCCTTGGTGACTCCTCGATCTGATCCTCCAAAGATGACTTTGGGTCCATTTTCGACTAGGGAGTAATCACGCAACAGGCTTCTTATCCCGGTCATATGTCGGGAACATCCACTGTCCAAGTACCAGATTGGCATTTTGGTGGCCTTTGGACATACCTGCAAAACAGAATTAGTTTCCCTTAGGAACCCAATCGAACTTGGGTCCTAGATTCCTTATTAGCACACTCCCCCTCGGGTGGTTAACCCTGAGAGTGGTCGGCCTCGCATTGCTAACATGAGGAGTCTCATTATTTCTTGAATTAAACCAGCAATCCACGGCAAAGTGACCAACTTTGCCACAACACCAACAGTCAAACCTGTTGTACCGTTTCCTAGGCTCCTGCTTCACCCTTGGAACGGTGGGTCCAGCTGGGGCCTTGGATCTGGAGGTAGAGGCATCCTGATGACAGCAGTCACACGATTTCTTCACTTCTTGTTCCTTTTGTATAACAGGCTTGGCATTTGGTGCCCGCTTCCTATTATAGCTGCTAGAGAAGTGACCATAATTCTCCACTTGGATTTCCTCATAAGGTGCCTTGAACACACTCTCACCGTAGTTGCGGGGGAAGGTCCATCCATCATACCGACTCTTGGGCTTTTCAACCGAGGGCCAAAAGAGGTGGCCATAGGTTGACTCAAAGTCATGCTCATTGTAGGGAAAGCTATGCTTTCAGAATGAAATATGACCGAGTGGGGCCTTTCCCTTTTCTGCAGCAGAGGCCTTCTTAGTAGCCTTATTTTTCCTCTGATTTCAGTTTCTCCTGGATGATTTACCAGGCTCAGCCATATTCCCTAAGCCATCCCCCTTAGCCTGAAAAGAGAGTTCATTAACCAGAGGAAGACCAGTCTTGGGCATAGAGAAGCTTTTGACAATCTTCCTCTCGGCTGCAAGCTGTTCTTCCAGCTTGTTAATTTCTTCCTGCTTTTGGTCAAGGAGCCTTAGAGAATCTGAGTGCTCAGAAGTCAGGTCCAGGTGTTTCTGTCGGATAGATATCAAACCAGTGATCTCTTCTCTTAGGGACACTCCCTCAGCCTTAAGGAATTTGACTTCCTTTTTCTGAGCGCTCAACCTCTTTTGGCATTCTTCAAATGTATTGAGCAGAAGCTCATACTTTTGGAGGATTTTAGCTTCACGGGCAGATGGGCTGTCCTCGTGATCATCTTCAGGAGACTCAGAGTCAGAGTCAGAGTAAGAGAGGGGGGTGCGATCTTTTACCTTCCCAGTAAATGGGGGACAATCTCCATCTGAGTCGGAGCGACCCATTAGCCCTAAGTAGGCTTCCTCATCATCACTGGAGTCTGATGAGTCAGATTCACTCAGTGTCTTTGGCTTCTTGTCAATGTAGCTCCTCTCCTTCTTCTTGTCTCGAGAGGACTTGTTCTCCTCTCCTTTCCCCTTATCTCTCTTGCTTTGGTGGCAGTCAGCAATGACGTGACCTTGCTTATTGCACCCAAAGCAGATAATGTCAGCAGAACGATGTTTATTCTGTTTAGAATCATACCTGTCAGAAGAGTAATTTTTCTTCTGATGTCTAGAAGAGGAGCCATCTCCTTTTTTCTGATTCCTCATCTTGAGTAACTTTTTGAACTCTCGAGTGATGAAAGAGAATTCTTCTTCATATAGCTCTGAGCCGGATGAGCATGGCTCAGAGTCTTCTTCCTCAGCCTTTCTCCGAGAGCGGGACGAGGCTGCACCCTTGCCTTTCCTTGAGCTATTAGCTTTCAGGGCCACAGTCTTTTCTTTGGCAGCAGCCTTATCGACCTCCTCTTCACCTTTTCTGGTGTTCAACTGAAGCTCATAGAATATTAGCTTCCCAAATAGAATCTGGGGATTAGTTTCTGCCAGCTTGCCAAACTCTCTGATGGCGCAGATCTTGGTGTCCCATTCCTTAGTCAGGTATCTAAGGAATTTGTCATTTAGTTCACCATCGGTGAACACTCTGCCATAACCCTTCAGGGCATTAACAATCTTTAGGAAGTTCTCGAATGTCACTACAATTTCTTCCTTGGGACCTTGCCTGAAGGCCTCATACTTCTGGTTCAGAAGGGATCTTCGATCATCCCTTACTTCATCTGTGCCCTCCATCAGAATGATCAGACAGTGCAAGATGTCCTTGTCAGTCCTGCAGTTGCTGAAATTCTGCATCATTGAATTATCGACGGCGCTCACTAAAATGTTTTGAGCTTTCTTGTCTAGGCCGACAAGCACCATCTCATCCTTATCAATTTCGGAGAGCCTCTTGGGCACCATCTTGGTCGGATCAATGGTGGAGGCCTTAGTGGGGATATGAGGGCCCTCCTCCACTATCATGAAGAGTTGGGGATCGACTGCTTCCATGTAGAACCTGATCCTTTTCTTCCAGATGAGAAAATTCAGCTTGGTGCATACTGGAATCTTTCCTGTATACTTGAGTCTGTCCATTCTTGAGATCTTCTTTCTTCTTGACACTAGACACAAGATCTTACTCAAGGTGTTAACCTTATTGATGAGTAACCTCCCTCTGATACAACTTGAAAGTATCTAGTGTCAACCTAACCCACCTATAGGGGGGGGGGAATAGGTGTCGTGCAGTCTTTTGCGGAATTAAACTAACCTGCACAAGTAAGCAAAAAAAACACAGAAAACACACAAAGAATTATAGTGGTTCCCCGATTTGGGTACGTCCACTTTCCCCCTTCGACCTATCTCCCACCAAGGGACGACTCGGTCACTTCTCCAAACAGATTGAAATCCAATCCTCACACTAGGAGCAACACTCCCCTAACGACGGAAGGAACCCTTCCAACAACGGAGTCACAACTCCACCACAACGGGTTGCACCCAACCCTTACAAATAGGAATTATAATTCCTTTACAATAAAATTGAACGTAAATAAAAATACAAACAATGCTTTATGGAGATTCCGATGTCCTTCTTCGTTCGTTGAAGCTTGCACAAAAAGTACGAAGAGTCCACAATCAGATTTCTCACTTGGAATGGATCTTGTCAAGATTAGTGGAGGCAAGCAAGTGCGGCGGCGATGCTTTGTAAATCCAAACTTCTTGACAAAGCAAGCTAGGTCTTCGAACGATCTCAGTCGGATCAAACGTCTCAACCGATTCGGAAGGGAGAACAAGACTCGTTCAATGAATCGGAAGATAAGAGATCTCGAGAGACACGTGAGACAGGATGCTTGCCTCGGTGCTGTCATTGAGCGATTAGAGACGAGCTGAGATCAGCGGCGGCGACAACCTTGTGAGCGGCGACGTGCGATCGGCGGATTCCGCGATCAGCTAGGTCACAGCCGACTTCTTCTGTTTTTCGTATTACGGTGTGTACTGTAGACAACGGGAATAACATCGTACTTATACCCAAAGATAAACCCTAAAATACCGTTGTGGGGCTCACCTCGGAAATTCCGAGTTTTGGACGAAATGAGCAAGGCTGCCTCGACCAGTCCAGCGAGCGGCGAAATCTGCCTAAGGCAAAATTGGCGGGACTCGTTGGTGATTCCCGTCAATGTCGACGGGAATCACTCCCGACTCCCGTCGATTCTGCCTTGGCAAAATTTCTGACTTTGCCGGCCAGAAGTAGTCGGCGGGAGTCACTTAGTGATTCCCATCGAAGTCGGTGGGAACCACTAACGACTCCCGTCGATTCTTACTTGGAAGAATTTTCCTCCTTCCTTCTTTTGATAGCTTGGTCTTTGACCCATCCTTGCTCCTTCTTCTGCTCTTGATCTATCTTGACCCTGTACTTGAAAATAAGTATACTCCAATAGAGAGAGCACACGTGGATCAACACACTGATCTACACAATGAGGGATTACGGTGCAGACCCGTGTATATTGACCCACTACACTCTGACATTGGTGTGTACTTAGCATGGAATAGCTGCAAGCACAACTTGATAGAATTGTCAAATACATTGTCAATTAAACTTAGCTTGTTCAGTCTCTTCTTCAAATCAGGTCTATTGTGGATGCAATACCCAACAACTAGGTTCTCTTCTTAGGTTGTGACCCATGTTGTATAGAAGGGTCAAATTTTATGTATTTCTAGAGTTTAGGCCATGTCCTTAGAATTAACAGTACAAAGGACCAACCTCCATCACTGCCAGAGACTCAAGACTTAGAGAAATCAAGATTTAGAAAAAGAGATCTACGTTCGTTGATCTGAGGTCGACGATAGTCGTACTCAGCTCAACTAACTCAGAGATAAAAATCTCTGAACTGAGTTCGACGATCTCTGTTCTTAGGTCGACTAATACTTCATCTCTCAACGCCAAGGATCACTGAACGCCAAAGATCACTCAGCGCCATAATCACTCAGCGCCATAATGGACTCAGCGACATAATTCACTCAAAGCCAAAGCTGATCTCAGGTCAACGAACTTAGAGCACATAATCATTTAGTTTATGCAGTGCAGTTGTTCGCAGAGCTCCGGTCGACGAAAGCTGATCTCAGGTCGACGAAATCACAGGTCGACGAAATCACAGGTCGACGAAATTACAGGTCGACGAAAGCTGATCAGAGGTCGACGAAAGCTGATCTCAGGTCGACGAAAACTGTAAGACATTTTGTTATTTATTCTTTCTCTTTCTGTCTCATCACTTTATATCTATTATAGGCTATTAATTCCCTTGTAAATTAATGCACTTATTTTCTCTGAATAGAGCCGTTACTGGCAGCATTGATTGCTAACATCCTCCATGGAATTAATTTCTTATATCTCGGGATAGACATATAATAGAATAATTGACAACATTCTTGTCATTTTTCGTTCCCAAGATTTCAGCTGAACATTTATTGCAGAGTTTTTGAAATTCGACCAAGTTGCAGTTATCTAATATACATCTACCTGTTAAGAAAACAACTAGGAGAATACATTGATAGACAAAAAAAAAACAACACGGCAATCCATCATCAACAGACTTACAGAAAAGAAAACATACAAAAGTGCAGTGAAAACATCTCTCAGAAAATTGATCTCAAGAGAAGAAGAAAGAACAACCATCACCATTAAGAGTCTTTCTTCCTCCCCTTCTTTGTTTTAAGGGATCTCAAGTGACATCAATATTCAAATCAGTCAAGGCCTACTCACCCTTCTACAAAGCTTCCACTCCTGAACCATTCATGATCTTAGGGGGAGCTTTGTCATCAATAACAACAAATCCACATAGTCTTCTCACTGTGTTTTGAGAAAAGAAGACTTTCATCAAACTCTCTTCCCCACCTCTGTACAAGGTTTTAATTCCCTTCAAAAATATTCCTGGTTGCAAGTCTCCTAACCAAAAGACTTGAGGTTTGGTTTTTGAGCACCTGATCAAAAGCTCATTGGTGGCAGTCACCTGATCAAAACCTGTAGTGGATTCCTACCTAGGGTGGTAGAAGAGTGGATGTACCCAAGTTTGGGGAACCACTATAAAATTCTTGTGTTGTCTGTGTTTGCTGTGATTTTTATTTGTTCTTGTGCTGTGATACATACGTATTGTGTAGATTAGATATATATCTCTAGTTTATCTACTGCACCTGTACACTTGTACACTTATAGTATAGTAACTTATTTTATTAAAGATTCTTTGATACAACAAAAATTCAAAAAGGTTTCAAAAACTCTATTCACCCCCCCCCCCCTCTAGAGTTTTCAGAGCTTACCCTATCTTTCATCACGGCCCTCCGATCTCCACGAGCGATCACAGCCATCTGATCTACGATTAACAACCGTAACCACCCTAACCACCTCGGAAACCCTATATAAACACTCCTGATAGTTAATTTCAGGGGATCCAGCTTCATTCTCTCCTTCTCTTTCTCTCTCTTCATTCCTACTTCTCCCCAGAGCTCCTCTCTCTACTCTCCTCCTTCGTTCCTCTTTCTCTCACTAACTTGGCAGGTTTTACTCTAAGAGCCGCCCGAAGGATAAAGGGAGCAAAGCGCCAGTGAAGGCAACCCTCCATAGCCTGAGGGGTAAAGTACAGGCATCCTGCGGTGCGCAAGCCAGAAGAGCAAGCACCCAAGAAAGACGCACGTCAAAGTGCGTAAACTCCGAAGCGGTGGCCTATCACCCGAGGAGAGCTCTCTCAACCCTCCAGTATTTGTAACGAGGCGCGGCCTGTTGCCCTCTCTTTCTCTCTACAAGAGCACTGTAATAGAGGCAAATAGTGGATCTTGGCTAGCACAGACCCGACCACGTGGTTTTTCCCCTTTCCGGGGTTTTCCACGCTAAAGTTATGTGTGTACAATCTCTTCTTTTATACTTTGACTGTGTGCATACTTGATCACCCGGGGCTAAGACGGACCGATCCAGAATAGGTCTACCGAGGGCATTAAGCGAACCGCAACAGTTATAATATAGAAGTATTTTTGTTTGCTCCTTTTGTGTGCTGCGCTCACTTTAATCGCTTCCAACAGTGGTATCAGAGGGGAGGTTCCGAACCTTGGAAGTCACTTTGAAGAGTCTAAGACTTGAATAGATGGAGATGGTACATGCTATGTCAGGTCAAGTTCCCAAGTTGACGAAGAATAACTATAGGAACTAGAGCATCTAGATGAGAGTGTTGTTAGCATCAAAGGAGCTATGGGAGATAGTGGAAGATGGATATGAAGAGCAAACTACTGAAGCAGAGGCAGCGTTGACTAACGCACAGAGAACGACTCTAAGAGAAGCAAGGAAGAGGGACAAGAAGACATTGTTCTTGTTATATCAAGGGGTTGATGAAACAACCTTTGAGAAGATCTCGGATGCTAGAACTTCTAAAGAAGCATGGGAGACCTTGCAACACTCCTTGCAAGGAGTTGACAAGACATAGAAGGTGAAGCTACAATCTCTCCGAGTAGAGTATGAAATTATAAAGATGCAAACTCCGAGAAAGTTAGTGACTATGTAAATCGTCTGCGGACGCTTGCAAATGAAATGAAACGCAACAGAGAGACGATTGATGATGTGAGTTTGATGGAGAAACTTCTGCGATCGATGTCAAAGAAGTTCAATTATATAATGGCAGCGATAGAAGAGTCGAAGGATCTCACGCAAATGTCTATCGATGAACTCATAGGCTCTCTACAAGCCCATGAATACCGCATGCTACAAGATGAAGAGTCAAGTGGCTTAGAGAAAGCACTTCAGACTCAGTTGAACTTTGGAGAGAGTTCAGGAAGAGGAGGTGGCCAGCGAGGCCGAGGCTACCAAGGCAGATGTAGAGGAAGAAGAGGAGGAAGACATAAGAACTTCTAGAGAGAGGTAGAGTAACCTCAAGGTAGAGAGCAGGAAGGAAGAGGAAGAGGTCGTGGAAGAGGCCGATGAAGAGGCTGTGGTGGAATGGCCCAAGTCCAATGTTACAACTGTAATAGGTTTGGGCACATGAGTTATGACTGCAGACTTCCGAGGAGGAATGAGGAGACCAACCACTATGATGAAGCAAGAAACACTGGTGGTGATCCAATGATGTTCTTAACTTACAGAGGAGTTGAAGGAGGAAGAAATGAAGTCTGGTACTTGGACACAGGAGCCAGCAACCACATGTGCGATGAGAAGGAAATTTTCACTAACCTCAAACCAAGTGTTGGTGAGGTTAGCTTTGGTGATGCTTCAAATATCTCAGTAGAAGGCAAACGGTTGATAGTGGTCACCCTCAATGATGAGAAGGTTCATCTTAATGATGTGTTTTATGTTCCTGGCTTGAAGAGTAACATCTTAAGCCTTAGACAGTTGGTGGAGAGAGACTACTACATTCAGTTGAAGAATAGTACGTTGACTATGCAAAACTATCAAGGAAAAGAGGTGACGAAGGTAAAGATGACGACGAATCGTCTCTTTACGTTGAGAATGGATGCCGAGGAGACAGCATGTCTTGCATGAACTGAAGAAGAAGAGGCTTGGTTATGGCACCATAGGACGGGTCACTTAGGCTTTAGTGGTTTGAAGCTTCTATCATATGCAAAGATGGTGGAAGTTTTGCCTAAGATCTTACCACCACAAAAGATCTGTGAAGCTTGTACGAAGGGAAAGTAGAAGCGGCAGAGTTTTTAAGGAGGAAAGTCTCGTAGAGTAAGGAGACAGCTTGAACTGGTTCATTCGGACATTGCTGGTCCGTTTTACATTGCCTCAGTTGGCGTAAGCAAATACTATATCACCTTCACTGATGACTTCAGTCGAAAGTGTTGGGTTTACTTCTTGAAGGAGAAGTCTGAAGCCCTTGACAAGTTTAAGGAGTTCAAGGCGATGACAGAGAAGGAGGGTGGACAACCACTGAAGGTGCTCAGGACTGATAGAGGTGGGGAGTACACCTCTAAGTTATTTGATGCTTTCTGCAAGGAGCATGAGATTGCTCATCAGTTGACAGCAGCATACTCGCCTCAACATAATAGAGTTGCTGAGAGAAAGAACTTGACGATTCAGAACATGGCGAGAAGTATGGTGAAGGGTAAGAAATTACCGAAGATGTTCTGGGCTGAAGCAGTACAATGTGCTGTGTATTTGCTGAACAGATGTCCAACAAAGAGTTTGAAGTTCAAGACTCCATATGAGGCATGAAGTGGATGGAAGCCAAGTGTGCAACACTTGAGATTGTTTGGGCGTGTAGCTTATGCTCACATCCCTGATCAGAAGAGGAAGAAGCTTGATAGTAAGAGCGAGAAGTGTATATTTGTAGGCTACGCTCCGATGAGTAAAGCTTACAAGTTATACAATCCTGTGATAAAGAAGGCAATCATCTCAAGAGATGAGTTGCTTGAGGAAGACAGTTGTTGGAGCTGGGACGAGAAAGAGAGAGCATCAAGGGGATGTTTTATGATGATGATGAAGAAGAAGGTGGTCATGAAGCTAAAGGTGCGGATGGTGGAGCTGAACCACAATCACCACCAAGCAGAGATTCAGGGGGAGCTTTGACTCCTTACTCTAGTGGAGTAAGCACCAACAGAAGCAATTCTAATAGAGCAAGCACTAGTGGGAGAAACTCTGAAAGTTCTCAACCTAGGATGAGAAGGTTGGAGGAGATCTACGAGAAGACAGAGCCGATTCATGCTAACTTTTCTTTATATTGTCTTTTAGCAGATTGTGAGCCGTACTCGTATGATGAAGCAGCTCAAGAAAAGACTTGGAGGAAAGCAATAGATGAAGAGATGACATCCATCGAGAAGAATGATACCTGAGAGTTAGTCACTCTACCAGCAGGTCATAAACCCATTGGTGTGAAATGGGTGTATAGAGTGAAGAAGAACAAGGATGGAGAAGTGGAGAAGCACAAGGCAAGACTCGTCACGAAAGACTATAAGTAGGTCCAAGGAGTGGACTATGACGAGGTCTTTGCTCCAGTGGCGCGGATTGACACCATCGGGCTGATCATCACACTAGCAGCTTAGTATAAGTGGAAGATCTGTCAGATGGACGTCAAGTCTGCTTTCCTGAATGGGTGCTTGGAATAAGATGTGTATGTCCAGCAGACTCCTGGATATGAGGTGAAAGATCAAGAGAAGAAGGTCTACAAGTTGAAGAAGGCGCTATGCGGGTTGAAAAAAGCACCTCGTGTTTGGAATGAAAGAATAGATACATACTTTCAGAAGAACGAGTACATGAAGAGCCCGTATGAGTATGCACTCTACACGAAGGTGGAGAAAAACGGTGATATCGTGGTCGTATGCTTGTATATTGACGACATGATATTCACAGGCAATAACCCTTTCATGTTTGAGGAGTTTAGGAAGAGAATGAAGAAGGAGTTTGAGATGACAGATCTGGGTGAACTCACTTACTTCTTGGGCATAGAAGTGCAACAGAGTGAAGAAGGGATCTTCATCTCTCAGAAGAAGTATGCGAAGGAGATTCTGAAGAAGTTCCGAATGGAGAATAGCAAGTCTATCTCTACTCCTGCAGATCCGGGGATGAAGCTGAGGAAGGATTCAAAGGAAGAAGCGGTTGACTCTACAGTGTTTAAGAGTCTGGTTGGAAGTCTACGCTATCTGACTTTCACTAGGCCCGACATCATGTATGCAGTTGGAGTTGTCGGCAATATATGGAGGAGCCAAAGCAAGATCACTTCACAGCAGCGAAGAGGATCTTGAGGTATGTGAATGGAACGAGAGATCATGGTTTGATGTACTCTACTGCAGAGAAGTTGAAGCTGGTCGGGTACTCCGACAGTGACTATGACGGTGATGTGAATGACCGAAAAAGCACTTCCGGGTATGCCTTTCATATTGGAACAGCTGTGTTCTCATGAAGTTCGAAGAAGCAAGCAACGATTGCCTTGTCTACATGTGAAGTTGAATACATTGCAGCGGCTGCATGTACTTGTCAGGCGATTTGGTTGAAAAATCTCATGCAGGAGTTACATCATCCACAGGAGAGTCCTGTGACGGTTTTTGTCGACAACATGTCGGCGATTCAACTTGCAAAGAATCTTGTGCTGCATGGGCACAACAAACACATTGAGACGAAGTATCAGTTTTTTCGTGAGCAAGTGCAACAGAAGGTGGTGGAGTTAGTTTATTGCCCCACAGGAGAGCAAATGACGGATATCTTCACAAAGGCGTTGAAGACAGATACGTTTCTTAAATGCAAGAGCAAACTCGGCATGTGCTGCCGTGTTTGAGGGGAAGAGTTGGAAATGAAAAACCCTACACAATGGTTCGGCCGACAGTGGTGGCTAACGGCTGAGCGTCAATATGTTTGCCCGAGAGAGAGAGAATCGAAAATTTGTGGAGATGAGAGTTGGGTTTTTGACTAGTCAATGAGAGTTCTCATATTTATATATACGAAAATACAAAGAATTAAATAGTGGCACTGTGGAAGTCATGAATAAAATTTGGCGTGAAATAAATGACACTGAAGGAATTAATATATAGCGGATACTTGGCATTTGTTAATTGCTTGGCGCTGCCTATATAAACGCGTGAACAGGAGGTGTAAAATTAAGAATGCAGAAGCATTTGCAAGGTGGCGTGAAGGTGAAAGTTGCGGCTAAATTTCTGCGGTCAGAAATTTTGAAGACTGCTGTTAGCGGGCTGTTATTTGCGGACTGCCTCCTCTTGCGAACTCCCCTTGGTGAAGTGTAATGTCTGCCGGACGATACTCCGGCGAGATTACCGTGCTAATCTATTTACTAAAAGTAATTAACTATTTTTATTCATTCTTATTCATAATGTCGCTACAGAACTATTTATACATGACATGGCCAATTGACCGTTGCAGACTATTACACGTGGCTTTATTATATTGGTACATCAGCAGTCCCTGGGCTTGCTCCGTTGGCTCCATCTGATCCGTTGATATGAATTGTGTTTTTAGCTGTTACATCAGTCCCCCTCCTCTTAAGCAACGTCCTCGTTGCCTGATCCTTGCCTGGGTTGACGACAAACCAATTTTGTGCAGGTGTGGTTCGCCGGAAGCGGGAGCGCTGTCGGCGGGGAATAACTGGAAGACGTGGTAAACGCAGCGTACGACGGAGTTGTAAGCGATGAGATCTTCGAGCTGGTGGTGGCGGATGTTGTGTACCGGCTGGCCATATCTCTGGAGGCGGTTCTACTGTTCCGATAGTTGGTGATCCAAGAGAGAAGTCCTTTTCTTTGCCTTGTCTTGTTTTATCTGTGTTGGTTTCCGGAGCAACGAACCCCTTTATCCGAGCTTGCGTTCCTGCATCAACCGGAAGTGTGTGAGATTGACTGTGTAGGCGAAGTGTTGAGCGTACCTGGTCGGGTAGGAAGTCTGCGTCTTCCCAGGAGCTATCTTCTGGCGCCAGCCCGTCCCATTGGATGAGGGCTTGGTGAACCTGCTTTTCCTGTCTCCAAATAATACGTTCATCGAGTACAGATAATATGTTGTGAACGGGATGATCGTTATCGTCTGTTAGGGGCAGATGATGAATAGTTAGTTCTGTTGACGCAAAATATGGTTTGAGTAACGAAACATGAAAAACTGGGTGGATACGTGAGTAGTCTGGTAGCTTTAATTTATATGTCACCGGGTTTATTTGTTTGAGTATTTCAAAGGGTCCATAATATTTAAGATTAAACCTTGCATTTCTCTGATTTTTTAGGGAGAGTTGTTTATACGGGTGTAATTTAACGAGGACTAAGTCTCCTACGGCCAACTGGAGTGGCGTGCGTTTGGTGTTGGCTGTTGCTTGGATTCGAAGTTGTGCTTTCTGGAGGTTGACGCGCAGCTGGCTTAACAATTTATCTCTATCCTGCAAGTTAGCTTGTACTGCCTGTATTGTATTATTTTCTTGATAGTGCCGGACAAGTGCGGGTGGTGCTCGGCCAAACATGGCTTCATAAGGAGTCATGCCGGCTGATGAGTGATAAGTGGAGTTATAGTAGTACTCTGCCCAGCTCAACAATTCGGACCAATTTTTAGGATTTTGATGTGTGAAAATCCTAAGTTATTGATTCAAACACCGGTTGACACGTTCCGTTTGACCATCAGTTTCTGGATGGTAGGCGGAACTGTAGCGGAGCTTAGTACCTTGCTGTGAAAATAAGGCTTGCCAAAATTTACTTAAAAACACTGGGTCACGGTCAGAAATTATGGTTTCTGGTAAACCATGAATTTTGCCGACGTGATCCCAAAAGGCTCGTGCTACCACAGGGGCTGTTAACGCTTTCAATTGGGCAAAGTGAGCCCCTTTTGTAAGCCTGTCGACCACTACTAAGATTTTTGTGTTGCCTTCGGATTGTGGTAGGTGAGTGATAAAATCCATACATAATTCTGTCCAAATGTGGGAAGGTATGGGAAGTGGTCAGATGATGAAGTGTCTGATGATCAGTGCGTATAATAAATGGCGCGCCTAGCAAGTATTGTCGCCATTTATCTAAAGCTGTTGAAACAGCTAAGAGTTCTCTCTCATATGTTGACTTTAGCTGCTCTTTCGGGGTGAGCTTCTTGCTAAAAAATGCTATGGGATGATTATTTTGAGAGAGAACTGCTCCGATTCCACAACCGGAAGCATCAGTTTCTAGTGTGAATGGTTTACTAAAGTCGGGCAAAGCAAGGGTTGGGGCTGTTGTGATTACCCGTTTTAAAGTGTCAAACGCTTGCGTTGCGTTGTCTGTCCAGTGAAATTTCTCCTTAGCTAATAAATCAGTAAGTGGTGCAGCCATTGTAGCGTAATTTTTGATAAAACGCCGATAATACCCTGACAGTCCTAAAAAAGACTTTAATTGTTTAACAGATTGGGGGGCCGGCCAGTTTGTAATGGCAGAAACTTTTTCAGGGTTTGGACTCACTCCTTGGTTAGTAATTACGTGTCCTAAAAATTCGACTGAAGATGTCATAAAGTGGCACTTTGTGAGTTTAATAAAGAGGTCATTGGCACGCAATGTAGAAAAAACAAGCTTTAAATGATGGAGATGATGTTGGACATCTGAGCTATAGATTAAAATGTCATCGAAAAAAATTACGGCAAATTTTCTTAGGAAAGGTTGAAAAATCTTATTCATTAAGGATTGAAATGTGGCCGGGGCATTAGTTAGGCCGAACGGCATAACTAAAAATTCATATAATCCTAAATGCGTTCGAAATGCAGTTTTGTGGATGTCATCTGGTTGCATTCGTACCTGATGATATCCTGCCTGCAAGTCCAGTTTTGAAAATAGGGTGGAACCGTGAAGTTCATCTAATAGTTCGTCGACTGTGGGCATGGGGAAAGCATCATGTATTGTTACCGAGTTTAAGGCTCTGTAGTCTACACAAAAACGCCAAGTTCCGTCTTTTTTCTTAATTAGTAATACCGGGGAACTAAATGACGAGGAACTGGGTCGTATAAATCCTTGTTTTAACATTTCTTCCACTAAGCGTTCAATTTCAGTCTTTTGATAGTGCGGATAGCGATAGGGTTTTACTTTTATTATTGTGTTTGGGTTTTGTAATGGTATCCTATGGTCGCAATCTCGAGTAGGAGGAAGATTCGTGGGTTGTTGAAATATATCCTTAAATTCATCTAGTAAGTTTTGTAATTCTGGTATTTCGGTGCTTTGGGCAGAACGGTCGTGGTCTTTAGGTTGTAGCATGAAAAAACATAGTAATGAGGTGGAAATTGAATTTTGGGTAACCAATTTGGATATTTGGCTTGGGGAGATTGGGGTAAGTGTAGATTCTGTGATTCCTTTGAGGCAGATTTTATTCCCATTTTGGTGAAATGTCATATGTTTTTCTTTGTAATTGGTCATTACATCCCCCAGTGATTCCAACCATATCATTCCTAACACTAAGTCCGAGCCGTATAGGTCGATTACGAATAGATTTGTTTGAAATTGGTAATTTTGTATGGTAATTGTGGCGTCTATGTATATACCAGAACAGACTAAAGTCGCTCCATTTCCCACATGGACATTGAAAGGTTTAATTACCGTAATGGGTATGTTCAGAAACTTAGCCATTCGACTAGAGACAAAATTTGTGGAACTACCACAGTCTAGGAGGATTTGTATCCAGTGAGATAGAAGTATTCCCTGAAATCTAATGGATTGACTGGATAACGATCCTATTAGCGCATTGTAACTAATTTCTGTTTCCTGATTTAGTGGGTGGGTAGTGTCTATATTATCTGTTAAGGAAAGTTGTTCAGGAATTTCTAGTGAGTTGGGGAGATCATCATCTAAATATAAGCATGTGACCTTGTTTTTGCACTTGTGTCCTGGTAAATAACGCTCGTCGCAAGTATAACATAACCCTTTTTCTCGTTTAAATTGGAGTTCTGCTGGCGTTAATCGTTTATAATTTGGTTTGTTAGAATACATTTGTCTTGTTGGTTGCGTCGGGGTGTTATTGGAATATTGTCTAGCCGTTTTTTGTTCGTCTAACCATTGTTCCTCGAATAACTTGGCAAGATTAAAAGCTGCATCTAACGTATAAGGACGTTGTGAGATAACACTACGCTGGATTGGTGGTTTTAGCCCTGCAATAAAAATTGATTTCAGTAGTTCTGGTGGCATTCCATTAATTTTAGTTGATAATTCTTCAAATTTATCTTTAAAATTCATTACCGAATTAACTTGTCGTAGCAAAGTAAGTCTTAACATCGGGTCCTCGAATGCTGATGGGCCAAATCTGTTAAAGAGAGCGAATTTAAATTCGTTCCAATTAAAGTATGCCCCATCTGAGTTTAAAGACTCATACCAACGTGATGTAGGTGGATCCAAATGTAAGGAAACAATTGACATATATGCAGGATACGGAATGTTATAGAAACGAAAATAATGTTCAGCTTTTTTTACCCAGTCAGATGGATCCCCGTTGTCAAATCGCGGAAAATGAAATTTAATTCGGATATTATTAAAGGGCGCGAAAGAAGATTGACCTGCGGACATGAAGGTGTTCTGATCACTTCCTTCGCGCTGATGCATATTGTTGTGCCAGGTTGGTCTTTGTTGCTCCGGTGGTATGAACTGGGGTGGGCCTGCCATTGATTGTTGCCCAGGATGAATGTTCATGATTCCCTGTGGGCCGCTTGGCGGAAAGAATTGTCCCGAATTGCAAAATGATGTGGCCTGTCCAACTGATTGCAAGATTTGTGCGTTTGGTTGCAAGATTTGTGCGTTCGATTGTCCCGGAATCTCCAAATATGGCCCTCTTGTTGTTGTGCCTGGAAAATTCAAGAAGGTATTTGCTATATTTCCATCAATGATGTTTTGAGATGGAAATCCTCCCAGGAAATTGCTCATGCTTCGAGTATTAGGTGTTGTCGCGATAATCGGTGAAGTAAATCCGGTCAATGATGATGGGAATGTCGAAAGAACCTCCGCCTGAGACTGGATCGGCTCCATTCCTCCCTCTCTGCTTCCTGATGAAGATGCTTTGATAAACGAACCCATTTCTTGCCTTAGTAGTCGCATGTCCTGTGCTGTTTGTTCCGTTGATTGCTGCATGGCCAAACTGAGTTTGATCATTTCGGCCTCTAACCTTGAGAAATTATGAGCCTGCTCCGCCTGCCTGGAATCCATTGTCTTCCACAGTTCTTGCTGTCCCGTTTGGAGATCCTTTAAGCGGGTGGTTGGTGGCGGGTCGTCACCGGCCATGGCGCCGGCTGTTACCACCGCCTCTCAACGAGAGCACCAATGTAATGTCTGCCGGACGATACTCCGGCGAGATTACCGTGCTAATCTATTTACTAAAAGTAATTAACTATTTTTATTCATTCTTATTCATAATGTCGCTACAGAACTATTTATACATGACATGGCCAATTGACCGTTGCAGACTATTACACGTGGCTTTATTATATTGGTACATCAGCAGTCCCTGGGCTTGCTCCGTTGGCTCCATCTGATCCGTTGATATGAATTGTGTTTTTAGCTGTTACATGAAGCAGCCTATGAAAAGAGTTTTGGCGGATAAATTTTAGAGGTCGCGAACCCTATTCTTCAACTGCAAAATAGAGAGTGAACTCCAGCACGGACAGCAAATACAAAGGCTGCGAACAACTCTTTGTGAACAAGTTTGCGAACAGAATTTTTTAAGTTTTGCGAACTGCTTCTTGAAAAACAACAAAGTTTGGGAGGTCAAGCTCGAGAGCAGTGAACTGTTTTCGTTAGGGAGATTGTGTGTGGTTGTCTAGTGAAATTTCATTGAGTTATATTTCAGAAGAGTTGTATTGTGTTGTAACCTCTTATTGTTATAATATATAAGTATTTTTGCTTGCTCCTTTTGTGTGCTGCGCTCACTTGAATCGCTTCCAACAGTGCCAACATCATAGAATGCATGTTTGGCATGACAACGATTACAATCGCCACCCAGAAAAGGAAACTAGTTTTAAACATAAAAGTGGATAAAGTTCCTTAGGTGAGATTGGACATTCATGAATGTCGATTCACAACCACGGTGTTCCTGAAAGCCACCGCCGTGCTAACAAGTCTTAATTCTCGGTTTGCTTACTATTTTCTTAAATTGTGATCCCTTGTAGAGATCCCTTTGGAGGTGATAATTTCAAGTTGTGCTGCCTATATGTTGCAGTGTATTCAACGATATGAAGCAGTCTCTATAAAAAGTTCTATTTTATTCTCTTTACTTACTGTCTGTTGTTAAAGCTTTTCTTGTGCCAAATTTGTTGGAAACGTGATCGGGACCTCTCCTTTACTAAACTTCAAAATAATTCAACTCCTCCACTTCAAAATATCTCCTCTTCTCCTTTAAAACAACTCCACACGCCAACTCCAAAAACTTCTCGGCACTACTACTTCATCTCTATCCGCGCGAGCTGCAACTACTCCGGCGAGCTCGACAACTGGCGAGATCCTCCTCCTCTCTGCGAGATCAAAGTTCCACTCTACTTCGCACAATCAACTCCAGCCAAAACCGTGGCGAGATCGACACAGCTCCGACGAGATGCACTCCAGCGAGATCAACCTCCCAACCACCTCGCACGACAACTCCGGCGAGCTCCTTCTCGCACCAGCTGTTCTTTAACTCCGACTTGCAGCAGTACTCCCGGCGAGAGCTCCACCTAGGCGAGACCAACACCAACTCGCAGCTCACAACTCCTTCCGCTTGACAGGCCTGCAACTTCCCTGCGCGACCACACTTCACGCCTGGCGAGATGAGCTAAGAAGCCTAGCTGCAATGATACTTCTCTCTCTCTCTCTGCGGGCTGGGAAAGAAAAAACAAAACAAAACGAGAACACTGTGCTGCGACACTTCTCAAAATCGAAACCGGAAATGATGAGGCTTTTTTCTCTCTCTATTTTTCACACACAAAAAAACGTACAAGGCTTGCCTTTATATAGGCTACTAACACCAATGAAAATAGGACACGTGACATCCATAATAAATGCACACAACAAACTATTACTCTCTCTTCCACTACAAAACAAAATATACAAAAACATAATAACTCCCCCATGCAGTGGGGCCCGGTCAAACTGTCAACAAAAATTCCAACAAACTTCCCCTCAAACTTGGCAGCACATGCCAAGTTTGCCTTTGAGCTTTAAGAACGTGTCCACCTTCAGCGCCTTAGTGAAGATGTCGGCAACTTGCCCACCGGTCGGGCAATACACTACCTGCACTGTCTTCAGCTCCACTTGCTCCCTGAGGAAATGATATCTCGTCTCTATGTGCTTGCTCCTCCCGTGTAGCACCGGGTTCTTCGCGAGCTAGATGGCCGACATGTTATCCACTAACATGGTCGTTGGCCCATCCACTTCATGATGTAGGCTCTCCAGAAGATTCCTCAACCAGATAGCTTGGCAGGTGCCAGCCCCAGCTGCAATGTACTCTGCCTCGCAAGACGATAGAGCTATCGTAGCTTGCTTCTTCGAGCTCCATGAGAATGCTCTCGTTCCCATGTTGAATACATACCCGGAAGTACTCTTCCGGTCATTCACATCACCGCCGTAGTCACTATCAGAGTAACCTACCAGCGTCAGCTCCTCTCCAGTTGAGTACTTCAACCCATGTCCTCTTGTCCCATTGATGTACCTCAGGATCCTCTTTGCCGCAGTGAAGTGGTCCTCCTTCGGTTCCTCCATGTGTCTACTCACCACCCCGACCGCATACATGATATCTGGTCGGGTGAAGGTCAGGTAGCGTAGACTACCCACCAAACTTTTGAACAAGGTGGAGTCCACCGCCCCTTCCTTCGATTCTTTACTCAGCCTCATCCCTGGATCTGCAGGAGTGGAGATAGGCTTGCTATCCTCCATCCTGAACTTCTTAAGAATCTCTTCAGCATACTTCTTCTAGGATATGAAGATCTCGTCTCCTCTCTGCTGCACCTCTACTCCCAAAAAGTAGCTCAGCTCTCCCAAGTCCGTCATTTCGAACTCTCTCTTCATCATACCCCGGAACTCTTCATACATCCCAGCATTGTTCCCCGTGAAGATTATGTCATCCACGTATAGGCAGACAATCATCATGCTTCCATCCTTGTCCACCTTGGTGTAGAGTGCGTACTCATGCGGGCTCTTCTGATAGCCATGCTTTTGTAAGTAAGCATCTATCCTGCCGTTCCAAGCTCTAGCTCTCTGCTTCAGCCTGTAGAGTGCCTTGTCTAGCTTGTAGACCTTTCTCTCCTGCCCTTTCATCACGTACCCTTGAGGCTGCTCGATGTACACATCCTACTCCAGGTAGCCATTCAAATAAGCAGAGACCACGTCCATCTGCATTATCTTCCACCCGTGATGTGCGGCTAGCACGATGATCAGCCGGATGGTATCTATCCGCGTTACCGGTGCGAAGACTTCATCATAGTTCACTCCCTGAACTTGGCGGTAGCCCTTCACGACTAGCCTCGCCTTGTGCTTCTTCACGCCCCCATCTTTATTTTTCTTCACCTTATACACCCACTTCACCCCGAGGGGTTTGTGGCCTGCAGGTGCATCTACCAGTTTCCAGGTATCGTTCTTCTTAATGGAGGAGGTCTCCACATCCATCGCCTTCCTCCAAGTTCTCTCCTAGGCGGCCTCTTTATATGAGCACGACTCAACATCTGCAAACAGACAGTATAAAGAAAAATTATTATGAGTTGTCGCCGTCTCTTCATAAATCTCCTCCAACCTCCTTATCCGAGGATGAGGGCGATCATCTTTAGTTCCACTGGTGCTTGCTCCACCAGATCCACCTCTGCTTGAACGCGCTCCACTTGAGTAAGGGATGAGAGCTCCCCCTGAACCTCCGCTAGGTGGTGATGGTGGCTCAGCTCCACCTATCTCTGCCTCATCTCCCTGACCGCCTTCTTCTTCTTCATCTTCGAAGAACATCCCCTTGGTGTTCTTCACCTCCTCATTCCATCTCCAGCTGCTTCCTTCTTCAAACACCACATCCTGTGAGATGACGGCCTTCTCAGTCACCAGGTTATACAACTTGTAAGCCTTGCTCGCAGGAGCGTAGCCAACAAAGATGCATCTCTCACTCCGGTCATCTAACTTCCTCCTCCTCTGGTCCGGGATGTGAGCATAAGCAACACACCCAAAGACCGTCAGATGCTTCACACTGGGCTTTCTCCCACACCAAGCTTCGAATGGCGTCTTGAACTTGACGCTCTTCGTTGGGCAACGGTTTAACACGTACACTGCTACCTGTACTGCCTCCGCCCAATACTTCTTTGGCAACCCCTTGCCCTTCACCATACTCCTCGCCATGTTCATGATGGTTAGGTTCTTCCTCTCAGCCACACCATTCTGCTGAGGCGAGTATGCCGCCGTCAGTTGGTGCGAGATCCCCCACTCTCGACAGTTGTCACCAAACAGCCTCGAGGTGTACTCCCCACCTCTATCTGTCCAGAGCAGCTTCAGTGGCTGCCCACTCTCCTTCTCAACCATCGCCTTAAACTCTTGGAACTTGTCTAGAGCCTCGGCCTTCTCCTTCAGAAAATACACCCAACACTTCCTGCTGAAGTCACCGGTGAATGTGATGTAGTACCTGCTACCTCCAACTGAGGTCATCTCAAACGGACCAGCAATGTCCGAATGAACTAGCTCTAGTTGCTTCGTAGCTCTCCGAGACTATCCTCCCTCGAAGGTCTCTCTCTTCTGCTTCCCTTTAGTGCACACCTCACATACCCTTTGAGGGGGCGAGATCATAGGCAACCCCTCCACCATCTTGGAATGTGATCAGGCCTATGAACCCCAGATGGCCCATCCGGTGATGCCACAACCAAGCTTCTTCCTCTTCTCCCGTCTTCACCAGACATGTCATCTCCTTGGCATCCATGCTTAGAGTGAAGAGGCGATTTGTCGCCATCTTCACTCTCACCACCTCTCTTCCTTTGCTATCCTTCATTGCTAAGATATTATCCCTCAATAGGACGCGATAACCCTTCTCCACCAGCTGTCCGAGACTTAGAATGTTACTCCTCAAGCCTGACACATAGAAGACATCGTTGATGATCACCTCCTTCCCATTCATCGTGACCGCAATCACTCCTCTGCCTTCCACAGATATCTTCGAGGCGTCTTCAAAACTGAAGTCTCCTCCATTCAACTCAAGGCTGGTGAACAGCTCCTTCTCACTGCACATGTGGTTACTAGCTCCAGTGTCTAAGTACCACACACCATTCCTCCCTCCTGCAGCGCCTTGGATGGTAAGGAACATCATCGGGTCTCCTCCCGTATTGCTAGTTTCCACATAGTGGTTGGCTTCACCACCCTTTCTGGGAGCCCAGCGGTCGTAGCTCATGTACCCAAACTTGTTACAATTGTAACATTGAGTCTGGGACATATCTCTTCCTCCTCTTCCTTGACCTCTTCCCTGGTCCCTTCCTTGTCCTCTGCCTTGACCTCTCCCTTGGCCTCTTCCTCTTCCTCCTGCGTCGTGCCTCCAACCCTGAGGTTGCTCCACCTCACGCTGGTTGTACTGATTTCTCCCGAATTCTCTTTCACCTCTTCCGCCTCTACCTCTTCCTTGGTAGCCTCGGCCGCGATGGCCTCCTCCTCTTCCTGAGCTCTCTCCAAAGTTAAGCTGAGTCTGGAGTGCTTTCCCCAAGCCACTCGACTCTTCCTCATCTTGCACCATCCGATACTCATGGGCTTGTAACGAGCCAACAAGCTCATCCACCGCCATCGTGGTGAGGTCCTTCGACTCCTCAATATCCACCACCACGTGTCTGAACTTCTTGGACATCGACCGCAAGAGCTTCTCCATGAAACTGACATCTTCAATTGCCTCCCCATTCCTCTTCATCTCGTTCGTGAGCGTCCACAAACGAGTCACGTAGTCGCCCACCTTTTCCGAACTCTGCATCCTCATCACCTCGTATTGAGCTCGGAGTGATTGCAACTTCACCTTCTTTGCTTTGTCCACTCCCTGCATGGAGCGTTGTAGTATCTCCCATGCTTCTCTTGATGTCTCCGCATCCGAGATCTTCTCAAACGTCGCCTCATCAACTCCTTGGTACAATAGGAATAGGGCCTTCTTGTCCCTCTTCTTTGCTTCCCTCAACGCCAAGCGTTAGTCAACGCTACTTCTGCTTCGGCAGTAAGCACCTCGACACCTTCCTCCACAACATCCCATAGCTCATTAGAGGCGAGCAACACTCGCATCTGAATACTCCAATTCCCATAATTTGTTTTGCTCAACTTGGGGACCTGCCCCAGCATTCCACTTCCCATCTCCATCTCTCCTCTTCGCAAACACTTCCTGGGGGTCGCAACCTCCCTCTGATACCACTTGTTGGAAACGTGATCGGTTTTGGAAACGTGATCGGTGTTGGAAACGTGATCGGAACCTCTCCTTTACTAAACTTCAAAATAATTCAACTCCTCCACTTCAAAAAATCTCCTCTTCTCGTTTAAAACAACTCCACACGTCAACTCCAAAAACTTCTCGGCACTACTACTTCAGCTCTATCCGCGCGAGCTGCAACTACTCCGGCGAGCTCGACAGCTGGAGAGATCCTCCTCCTCTCAGCGAGATCAAAGTTCCACTCTACTTCGCACAATCAACTCCAGCCAAAACCGCGGCGAGATCGACACAGCTCCGACGAGATGCACTCCAGCGAGATCAACCTCCCAACCACCTCGTACGACAACTCCGGCGAGCTCCTTCTCGCACCAGCTGTTCTTTAACTCCGGCTTGCAGCAGTACTCCCGGCGAGAGCTCCACCTAGGCGAGACCAACACCAACTCGCAGCTCACAACTCCTTCCGCTTGATAGGCCTGCAACTTCCCTGCGCGACCACACTTCACGCCTGGCGAGATGAGCTAAGAAGCCTAGCTGCAATGATACTTCTCTCTCTCTCTCTGCGGGCTGGGAAAGAAAAAACAAAACAAAACGAGAACACTGTGCTGCGACACTTCTCAAAATCGAAATCGGAAATGATGAGGCTTTTTTCTCTCTCTATTTTTCACACACACAAAAATATACAAGGCTTGCCTTTATATATGCTACTAACAACAATGAAAATAGGACACGTGGCATCCATAATAAATGCCCACAACAAACTACTCTCTCTTCCGCTACAAAACAAAATATACAAAAACATAATAACTCCCCCATGCAGTGGGGTCCGGTCAAACTGCCAACAAAATTCTCCTTTAGCAATTTCTTCCTTTGGCATGGCCTCCTCCACCTCCAAATATTATGGATCAATGAAGGTGCTAAGCAATATAAATCACACCACAGAATATGCTAAGAATTTTAACAGGAGTGGCTAGCAGAAGGCTAACCACAACATAGTAATCACAAAAAAATAAATCTATAAAAGAGTCTACAGAAAAGTTAACAACTGAAACAAAGACATGGGTACCCATAGTCCTAGTTCAATTTGTCTATAAACTATTTGGGAACTCATAAGCAATTTACCAAGTAAGATTCAATTTTTTTTCTAAATAAGATAACAACTATGGATCTAATGTATTGTCTATATCACTAAGTGTAGTGACAGTCATCTGGAGTCTTCTGTCTACTCGTCATGTCCTCATCACATCTCCTAGTACACTTGAGGTGGAAACCAAGATAATGAGGTTTAACATTATTATATGTATTAACTAAGTTGTTCCACCTCTCCCCCTGAGCACTCAATATGCCCAAGCGAGGTAGTAATTGTTATGCAGCAAGTGTCAACACAGTGCAACATGTATATATTGTTGGGAAAAAAATCTTAAGGATTTAATGAAACAAAGTTTGGAAGGTTCTGATGTACAACTTCTCAAAATGTTAGATAAGGAAGTAATATAATTCTGTCTAAGTGATTGTTGATCTCAAGAAAGGTCAACTATCAACGATCGTTGACTTCCGACTAGGGGTGTGCAAAAATAATCAAGCTAAGTAAAAGATCTCTTAAGGAAAGCTTTGCATTAAACGTACGTTGATCACCGACAATTGTTGACCGGTGAATGGACCGCTAGCGATTGTTGATCTCAAGAAAGATCAACAATCAACGATCATTGACTTCCGACTAGGGGTGTGCAAAAATAATCAAAGAACCGAGAACCAGACCGGAACTGAATGGTTTGGGTTGGTTCCGAATAAGTTCGGTTCGGATCTGGTTCTCATAATACTAGAACCGATAATTTGGTTCGGTTCCTGGTTCCAAGGTTGGGTACCCAGAATCGACCCGAGAACTGAATATCACTGTTAAAGAAATTTTTTTGAGATAGTTGCTATAGTTGTATGACTAACTATATGAAAATAATTGAGAATATAGTCGTATGACTAAAAAAAATATTTATTGTACTCGTACAGTTGTATGACTTCAATATTATAAAGAGTTATGATTTAAATATTTTGAGATATTGGTACTTGTATTACATAGAATTGTGAGTTGAAAGAGCCAATTTTAAATTATTTTGAGACATAGGTACTTGTATTACAAATAATCTTGAGTTGAAAGAGCCATTTTTTAATTATTGTAAGACATACATAGAACTGAGAACCGAATCGGAACTGAACTGAAGCAAATGGTTTGTATTCAATTCCATACATTAGGGTCGTAGGTCGGTTTTTGTTCCAAATGTTTAGAACTGAACCTATATAGGTCGGTTCTTGGTTTTGGGCAGAACCGAATCAAACCAATCCAAGTTGCACCTCTACTTTCGATCGCGGTTCGATGACTAGGAAGCTCACATATCAAAGTTTGAAGAATGAAGCTCAGTGATCTACGACTGTTTACCTCTGTTTGTTAACCAACGAGCAAATCGCTCAACTAACAGAAGATCTGAAAAAGTCAGCCCAACTGTCACCAATCATTGACCGAAGATTACAGCGATCATGGGTCGCTAACCCAGATCAAATAAAGTCCGATCATAGTTTGCTGACCAAAAATCTTTGATCGTCGACCACACTACCACTCGTAGGAAGATCTCTCTTCACTGATCATTAATTGAGGCGCTCAATGATCGTTGATCGAGTTTAAGGATTTTGACAAAATGAAATATAGTTGTTGCAGTTCCCAAAATGGAAAGCACCAATCTACGGTTGCGCATGCTTCTTTGGATCTTGCACAAATAACAAAAAGAAGAAGGAATATAAAAATTCCTTTTACTTTTGAAGGATCCCTAGCACATGAATATGATTATTCAAGCAACTAGAAACTTTACTTCTTTCTTCTTCATCATTCATGTTGAGAAAAACCCTTATAATTTATCTTAACAAATTACTTTAAGTGATTTTATATCCTAGGATGTCTTCGGTATAAAGGACATGAGAAAGACGCACCGGATTAAAAAGGAAAGTCATGAAATTCTAACATGCGTCGACTAGAAGTCGACGCAATTTCGACTAAAAGTCGACGCAGCTTCGACTAGAGGTCGATGCAACTTTGATTAAAAGTCAACACTAATTCAAATACAAGTCAGAGTAACTAAATATGATAAGTTGAATCATACTCTGATATGAGATCGACATAACGTCGATTACAGAACTCAAATGACAGAGTGAAGTCAGAATTTGATGCTACGTCTATATGAACTCGACGCTACATCGATTAATCTTCTGAATGAGAATTATTTTGATGATTAAATCAGAATTGCTTCAAAAAATATTTGGTTGTTATAACTGTTTTTTGGAGATGTTAGATGCCATGGTTTCTCAACCACACACACACACACACACACACACACACATGAATTCAAGGGTATTGAATAAGAAGAATATTGAGGATCGATCATTTTGAACTTCAATCAGATCGTATTTTTGGAGGATAGATCATTCGAAAGAGAAAGATAGGAAGATCATCATTGAAGTCCTTCCTGAGATCAGTCTATTATTTTTTTTGTTAAATCTGCAGAGAATCAATTCTTCTTCTATTCAAGAGCAAATCATTTGTTGCATCAGATTCAGTGGAGATAAAAAAGAAATCTGAATTAAGGGCTTATAATATTTGAGATTATCTTAATCAAAGATTCACCAGATTATATATTTCAGATTCACTAAGTGTCATGCAGTCCTCTAGATTCAATTGAGAGAACTCATCAAGAATATCATTATATCCTCAGATCTTCAACAATAATTCTTTGATTTTATTATCATTTTGAGTTTGTGAACAGAGTTTTGAGAATCCCTTTTCAAAGGATTCAGTAAGAGGGTCTGAGAGTCTCCTTGAGAAAAGACTCAGATTATATTGTGTAAAGATCTCCTTATAAAAAGATCTGGTGTTTGGTTCTAAGAGTCTCCCGATAAAAAGACTCGGGAACTGTGTTAGTGAATTCCTACCAAGGGGCTAGAAGAGTGGGTGTAACCAGATTTTGGGAAACCACTATAATTTTTGCGTCTTCTATGATTTGGCATTTTATCTATGGTTCTGTGTTGTGACTTTATTTATCTACACTTAATTCTGGTAACTAGCTGATGTACATGCAAATTTTGTAAAATTATCTTTGTATTTGAAACAAAATTTTAATCTATATTTACCCACCCTCTAGAAAAAACTCTGAGGTATTTAGCAACTGTTCTCTCATTTCAATTTCTCTCCCTGTAAATTGAATACCCCTCTTTTGGGATTCAGGTAGTCACATTACTTATATGACAACTCATTTTGATCTAAAGCATTTAAGTTCATAACAATCAACTGTTAAGAGTTATCATGTTCTCCTTTCAAAAGAATTTCTTTGTTTCTTGAATCTCTTGGGGAAAAGATTATGGTTGGGGTTTCAGAGGAAAGGTCTAGTCGCCTTGATGCAGAGGCAGTGCTAGCCCAAGGATTTGTGAAAGAGAGGACATGACTAGATGATTGGAAAACCTTAATAAATATTATGACTTTCTATGTTTTTCTGATTACTCTTTTGTTTCATTCCATAAGCTTCAGCATCCTTAATTATCTATTAACCTAGCACATTGATCCAAAGAATCTAAAATTGGTTATTTGGGTACCTTCTCTATTCACACTCCCTCTAGAGAAACATTCAGACATAGTATTCAATAATTTCTATTAGAATTAAATCCAAGTTCACCTATATGTGGTAAAACCACGATGAATTAAGTTTTTGACTCTGAATATCCCTCAACAAATTTGATATTTCATCATTTCTTCACAAAACTACTAATTTGTCATATGAAAGCTTAGGATTAGGCTTTATATGGATTCAATGGATGAAGAGAGTTATGAATTTATTCTAACAGTTCCCTTCACTCCAAAAATGGTTGATAAGAAGATGAATTTTTACACTAAGAATGCTATGAATATTCTTATTAGCACCTTGTTTGATGATGTATATCATACCATCATCAACTGTGCATCAGTCAAAGAGATTTGAGATGCCCTCACTATAATGGCTAAAGGAAGTATGAATGTCAGGAAAGAAAATAAGGTATATCTTATTAGAAAATATGAAAACTTTAAGATGAAAGGTTATTAACCGATGGTGGAATAGTGCAATAGATATACTATCATCATCAATGGCTTGAAAACCTATAGAAGATAAATTTTTGATGAGGAGAAAAATTACAAGCTCCTCAAGAGTGTCGCCCAGGAGTATCTTCCATACTCCTAGGCTATAAAGGAGACAATAAAGCTTACGGAAATCACCCTTAAAGCACTGTATGGAAGTCTACAATCCTTTGAGCTCACCACCATACAAACAAAGATTGAGAAAGAACCAACCACTCTTTTCAAGCCAACCCCTGAGAAGATAGTAGCATTGGCTAACACTAAATCTACAATAGCTTTTCCCTCATTCTATAAAAAGTTTTAAGCTTCCTTCAATGAAGATACATGCTAGAAGAAGGAGAACAATGCTTATAAGTACAAGCAATGAGCACAGAATGAAGCTCAAAAAACATCAAGTATTACTCTAAACAACTTGATGAATGTATTTGTTATTACTAAAAAAATAAGGGCACATCTTCATAGACTGTGGGAAGAAAATGAAGGATCAATTAAGATCCATAGGAATGATGAGGAGAAGAAAAGGAAGCCTCACAAGAAGGTGAAGGAATGATAGCTCAGTGCTGGAGGGAATCATCATCCACTTTTGAGGAATGCTCAGATTTTGACAATTAGGAAGGTTCTAAAGTTATGTTGTGTCACGTGAAGAGTAAGAGACTACAAATTCTAATGAGGTATTCAACAATTAGTCTCTAGATTTTAATTCCCACGAATACTTAAATATTTTGAAAATTCCTGTAATGAAATTATATTTTTTTAAAGTAAAAATAATTCCTTAACTGAATTAAATGAAGAGCTTACCCAGTGCAATCAAGCATTGCATGAGATTGTTGAATTATAATCAGCAGAGGTCATAAACTATGTAAGAATCCCTCCCAGTAATAGAACACGGCCAAGGAAGTTCTTATGCCCAGTGTAGTCGTCATGCAGTAGTATTAGCAAACAGACTATCTCCAACTACATGATGCCTACTCTGTAAGGCAAGACACCATCACACCACAGATGACCAACCTATAAAGAAGGTATAAGAAGAAAAACATGAAGTTCTAATTCACATTTATATTACATAATAGACAAAGGTCTGGATTTACAGCAACAACTAGGGCTAAAACTTGCCCTTAGTAAAATACAAAGTATATGGTATAACAATAAACACTCATATCTCTCGGCACATCTACTAGAAATGAGGTCGAGGCTATAACTATATGGATTTCCATCACTGTATCATTTTAGATAGGGGCAGGGTTATTGTTGGCACAACTACTATGAAGGATCCTAATTAAGAGAGGTTGTAACAAACCGTTAGTCATTTTGACTAAGTGGATTAGCTTTTGTTCCCTTGATGCATCCTAAAGCACCGAGTGGAAGGAAGGATAATAGTGTACAATCAGTAGTATAATTAGATCAGGTTTAAGAGATTTGATTCTGCTAGATTACACATAACAAGACAAGATTAACAAGCCACAAATATTAAGCATCGACAAATCCATTTATAATATGGAGATTAAGGAGAGTGAGAGAGGGCTAGGCAAGAACAACATAAGAGCTACAATGGGATCAAAGAGCCTAATCCTCGATTTCGCTAGAGAGGTGTAAATTGAAACTCCAGCCTTAATAAGTATGCCTCAACGCGTCTAGGATATGGAAGGAATTTTCACCAATCTCCTAATTACCCGTCTTCTCTTCACACCATTCCAAAATGCCACGGCTCAAGCACCAAATCCTATAGAATCCTTCTTCTTGAATCTCCTCAAAAGAGCTTGGAATGATGTAGATAGATGATACATGCCCTAAGGATGGAGTTGGCGACCTGTAGGAGATGAAAAATGACGTGCGCGAAAGAGTCGTCCGTCAAAAAGACCTAAAAGCGCGGTTTATATGAGTTCAGAAAAATAAAGTCGCACGTGGGTGAGTCGCAAAGCGCATAGGCGTGCGTACTGTAAATAGATGCAAAATTCTAAGTGCCCGAATAGTGCATGCACAATTGCACATGGACAAATTTCTGCTCGCCCTAGAATCAAGAAAAATGTGAGAAAAGACTGTGCATGCACAAATGCATGTGTGCGCACGCACAAATGCATGTGCGCACATGCACGTGTTGGAAAGTCGCACACACAAATTTGGATTTTCTATTAAGCTGAATCCAAGGTAATAGGAGATGCACGCACGTGCGCCGCAAAGTGCGCGGGCATGCATGAGCAAATTTTGACAATTGTCCTTGGATACGCACAAAAGCCTACACTTGTAGAAAGTCACGTCCATATAGTCCAGAAATGCATATAATGTAGAAATGAGAATTTTGCATACAATTCTAGTACAAATTAGGATGATTACACATTAAATTACAGGGTGAAAATGATGTAAGAAATACACATATAATGCATAGTGGGCCAAAGCCCAGGTTGTGCAAAGTTCATAAATTGCAATGTTACAACTTGACGTTTTGCAGTTGCTCGATAGATTCCAGCCTTTGAGTCGATGAATATATCTTTATCATTTTTCATTGCTTTCTTTTAGTAGTTCCTTGTCTGTGCATCGTGGTATATGTTGGAAGCGTTTATAGTGGGCACAACACAAGATAAAAGACCAAATAACTTCTCTAATTCAACAACAAGAGATTACAAAAAAACACAAGTTACAAAACTTGACTTCACTATTACAACATGACACCTCACATTCATACGCGTGTTAGAACTACAATGTTGGAAATTTTCCATTAGGTGGACTCGATTCATCGAGATGTCCTGGTGGTGTCGTACGCGAATATTTAGTCTATTCGGACTCCTACGAGCGCGCGTTAATTCAGTCGCGCGAACGGTCAAAGCCTGTGATAGGTGGACCAGATCGTTTCGTAACTTCAGTCGCGAACTTGGTCTCACCCTTGACACGAAATTTGGCATGTTCATGAAATTAATTATTTTCATGGGATTTCACTTTTGTGCATTTTGTAGGTTCTAATGCGATTTATTGACCCATTAATTTTGGTAACTCCAATGTATGGAGCCTCTCCTATTAAGGCTCGCCTTGAAACCTAAATAATTACCAGAAGCCATAATTGTGAACAGGGCGTGAATTCTCAAGCCTCCATTCATCTTCATCTCTTCGTGAAACGGCCGCCTCTGCATTTTTCCGCTCGGTTCTCTTGGAGAGAAGAACGCCAGAAGGTATTTTTTGAGTTCAGATCGGCGGGGTCTTGTAGATTAACAGTCCACCTTCACCCCGACCTCCGCCGGCAAGAAAAGGGACAGATCCGGCAATCTTCATCTGTGCACCTGCACGGCCATTGTTCTCCTCCAAAATTCGCCGGCGTGTAACGCCGACTTTTCTCCTCCACTGGATCTAGGCGTCATTCAGATTTGTGGATAAACAGCAACGGCAAGTTATTTGTCTATGGATCTTCAATAGTGCTGATCTGTATGTCCCTGTTCTTGGCTTCAGAAGATCTCTAACAGAGAGGAATCTGATCCTCTATTTTGAAGGATTGCTTACATCAACAAATCAAATTATTCAAAGCATATACATCCGGTTTTCCTGAAGATAAGGTATCATTGACTGAAACATAAATTTATTAGAGATCAATTGGTGATATGCAATCACAAGTCTTTGAATTTTAGATTAAACTGAAATCATAGGTAGCAGTTTACTCTAGCATATATATATATATATATATATATATATATATATATATATATATATATATATACATGTATGCACCATGCTAATATCCTTTTGTTGCAATAGAGATCGATTTAAATAGCAGATAAATTTTGTATGCAAACAGGATCAGCTAGCGCTGCGGAATTCTTAAGGAACAAGACTTCGCAATTGTTACGCATTTCCGCGATCACGAAGAACGAGCAAGAGTCAAAGAATAGTATAAATTAATTTCCGCACTTCATTTACCGTTCGTTCAAACTCGCTTTATTGCAGTGATTTTAAGCTAAGAAAAAAAAATATTCAGTATAAACTCCAGTTAGAGATTATTAGAGCTTGGTCAAAACGATCCTGGAGGTTTTTGCGTCGCTGCATTCATTAGAAATTTTGATAATATTGTTTCGCCGTAGCGACGCTTAACCATAAATTTTATAACAGCTGGTATCAGAGGTAGGTACTCAAACTTAATAGTCTCCTTCATTATTTGGAGTTAATTATTTTTCTACTTAATTTAATTTATTCATAGAACACCTTTTCCAAAACCCATTAATTATTTTGAGAGAAATAAAATTTGGGATTGAACTCAAAGTGTTTTTCATAAATCAATCCCTGACAAAAGTCTTGTGTTTTCTTCAGACGATTTGGAGCCCATACGTCATTAAGTAAAAGAAACACGATATTATTTTAGGGCAATATTCAGATATCCCGGTGTGAAAGGGTCTCGTGAATTGATAAGAACTGTAGCCGCCAAAGTGGTCTTTTCGAGTCGTTTTGTGAGATTACGGTTTCACATATTTTAAGGAGTTCTCTGAGACTAGTGCACAATCATTCACCCATAGGTGGTGCTTGCGCAATAGGTTCAGAGGGTTACATGAGGACATTTGGACGGTAGTGCGGGCTCTAGTAATTTATTCACCCAAAGGTGGTAGATCTACGAAAAGCTTAAGCGCAACTGTTGCACGTTCTTGTGTGGAGAATCACTAATTGCGTGGCGCGTAGTATGCCCAAAGGTGTTGTGTGCTGACGCGCATGGATTCTCGACCTAGTGTGTTATTTAGGGTTTTATAGCCACTGTTGCCCTATTTGTCTCTAATTTTTCTTTTTCTCTCTTTTCAGTCACCTTTACAGTCCATAACAATATGGCGATCATTGAGAAACTCACTGGATCGAATTTTAAGAAGTGGAAGTCCGACATCATGTTTGCTCTCGAGATGGCGGACATAGAGATGGCCATGAATACCAACCAGCCTGCGGCCCTCACAGCGACCAACACTCAAGCTGAGAAGGATCATTACGGTGCATGGAACAAGTCGAACAAAATCTGCTTGTTGACTATGAAGCGTTCCATTCCATAGCACCTGCTGAGTGGTCTTCCTGACATGACCGTCGCTAGAGTTTTTCTGACTGCCGTTGGGCAGAGGTATAAGGTGTCTTCCAATGCTGAGATTGGGACACTCATTCAGGACCTCTTCTCCATGAGGTATACGGGAGGAGGAGGTGTCCGCAACTACATTCTAAAGATGGTCTACTTTTAGACCAAGCTGCGGGAGTTGCAGATTGCTCTCCCTGAAGCGTTGATCGTGCACCAAGCAATCAACACCCTTCCTGCATAGTTTAGCATCTTGAAGACAACCTACAATTCTCAGGACGAGGCGTGGAGGATCAATGATCTGATTACTCGATGTGTAGCTGAGGAGGAGAAGCTGAAGAATGAGAAGACGAACACTGCTTTACTCGTTGTCAAACCCTCGTTTTAGAAGAAGAAGTTCAAAGCTCCGTTTAAAGCTCAGGATGGACAAACTTCAGGGAGCAAGGACACCGGTGGAAAGAAGCCTCTTAGTTGCTTCTTTTGTAAGAAGAAGGGGCACGTGAAGCAAGAGTGCCTAAAGTTTAAGTCTTGGATGGAGAAGCGTGAATTTGCGCTTAAAGGTAATCCCTTAGCTCTAGTCCTTTGTCAATCCAATTTAATTGAAGCCCCATCAAGTTCTTGGTGGCTCGATAATGTAGCAACTAATCATGTTGCTTACACACTGCAGGGGTTCATCAAAAGGAGGAGGTCAAGCAAGGGTGAGTGAAGACTCACGGTGGGCAACAACGCTGAGGTGGAAGTGGAGTTTATTGGAGATATTTGCTTAGTTCTTTCTTCTGGTTATGAACTTATTTTAAAAGATATTTTTTATATTCCTTCGTTTAGAAGGAACTTGATTTCAGTATCTGTTTTAGATAAACTTCATTATGGTTTTAACATTTATGGTGGTTCTATTGATATTTCTTATGAATCGCAAGTTATAGGTCATTATTCATTATCTAACGAATTATATAATTTATGTCTTGCTCCTACGAACATTTATGCTACCACCTATAATGTAGAACGCGTTGGCAATAAAAGACCTTTACTTAAGGAAACATCGTCCATATTGTGGCATAAACGTTTAGGTCACATTTCTAGGGAAAGAGTAGAGAGATTAATTCAGGATAATATTCTCCCTGCTCTTGACTTTAGTGACCTAGAAACATGTGTCGACTGTTGTAGAGGTAAGATGTCCAAGATTAAGAAGAAGGGCTCAACTCGTAGTTCAAGTGTGTTAGAGGTTATTCATACGGACATCAGTGGTCCTTATTCTACTACACTCTATAGGAACGTCTACTTCATTACTTTTATTGATGACTACTCTCGTTTTGGCTATTTGTACTTAATTAAGGAAAAATCTGAATCTCTTGAAAAGTTCAAGATTTTTAAGACTGAAGTTGAGAAGAAAATAGGGAAAGTCATCAAAATTGTTAGGTCTGACAGAGGTGGCGAGTATTTTGGTAGACATGATGCCTCCGGACAACATAAAGGTCTGTTTGCCAGGTACTTAGAGAGCTGTGGCATTGTTGCCCAATACTCCATGTCGGGTAGTCCTGAGCAAAATGGTGTGGCTGAAAGGCGAAATCGCACCCTTAAGGAAAAGATGAGGATCATGATGAGTAGAATAAATCTTCCTGAATTTTTGTGGGGTGATGCGCTTAAGACTGCAGTGTATATCCTTAATAGAGTCCCGTCTAAGTCAGTATCTAAAACCCCTTTTGAGTTATGGACTGGTAGACAACCCAGCCTTAATCATTTGCGTGTCTAGGGTTGTCCCGCAGAAGTCCGTTTGTACAACCCATCAGAGAGTAAGATAGCCTCCAGGTCTAGTCGTTGCTATTTTATAGGCTACCCAGATCACTCTAAGGGATTTAAGTTTTATTCCCCTTTAGGAGGACCCAGAATTGTGGAGTCTCAAACAGCTAAATTTTTAGAATGGGATGTCGCTGACGAACCTAGTTGCTCACGTCCTATTAGTGAAGTCGAAGAAGTTGTGCCCATTAATTTATTTGTACCCTTAATAGGAGATCCTGTCGTGCCTGAACCTATGATGGAACAAGTGGAGGACGTGGAAGCGGTCCTACCACCGATTCCTGTTGAGGTTCCTCCTCATGTTTAGGAGGTTCATCCACCCGCTAAGAGATCCGTTAGGCAGAGAAGGCCTGCAATTTCTTCAGACTATGAAGTCTATTTAGGAGAGAGTGATTATGATATTGGTCATATAGTTGACCCAGTGACATTTAAGGAAGCTGTGTCTGGACCTCAAAGTGATCTGCGGTGGGAAGCAATGAAAGACGAGATGGAGTCTATGAAGCTGAATAAGGTTTGGGAGTTAGTTGAGTTATCCGAAGGTTGTAGGCCCATTGGTTCTAAATGGGTGTTTAAGACAAAGAAAGACTCTAAGGGAAAGGTCGAGCGGTTTAAGGCCAGACTGGTAGCCAAGGGATTTACGCAGAGAGAAGGAATCGATTACCACGAGACCTTTTCTCCCGTTTCCTCTAAAGTCTCTTTCAGAGTGATAATGGCATTAGTAGCTCATTATGATTTGGAGCTACACCAGATGGATGTAAAGACCGCATTCCTGAATGGCGATCTTGCCGAAGAGGTCTATATGGTGCAGCCTGAGGGATTCAAGTCTGGTCATTCCGACCAACTTGTATGTAAATTTAACAAGTCCCTATATGGTCTGAAGCAAGCTTCTAGACAGTGGTATTTGAAATTTGATGAAGTAGTTACTTCTTTTGGTTTTGTAGAAAATAAGGTAGACCGTTGCATATATCTCAAGATCAGTGGGAGCAGATTCATCTTCTTAATTCTTTATGTGGATGATATCTTGCTTGCGGCAGTGATTTGACATTATTGCATGAATCTAAGCAATTTCTGTCAAAACACTTTGATATGAAAGATCTTGGAGAAGCATCCTTCGTTCTAGGAATTGAGATCATTAGGGACCGTTCTCACCATTCATTGGCACTCTCTCAGAAAGCCTACATCGAGCGTGTACTTGAGAGATTTAGCATGCTCGATTGTAAGCCTGGTGACGTACCTGTACTTAAAGGTGATAAGCTCAGCTTATCACAATGCCCCATGAACGATATAGAGAGAGAGAGAGCATGAAGGATATACCTTATGCTAGTGCGGTAGGCAGTTTAATGTATGCCTAAGTCTGTACCAGACCGGAAATTGCCTTCGCAGTAGGACTTTTAGGCAGATATCAGTCGAACCCAGGACTTGATCATTGGGTGGCTGCCAAGAAAGTCTTAAGGTATTTGAAGGGAACTAAGGATGCTAAGTTGGTCTACCATAGAGTTCAAGACCTTGAGTTAGTGGGGTATACAGATTTTGATTTTGCTGAGTGTGAGGATGATAGGAAGTCTACTTCGGGTTATATTTTTAAGTTTGCTGGTGGGGCCATTTCGTGGAAGAGTGTCAAGCAGACACTCATCACTTCATCCACAATGCATGCGGAGTTCGTTGCTCTCTTTGGAGCTTCCACTCATGCAGTGTGGCTTAAGAATTTCATTACAGAGTTAAAGGTTGTCGATTCTATAGCTGGACCCATCCAGATGTACTGTGATAACATCTCTGTAGTTATGTTCTCGATGAACAATAAGAGTATCACAGGGTCCAAGCATATGAAAATTAAATTATTGACCGTTAAGGAATTAGTCAAAAATGGTGAAATTTTAGTGGAACATTTAGGGACAGATGACATGTTGGCTGGTCCACTTACTAAAGGACTTCGCCCTAATGTGTTTCAGAAACATGTTATTAATATGGGGCTTAAAGAGTCAATCGATGCGCTTGATTAGTGGGAGACTACATGTATCTCCAATTTAGTTTGTCATTTAAATTGCACTTTAATTAATTTATTAATGATTAAGAATATTCATTAAGGAATATCATTAAGTTACGATATTCGTTGAATTTCTATGACACGTCACACTTCATACAAAGTCTCATGACTTGTGTCTGTCGGAGCATAAGGCTAAGACATTTAATTTGAATTATAGCCTGTGGTATGTTTTGACACATGAATTCAAAACCTCGAGGTTAAACATACTTGTTCTTTTGAACACTTAAGAACTTCTCGCAGCATGGTTTAGTGCATTCATTTGAGAAGTTTGGTTGACCACCAAATTAGAACAACCTTCATGTGCACATTTTCAGTGTATTGTTCTATGGTTTATATAACCGCGCTTTGTCCATGTCGATTAGGTCCGTAAGCTACTGTGACCATGGATGGTCATGTGTCGCTCAATGATGCGGTTGCCGCCATGATTCGGAGTGAAGGATTTGGTTTGACCGGATTGACGTGGAAGTAGACTCAATATCATGTTCGCTAATTGGTACCCTTAAGTTTAGTGAAGATTTTATCGGAATGTCATGAATTACGATGAATACAAGTCCAAGTGGGAGAATGTTGGAAATTTTTCGTTAGGTGGACTCGATTCATCAAGACGTCCTGGTGGTGTCGTACGCGAATATTTAGTCTATTCGGACTCCTACGAGCGCGCGTTAATTCAGTCGCGTGAACCGTCAAAGCCTGTGATAGGTGGGCTAGATCGTTTCGTAACTTCAGTCGCGAACTTGGTCTCACCCTTGGCACGAAATTTGGCATGATCATGAAATTAATTATTTTCATGGGGTTTCACTTTTGTGCATTTTGGAGGTTCTAATGGGATTTATTGACCCATTAATTTTGGAAACTCCAATGTATGGAGCCTCTCCTATTAAGGCTCATCTTGAAAACTAAATAATTACCAGAAGTCATAATTGTGAACAGGGCGTGAATTCTCAAGCCTCAATTCATCTTCATCTCTTCGTGAAACGGCCGCCTCTGCATTTTTCCGCTCGGTTCTCTTGGAGAGAAGAACGCCAGAAGGTATTTTTTGAGTTCAGATCGGCGGGGTCTTGTAGATCAACGGTCCACCTTCACCCCGACCTCCGCCGGGAAGAAAAGGGACAGATCCGGCGATATTCATCTGTGCACCTGCACGGCCATTGTTCTCCTCCAAAATTCGCCGGCGTGTAACGCCGACTTTTCTCCTCCACTGGATCTAGGCGTCATTCAGATTTGTGGATAATTAACAGCAACGATAAGTTATTTGGCTATGGATCTTCAATAGTGCTGATCTGTATGTCCCTGTTCTTGGCTTCAGAAGATCTCTAACAGAGAGGAATCTGATCCTGTATTTTGAAGGATTGCTTACATCAACAAATCAAACTATTCTGAGCATATACATCCGGTTTTCCTGAAGATAAGGTATCATTGACTGAAGCATAAATTTATTAGAGATCAATTGGTGATATGCAATCACAAGTCTTTGAATTTTAGATTAAACTGAAATCATAGGTAGCAGTTTACTCTAGGATATATATATACACATGTATGCACCATGCTAATATCCTTTTGTTGCAATAGAGATCGATTTAAATAGCCGATAAATTTTGTATGCAAACAGGATCAGCTAGCGTTGCGGAATTCTTAAGGAACAAGACTTCGCAATTGTTGCGCATTTCCGCGATCATGAAAAACGAGCAAGAGTCAAAAAACGGTATAAATTAATTTCCGCACTTCATTTGCCGTTCGTTCAAACTCGCTTTATTTCAGTGTTCTTAAGCTAAGAAAAAAAAATACTATTCAGTATAAACTCTAGTTAGATATTATTAGAGCTTGTTCAAAATGATTCTGGAGGTTTTTACGTCGATGCATTCATTAGAAATTTTGATAATATTGTTTCGCCGTAGCGACGCTTAACCATAAATTTTATAACAGTTGGTATCAAAGGTAGGTACTCAAACTTAATAGTCTCCTTCATTATTTGGAGTTAATTATTTTTCTACTTAATTTAATTTATTCATAGAACACTTTTTCCAAAACCCATTAATTATTTTGAGAGAAATAAAATTTGGGATTGAACTCAAAGTGTTTTTCATAAATCCATCCCTAACAAAAGTCTTGTGTTTTCTTCAGACGATTTTGAGCTCATACATCATTAAGTAAAAGAAACACGATATTATTTTAGGGCAATATTCAGATATTCCGGTGTGAAAGGGTCTCGTGAATTGATAAGAACTGTAACCGCCAAAGTGGTCTTTTCGAGTCGTTTTGTGAGATTACGGTTTCACATGTTTTAGGGAGTTCTCTGAGACTAGTGCGCAATCATTCACCCAAAGGTGGTGCTTGCGCAATAGGTTCAGAGGGTTACACTAGGACATTTGGACGGTAGTGCGGGCTCTAGTAATCTATTCACCCAAAGGTGGTAGATCTACGAAAAGCTTAAGCGCAACTGTTGCACGTTCTTGTGTGGAGAATCACTAATTGCGTGACGCATAGTCTGCCCAAAGGTGTTGCGTGCTGACGCGCCTGGATTCTCTACCTAGTGTGTTATTTAGGGTTTTATAGCCACTGTTGCCCTATTTGTCTCTAATTTTTCTTTTTCTCTCTTTTTAGTCACCTTTACAGTCCATAACAACATGGCGACCATTGAGAAACTCACTGGATCGAATTTTAAGAAGTGGAAGTCCGATATCATGTTTGCTCTCGAGATGGCGGACATAGAGATGGCCATGAATACCAACCAGCCTGCGGCCCTCACAGCGACCAGCACTCATGCTGAGAAGGATCATTACGGTGCATGGAACAAGTCGAACAAAATCTGCTTGTTGACTATGAAGCGTTCCATTCCAAAGCACCTGCTGAGTAGTCTTCCTAACACGACCTTCGCTAGAGTTTTTTCTGACTGCCGTTGGGCAGAGGTATAAGGTGTCTTCCAATGCTGAGATCGGGACACTCATTCAGGACCTCTTCTCCATGAGGTATACGGGAGGAGGAGGTGTCCGCGACTACATTCTAAAGATGGTCTACTTTCATACCAAGCTGCGGGAGTTGCAGATTGCTCTCCCTGAAGCGTTGATCGTGCACCAAGCATTCAACACCCTTCCTGCAGAGTTTAACATCTTGAAGACAACCTACAATTCTCAGGACGAGGCGTGGAAGATCAATGATCTGATTACTCGATGTGTAGCTGAGGAGGAGAAGCTGAAGAATGAGAAGACAAACACTGTTTTACTCGTTGTCAAACCCTCATTTAAGAAGAAAAAGAAGTTCAAAGCTCCATTTAAAGCTCAGGATGGACAAACTTCAGGGAGCAAGGATACCGGTGGAAAGAAGCCTCTTAGTTGCTTCTTTTGTAAGAAGAAGTGGCACGTGAAGCAAGAGTGCCTAAAGTTTAAGTCTTGGATGGAGAAACGTGGATTTGCACTTAAAGGTAGTCTCTTAGCTCTAGTCCTTTGTGAATCCAATTTAATTGAAGCCCCATCAAGTTCTTGGTGGCTCGATAGTGGAGCAACTAATCATGTTGCTTACACACTGCAGGGGTTCATCAAAAGGAGGAGGCCAAGCAAGGGTGAGTGCAGACTCACGGTTGGCAACAACGCTGAGGTGTAAGTGGAGTTTATTGGAGATGTTTGCTTAGTTCTTTCTTCTGGTTATGAACTTATTTTAAAAGATATTTTTTATATTCCTTCGTTTAGAAGGAACTTGATTTCAGTATCTGTTTTAGATAAACTTCATTATGGCTTTAACATTTATGGTGGTTTTATTGATATTTCTTATGAATCGCAAGTTATAGGTCATTGTTCATTATCTAACGGATTATATAGTTTATGTCTTGCTCCTATGAACATTTATGCTACCAAGTATAATGTAGAACGCGTTGGCAATAAAAGACCTTTACTTAAGGAAACATCATCCATGTTGTGGCATAAACTTTTAGGTCACATTTATAAGGAAAGAGTAGAGAGATTAATTCAGGATAATATTCTCCCCGCTCTTGACTTAAGTGACCTAGAAACATGTGTTGACTGTTGTAGAGGTAAGATGTCCAAGATTAAGAAGAAGGGCTCAACTCGTAGTTTAAGTGTGTTAGAGGTTATTCATACGGACATCAGTGGTCCTTATTCCACTATCCTCTGTAGGAACGTCTACTTCATTACTTTTATTGATGACTACTCTCATTTTGACTATTTGTACTTAATTAAGGAAAAATCTGAATCTCTTGAAAAGTTCAAGATTTTTAAGACTGAAGTTGAGAAGCAAATAGGGAAAGTCATCAAAATTGTTAGGTCTGACAGAGGTGGCGAGTATTTTGGTAGACATGATGCCTCCAGGCAACATAAAGGTTCGTTTGCCAGGTACTTGGAAAGTTGTGGCATTGTTGCCCAATACTCCATGTCGGGTAGTCCTGAGCAAAATGGTGTGGCCGAAAGGCGAAATCGCACCCTTAAGGAAATGATGAGGAGCATGATGAGTAAAACAAATCATCATGATTTTTTGTGGGGTGAGGCACTTAAGACTGCAGTGTATATCCTTAATAGAGTCCCGTCTAAGTCAGTATCTAAAACCCCTTTTGAGTTATGGACTGGTAGACGACCCAGCCTTAATCATTTGCGTGTCTGGGGTTGTCCTGCAGAAGTCCGTTTGTACAACCCATCAGAGAGTAAGATAGCCCCCAAGTCTATTCGTTGCTATTTTATAGGCTACCCAGATCACTCTAAGGGATTTAAGTTTTATTCCCCTTTAGGAGGACCCAGAATTGTGGAGTCTCAAACAGCTAAATTTTTAGAATGGGATGTCGGTGACGAACCTAGTTGCTCACGTCCTATTAGTGAAGTCGAAAAAGTTGTGCCCATGAATTTATCTGTACCCTTAATACGAGATCCTGTCGTGCCTGAACCTATGACGGAATAAGTGGAGGGCGTGGAAGCGGTCCTACCACCGATTCCTGTTGAGGTTCCTGCTCATGTTCAGGAGGTTCATCCACCCGCTAGGAGATCCGTTAGGCAGAGAAGGTCTGCAATTTCTTCAGACTATGAAGTCTATTTAGGAGAGAGTGATTATGATATTTGTCATATAGTTGACCCAGTGACATTTAAGGAAGCTGTGTCTGGACCTCAAAGTGATCTGTGGTGGGAAGCAATGAAAGACGAGATGGAGTCTATGAAGCTGAATAAGGTTTGGGAGTTAGTTGAGTTACCCGAAGGTTGTAGGCTCATTGGTTCTAAATGGGTGTTTAAGACAAAGAAAGACTCTAAGGGAAAGGTCGAGCGGTTTAAGGCCAGATTGGTAGCCAAGGGATTTACGTAGAGAGAAGGAATTGATTACCACGAGACCTTTTCTCCCGTTTCCTCTAAAGACTCTTTCAGAGTGATAATGACATTAGTAGCTCATTATGATTTGGAGCTACACCAGATGGATATAAAGACCGCATTCCTGAATGTCGATCTTGCCGAAGAGGTCTATATGGCGCAGCCTGAGGGATTCAAGTCTGGTCATTCCGACCAACTTGTATGTAAACTTAACAAGTCCCTATATGGTCTGAAGCAAGCTTCTAGACAGTGGTATTTGAAATTTGATGAAGTAGTTACTTCTTTTGGTTTTGTAGAAAATAAGGTAGACCGTTGCATATATCTCAAGATCAGTGGGAGCAGATTCATCTTCTTAATTCTTTATGTGGATGATATCTTGCTTGCGAGCAGTGATTTGACATTATTGCATGAATCTAAGCAATTTCTGTCAAAACACTTTGATATGAAAGATCTTAGAGAAGCATCCTTCGTTCTAGGAATTGAGATCATTAGGGACCGTTCTCACCATTCATTGACACTCTCTCAGAAAGCCTATGTCGAGCATGTACTTGAGAGATTTAGCATGCTCGATTGTAAGTCTGGTGACGTACCTGTACTTAAAGGTGATAAGCTTAGCTTATGCCCCAGGAATGATATAGAGAGAGAGCGCATGAAGGATATACCTTATGCTAGTGCGGTAGGCAGTTTAATGTATGCCCAAGTCTGTACCAGACCGGACATTGCCTTCGCAGTAGGACTTTTAGGCAGATATCAGTCGAACCCAGGATTTGATCATTGGGTGGCTGCCAAGAAAGTCTTAAGGTATTTGAATGGAACTAAGGATGCTAAGTTGGTCTACCATAGAGTTCAAGACCTTGAGTTAGTTGGGTATACAGATTTTGATTTTGCTGGGTGTGAGGATGATAGGAAGTCTACTTCGGGTTATATTTTTAAGTTTGCTGGTGGGACCATTTCGTGGAAGAGTGTCAAGCAGACACTCATCACTTCATCCACAATGCATGCGGAGTTCGTTGCTCTCTTTGGAGCTTACACTCATGCAGTGTGGCTTAATAATTTCATTACAGAGTTAAAGGTTGTTGATTCTATAGCTGGACTCATCCGGATGTACTGTGATAACATCTCTGCAGTTATGTTCTCGATGAACAATAAGAGTATCACAGGGTCCAAGCATATGGAAATTAAATTCTTGACCGTTAAGGAATTAGTCAAGAATGGTGAAATTTTAGTGGAGCATTTAGGGACAGATGACATGTTGGCTGATCCACTTACTAAAGGACTTCACCCTAATGTGTTTCAGAAACATGTTATTAATATGGGGCTTAAAGAGTCAATCGATGCGCTTGATTAGTGGGAGACTACATGTAGCTCCAATTTAGTTTTCTGTCATTTAAATTGCACTTTAATTAATTATTAATGATTAAGAATATTCATTAAGGAATATCATTAAGTTACGATATTCGTTGAATTTCTGTGACACGTCACACTTCATACAAAGTCTCATGACTTGTGTCAGTCGGAGCATAAGGCTAGGACATTTCATTTGAATTATAGCCTGTGGTATGTTTTGACACATGAATTCAAAACCTCGAGATTAAACATACTTGTTCTTTTGAACACTTAAGAACTTCTCGCAGCATGGTTTAGTGCATTCATTTGAGAAGTTTGGTTGACCACCAAATTAGAACAACCTTCATGTGCACATTTTCAGTGTATTGTTCTATGGTTTATATAACCGCGCTTTGTCCATGTCGATTAGGTCCGTAAGCTACTGTGACCATGGATGGTCTCGTGTCGCTCAATGATGCGGTTGTCGCCATGATTCGGAGTGAAGAATTTGGTTTGACCGGATTGACGTGGAAGTAGACTCAATATCGCGTTCGCTAATTGGTACCCTTAAGTTTAGTGAAGATTTTATCGGAATGTCATGAATTACGATGAATACAAGTCCAAGTGGGAGAATGTTGGAAATTTTCCGTTAGGTGGACTTGATTCATCGAGATGTCCTGCTGGTGTCGTACGCGAATATTTAGTCTATTCGGACTCCTACGAGCGCGCGTTAATTCAGTCGCGCGAACGGTCAAAGCCTGTGATAGGTGGGTCAGATCGTTTCGTAACTTCAGTCGCGAACTTGGTCTCACTCTTGACACGAAATTTGGCATGATCATGAAATTAATTATTTTCATGGGGTTTCACTTTTGTGCATTTTGGAGGTTCTAATGGGATTTATTGACCCATTAATTTTGGTAACTCCAATGTATGGAGCCTCTCCTATTAAAGCTCACCTTGAAACCTAAATAATTACCAGAAGTCATAATTGTGAACAGGGCGTGAATTCTCAAGCCTCCATTCATCTTCATCTCTTCGTGAAACGGCCGCCTCTGCATTTTTCCGCTCGGTTCTCTTGGAGAGAAGAACGCCAGAAGGTATTTTTTGAGTTCAGATCGGCGGGGTCTTGTAGATCAACAGTCCACCTTCACCCCGACCTCCACCGGCAAGAAAAGGGACAAATCCGGCGATCTTCATCTGTGCACCTGCACGGCCATTGTTCTCCTCCAAAATTCGCCGGCGTGTAATGCCGACTTTTCTCCTCCACTGGATCTAGGCGTCATTCAGATTTGTGGATAAACAGCAACGACAAGTTATTTGGCTATGGATCTTCAATAGTGCTGATCTGTATGTCCCTGTTCTTGGCTTCAGAAGATCTCTAACAGAGAGGAATCTGATCCTCTATTTTGAAGTATTGCTTACATCAACAAATCAAATTATTCTGAGCATATACATCCGGTTTTCCTGAAGATAAGGTATCATTGACTGAAGCATAAATTTATTAGAGATCAATTGGTGATATGCAATCACAAGTTTTTGAATTTTAGATTAAACTGAAATCATAGGTAGCAGTTTACTCTAGCATATATATATACATGTATGCATCATGTTAATATCCTTTTGCTGCAATAGAGATCGATTTAAATAGCAGATAAATTTTGTATGCAAACGGGATCAGCTAGCGCTGCGGAATTCTTAAGGAACAAGACTTCGCAATTGTTGCGCATTTCCGCGATCATGAAGAACGAGCAAGAGTCAAAGAACGGTATAAATTATTTTCCGCACTTCATTTACCGTTCGTTCAAACTCGCTTTATTTCAGTGTTCTTAAGCTAAGAAAAAAAAATCAGTATAAACTCCAGTTAGAGATTATTAGAGCTTGGTCAAAACGATCCTGGAGGTTTTTGCGTCGCTGCATTCATTAGAAATTTTGATAATATTGATTCGCCGTAGCGACGCTTAACCATAAATTTTATAACATACAATGCTTCACATCAACCACGCAAGAGCTCACACACATCTCGGAGGTCACCGGAGTTGCTATCCGCACGGCAGTCGCCAAGGTTGTTGTTCACAAGCTGCAGGCGCAAGAAGCTAGCTGTCCGCAAGCTATTCTTGTTTGCAAGTTGTTCGCCTACAACAGTTCGCAACTTTTGAAGTTGTCTGCTAACTCTACATGAATTTTTACTGTTCGCCAATATTATAACAACCCGCAACACCACCTTCCGTCTGCTCCAATTCCCGTATTTTCCTCGAGTAATTTTTAGGTACACATGGGTATGTAGAGGTAGGTGCAATACATTTTTGGTCATTGGATTTGAGATCTAACCGGCAGCATTAAAGGGAGAAAAAAATATTTAAAAATAAGCATGACTTTTTGTTGATCGGACGGCTCCCAATACATCGCGGGCACCATCCTCCATATACCCGCATGTATGTAAAAAATTTCGATTTTCCTCAGCTTGCAAAAATAGTTTGGTGTTTTCACTGGTCTGGCCCGCCTTGGCAAGCTTCCGCAAAACCAGTTCCGCAAGAGTTCAAGCCTATATATAGGCAAAGCTCTCCAATAACAGCATGCCACGTGGATCTTCATTATTTATGCATTTAATTCACGCCATTAATGTCATTCTTGTCGGGCCATTTCCAATTCTTCCACCACTTTATATTCTATTAATTTATATATATATCTATACTACTTTTATAAGGGAATTCTTTGCAGTTCCGTACGTGACATTTGATTTTCCGACCTTGCCCCTGCCAGCTCGCCGTTTCACCTCTGGCAGCTCCGCAACAAAAACCCGAAATCCCTAACCCGCCGCTTCATCCACGCGGCGGCATCGCCCGCCTCCACAAAATCTCCCGCCGCTTCATCCAGTCGGCGGCATGGCGCGCGTTTATTCGCCGCGTGCCACCGTTACCGCGGCTCCACCTCCTTCTGCTGCTCACCGCCTCTCGCGCGCCGCTTAACCTTCCGCGTGTCCCGTCTGCGTTTTCCGCCGCTGAATATGCCGACTGAAATAGCCGCTTACCTTTCCGCGTGTCCCCTCCGCGTTTTCCTGCCGCTGATATTTCCGGATGATATAGCCCCAAATTCGCTTCTGCTGCTCACGGTCCTCTTTTTCTTCCTCTTGGCTTCTCATCGCTTCCCTCCTCACGCCGACGGCCTTGCTCTGCATCGGCATACTCCGCAAGCCTGCTGTTCGACTTCTTCCACAGCTCCGGTAGCTCGCTTCTCCTCCCTCTGCTCCGCACGCCGTGCTGCCCTCGCCGCTCGCCGCTTAGTGATAACGCATTTCTACTCCGCTATTTCGTCATCCCGTACATCTCTTCAGCCTGGAGCTTTGAACAGGAGATTCCTCTTGCCATAGCTTTGCGCCTGCTGCTATTTCTCGCTGTTTGGCGGCTGCTGCTATTTCTCGCTTTTTGACTAGCGATCGACCAACATCTCTCTGCCTCAATCTTCCCACTGTGAGTTTCTACCCCGTTTCTTCCCACTGTGATTTCGTTCTCTATTGACATCTACGAATTTATGATTTCGTTTTGGCTTTATATCTATGCTTGGGTTATGTGCTTCAAATAAACGCATTTCAGCTACTATAACTACATTTACGATGACCTGATTTTACATTTTTTTCCTCTGCTTTAGCTTTAGGAATTGCAGATCTAAGTTCATACTAAAAAATTCCCGGTTTGATATATTGCTCTCTGCTTTACATTTAGGAACTGCACATTTAAGGTAATACTACAACTACCTCTACCATTTCTTATTTCATTTTAGATGTACTAATTTCTTATTTAAATCAATATGCATTTATTTTCCACTTTGTTCTCTGCTTTAGATTTAGGCATTTCACATAGCTGTAATTTTTTATAAAATATTGCATGCTTTTGAAAGAGCTATCAAATCTGAAGGAGCTATACAGGGCATAAATCTGATTTATAATGAATTTACATCTTTATTACTATGCTATCAAGTACTAAAAGAGCATTTGAAAGAGCTATACAGCTCACATTTATATTTTATCAAATTTTAAACTATGTTATAAGGAAATCTGGAAGAGTTTTTGAAAGAATTATAAAATAGAAACATGAAATTTGCATGCATATATCACACTCTAAGCTGAGCAGCATATTATAATTTGCAACAAAAAAGTAATGATCATAAAATTTTGATTCCGCGTCATTTCTTATAAAGTTTAATGAGTGCCCCTCATGTCTTTCAGTTTGTTGTTAGCTGTATTTAAATCCTGTTTTCAGCTGTATTAAAGCTGAAGTTCTTAAGACTGAAGTTCATAAAACTATTTTGTTCTAAAATACCCTTCGAAATCATCATCCTGTGAACACATTACACTTTGAAATCATCTAAATTCATCATATATTGGTTGGTTGAAAAGTGTACATATCAGTAACGAAATCACTGAAATAATTAGAATTACTGCTCGGTAATGAAAATGGCAAAGAGGACAATAAATAAAATGCTCAATAATTACAAAATTGCAGAATAAGACTACTAAAGTAATAATACTTTAATATTATTATATTTAAAAGTGATTTTGGGGCCGACATGCATCTTCATAGTGGATCAATTAACAGCAGGCCGATGCTACATGTCATCCACGCTTTCCCTTGCCTGTGCTAAAAAAACTCATATATTTAAACACAACACGTGGTAGCAATTAGCAGTTTTTAGGTTGCCAAATGAGAGGATCCACCAATATTAATCGTGTCTCGATGTCTTTGCGCGCCTTTACTACATCTCTGAAGGCAATGACAAAAAAAAGGCAGCCAAGGAACTTCTTCATGCGTGAAACCAAAGCCCGCTTCTATGCGACCAAAGACCGCCCCAAACATCAAGCACGGGCGAACCCCGTGCACAGGGGGTTGAAGACCGGCTGATGCGTCCAAAGGCCGCCTGATAGCATCTTGCTTGGGCGTAGCCCGCCTGATGCGGCCGAAGGCCGCCCGAGAGCATCGAGCACGGGCGTAGCCCGTGCGAAGATGCTCGTATATATATATATACATACAAGTGACAGGCACGGCCTTCGGCCCTGGGGGCATTCGGCGGGGGTGCGGCAATCGGCGGGGTGCGATATTCGGCGGAGTGCGACATTCGCCGGGATGCGACATTCGCCGGTGGTGCGACATTTGTCGTGGGCGGCGACATTTGTCATGGACAGTACCCGCCCGCTCCCGGCGGGCTCCGCCCGCTCCGCAACATATACATATGAGTACTCAAAATGACCGTAAAAAATATAAATCAAGAATACAATTTTTATTTTGTAAAACAAATTATATTTTAACGTTAAAACATTAATTTTTCTCTTGTCATTCCTAGCTAGAGACAATAGGTTTAGGGTATCTAGTGTTTTTATTTTTTGTATTTTAATATTGTAAAGTTGTGTAATTATCTAAAAGGGTATTGTCTTTATAATATACTAATATAAAATTTGGTATAATTGTGTAATTATGAATACAACTATAAGGGCAATATAGGGACATCAGGCAATGTTTCACCAAAGAATAGTTTTTGTATATTAGTATATATATATATATATATATATATATATATATATATATATATATATATATATATATATATTATATTTTGCTTTTGACTTCGAACAAATAAGATATTTTGCAAACAATCTCCCACTCAAATACGGCAGCACATGTCGAGTCTGCTCTTGCACTTCAGAAACGACTCAGTCTTCAACGCCTTCGTGAAGATGTCCGTCATCTGCTCTCCCGCGGGATAGTAAACTAACTCCACCACCTTCTACTGCACATATTCTCGAAGAAAGTGATATTTTGTCTCTATATGCTTCTTGCACACATGTAGCACTGGATTCTTTGCTAGTTGTATCGCAGAAATGTTATCAACAATCATCGTAACAGGACCCTCTTGGGATGGTGCAACTCCTGCAGGAGATTTCTCAACCAAATTGCCTGACACGCATGGGCAATTACTGCGATGTATTCAGCTTCGCAGGTAGACAATGCAATTGTTGCCTGCTTTTTTGAGATTCATGAGAACATAGTTGTTCTCACATAAAAGGCATATCCTGAAGTACTTTTCTAGTCATTAACATCTCCTCCGTAATCACTATTAGAGTACCCGACCAACTTTAACTCTTATGCAGTAGAATATATCAAACCATGATCTCTCGTTCCATTCACATACCTTAAGATCCTCTTCGCTGCTGTGAAGTGATCTTACTTCGGCGTCTCCATGTATTTATTGACAACTCCAACAACATATATGATGTCGGGTCTAGTGAAAGTCAGATAGCCTAGACTTCCAACTAAACTCTTGAACAATGTAGAGTCAATTACTTCCTCCTTTGATTCCTTCCTCAGTTTCATCTCAAGATCTGCAGGAGTGGAGACAGTCTTGTTATTCTCCATCTAGAACTCCTTCAGAATCTCCTTCGCATACTTCTTCTGAGAAATGAAGATCTCATCTTCACTCTATTATAGCTCAATACCCAAGAAGTAAGTGAGATCTTCCAGATCAATCATCTCGAACTCCTTCTTCATCATCTTCTTGAACTATTCAAACATAAGAAAGTAGTTGCTAGTAAATATCATGTCGTCAACATGCAAGCACACAACCATGATATCCTCATTCTTCTCCACCTTCGTATAGAGTGCATACTCATGCGGGCTATTCATGTACCCATTCTTCTAGAAGTATGCATCTATCCTTTCATTCCACACATGAGGCGCTTGCTTCAAACCGTACAGCGCATTCTTCAACTTGTAAACTTTCTTCTCTTGACCTTTTACTTCATATCCAGGCGGCTGCTGGACATAAACATCTTCTTCCAGATAACTATTCAGAAATACAGACTTGACGTCCATCTGACAGATCTTCCACTTATACTGAGTTGCTAATGCAATGATCAGTCTGATAGTATCAATCTGTGCCACTGGAGCAAAGACCTCGTCATAATCCACTCTTTGGACTTGTCGATATCCTTTCGTGATGAGTCTTGCTTTATTTTTCTCAACTTCTCCATCTTTGTTAGTCTTCACTTTGTACACCCATTTCACTCATAAAGGGCTTGTGACCTGCCGATAGAGTGACCAACTCCCAAGTCTTAATCTTCTCGATGGAAGCAATTTCCTCATCCATCGCCTTCCTCTAAGTCTTCTCCTGAGAAGCTTCATCATATGAGTACGACTCTCAATCGGCTAAAAATAATATAAAGAAAAGTTAGCATGAATCGGCTCTGTCTACTCGTAGATTTCCTCCAACCTTATCATCCTTGGTTGAAGACTTTCAGAGCTGCTCCTACTAGTACTTGCTCCATTAGAACTGCTTTTGTTGGTGCTTACTCCACTATAGTAGGGAGTAGAAACTCCCCCTTATTCTCTGTTTGGCGGCGATGGTGGTTCAGCTCCACCATCCGCAACTTCAGCTTCATGACCACCTTCTTCATCATCATCGTCATAGAACATTCCCTTAACACTTCTCTCCTTCTCATCCTAACTCCAACAACTATCTTCTTCAAACAACATATCTCTATAGATGATTGCCTTCTTAGTCACAAGATTGTATAACTTGTAAGCTTTACTCATCAGAGCATAGCCTACAAATATACACTTATTGCTCTTGTAATCAAGCTTTTTCCTCTTCTGATTAGGGATGTGAGCATAATCCACACACTCAAACACCTTCAAGTGTTGTACATTAGGCTTGCATACACTCCGCGCCTCATATGGAGTCTTGAACATCATACTCTTTGTCAGACATCTGTTCAACAAGTACACAACACATTGTACTGCCTTAGCCCAGAACATCTTTGGCAACTTCTTGCCCTTTACCATACTTCTTTCCATATTCTGAATCGTCAAGTTCTTTCTCTCAGCAGTTCCGTTCTGCTGAGGCGAGTATGTTGTTGTCAACTGATGAGCAATCTCATGCTCTTTGCAGAAACCCTCAAATAACTTTGAGGTGTTCTCCCCACCTCGATCAGTTCTGAGTACCTTCAGATACTGTCTACTCTCCTTCTCAACCATTTCCTTGAACACCTTGAACATGTCAAGGGCCTCAGACTTATCCTTTCAAGAAATATACCTAAAACTTCTGACTAAAGTCATCAGTGAAGGTGATATAGTATTTGCTTCCGCCAACTAAGGCAATATCAAACGTATCAGCAATGTCCGAATAAACCAGTTTAAGCTATCTCCTTGCTCTTCAAGACTTGCTACCTTCGAACTTCTGCTGCTTCTGTTTTCCCTTCGTACAAGCTTCATATATTTTCTGTGATGGTAAGATCTTAGGCAAACCTTCCATCATCTTTGAATATGATAGAAGCTGCAGACCACTAAAGCCTAAGTGTCCCATCCTATGATGCCACAACCATGCTTCATCATCTTCTTCAATTCTTGCAAGACATTGTAAGACCCCCATTTTTTTTTCTTTTTAGACACCGGGGTCTTAGGCCCAGAACTGTCGCCTTGCGATGATACCTTCGCACCCGGGAAGATCGTCACTACAAAATGCCGATCCTGCCGGCCAAATCGATCATAATTGTAGCAATAAATTAAAAGCAAGTCCACAGGAATCACATGTATAGAAAATAAGCTCCACGAAGGGAGTGTCCACAGATAGTACATATAACAGAAATCTCGGGCTTATGCCCGGTACATCATGTCCTCACTACAAATCGCTCATCGCGGAAGCAAACTAATATAACTACTAGTGGTTGGGACTCACAGTCCCTGCTGTCTGGACTCCGGTACTAGACTGTCCGATCTCCAAGCGTGCCGACCTCCGGGGCTGCTCCTCCATGCTGGGCTCCGTGGTCCCCTAAAATGATGTGGTTCGAAAACCATTAGTCTAAAAGACTAAGTCCTATCGTCCCCCACCCCTTCCCCCATGGCTCCTAGGCACCGAGCGGAGAGGAAGAAAGGGGAGGACTTGAAAGTGGAGAGCAATCAAACAGGTGACAGCGGTTCTGTACTAGCAATTTATGGTACATGTGACAAAAAAGTAAAGTATGAAAAATAACCTTAACTTATGTGCGGAATCGCATAAGTCAAGGGATCTTCTGCAGGGCTCCCATCGTATAAAGTGTCCCATACCAATTTATACGTTGGGGTTTCAGCAATATATAAATAAAGAATTTGACCTTAATTTATAAACTTGCCCACACAAGCTTATAGACTAAAGGGTCGTTTTGCAAGTTCTATTGTATAAGCGTCCCATTCCACTTATACAATAGGTGATAGGGGTTAAAAGAAATGGTTATGCTATGACATGCTAGTGGGTATGAATATGAACATGCATGTGCAACACACACATACGACTCTGTGCACACAGACCTTTAGTTCCCCCTTTCGGAGCCATTACCGCCCAGGATACCTCCGTAGTGACAGACGGAAGCGGTGGGTTGGGCCTCGCCCACCTCTAAACCAGTAAAGCACTACTGGTCAGACCTATCGTACGCCTCAACGCTTGGTGCACGAAGCAGACTCCTGCGTACTCTTGTCGGCTGGCGCACCGGACTTCTGTTGGCGAAGTGCTAACCACACTTGCCGAGTCAGCGCATTGGCGTCGGTGCATCGACCCTCCAATACCGAAGACCCACCACCTTAATTTTCTTTCCGTTTATGCACATGCAAATTTAACGTATCAAGTCCATCGAGCCGAAGCTCCCCGGACTATCCCGTCCATCAAAATCAATAGCCGAGCCAAAGCTCACCGGACTAACCCGTCCGTCATAATCCACAACAGAGCCAAAACTCACCGGACTAACCCGTCCGTCATAATCCCAAACCTCATCCCCTTGAACACCGCGAGATGGCGCCCCTTTGAACACCTCGGGACGACTTATCCATTTCCAAAACCCTATCCAACCAGTGTGTGTAGTGTGAAGCCCTATTTACTAAATTCCTCTTTTAGTTTATCTTGAAGGTTTACGTTAGCCCATGACTGTCTCCGGATTATACCCCGTGAAGGGTTCTCAATAGGCACTAGAAACCAAGACGGGCATTACGGCCCGAAGTTCCCTTTCGCAAGACACTTATTGTTATTGGTTGTTTTCCCTCACCCATTCCTTTTTTGTATTACATTAAACTAAACCTAAGGTGATTTTGACCTTTCACTCTATGGGGAAGACGACCTTTCGTCGAACCCGAACACCTCTAAACTCTAGCCAAACCATTTCTCACTACTCTTCCTATCCTTCTAAGATGACTCATCCACATCTACAAAATCCAGCAAGATGGCTAACTCTAACTATGCCAAATCATTTCCTAATGACATTTCAACAATTTACTAAATGCAGACCAACAGATGCCTTATGGTGTTCATGATAGGAGGTCCTTCGAGTTTTCATCCAAAAGTCCTAAACTATTTACCGGGGACCTATCATGACATAAATAGCCTAAATGTAGAGAATTATAATTTTCTTAATTAATCTGATAATTAAAAAATTTCTTAAAAGGATCCAAAGACTATCACTTTGAACATGAGGTATACTTTCCAAACATGTTTACAGCTTCATAAATTAATGATAAATATTAGGGTATCAGAAAACTACAAATCCAAAGTTTGATAATTTTTGCTAATATCTGGGGGCCTTAAAACTATTTTAGCAATATTTTCTATCTTCCATGATTTGTGAATCAACTACAGAAAACTGTCATCCAAAAATTATGAATTAATTACATTACACTAATACCATCTTACAAATATCTCTGGCCAGGTTTCATAATTGTTCACTGTACATTAAATTCTGGGTAAATCAAATACTAAAATCTTAAATTGACATGCTCGTGAATCAAGTATTGTAAATATACTTCTAAAAATTCTGAATAAATTCCTATAAGTAAACATCCCTTGAGAATATCAGTGGCCAAGTTTCAAATTTTTACAAGGTATATTTATCTCTAACTGATTTATTCACCTAAATTGCCTTTTATGATATTTGTGAAGGCAGTATTAAATAAAGTCCACTAAAATTAATAATAAAATTCAGAGACATTCATTTAGGTCTAAAACCTCTACTTACCAAGTTTTATAAGATTCCAATGAACAGAATGATCAAATTAATTCAAATACTATTTTTGGTAAATTGCTATCTACCAAAATAAGTACTAAAAATGTATTCCATAAAATTCCCATAAAAATATCCAAGGGTTATATTTACTCTAAAATTTACTCTACCCAAATTTCACAACTTTCAGATAATGATTATTGACTGTTTTGACTTAATAGTGTTTCTACCGTAAAACTAGGGTTTGAGTTTTGAAGTATCTACCTACCTATAACTTCTCTAATATTCTAACTAGAGGATTAAATATAAGTTAGCTACCTCTCTTCTAATTTACAAGGCCATACAAGGGCATTTTCCCCTATGTCCTTCACAATCCTCAAAAGCCCTTCCTTAGGGTTTGAGTTTGGATTCTAGGGTAAATCAACCCTAAACCACCCCATTTTCCCTAAGGGGGTGATAATGATCATACCAAGCCAATGGTCAAAATATCAGCCTCTGCCGAGGTGAGTTGACCACTCAAAACCTCAAGTACACTTTTACTTAAAAATCCTTCTTTAAGGTAGAACTAGGGATAGATAATTCCCTAATCAAAACACCTTCAAATGAGGTGAAATTATAACCAGAGTCATAACATGCCCTATAAGACCACTCACCAAAATTTGGGGGAGTTTTGAGATGTTTGGGACACCTAAATAATTTATTCATGGATTATTAAATTTTTCTAAAAACTATAGAAAAATGTTCCCCAAAAATTCTAATTTTCGGATATGTCCTAGATATAGATAAGAATAGCCCATACCCCAAATTTCAAGTCATTTGGAGGTCTGGTTTGGAGTGGGCATCCAATTCATTCTCTGGTCAGCCCTATGTATAGATGTCACCAAAATGAGTGTTGTGATCTAACCAGGACTCCAAATTGACTCAAATTAATTGTAAAATAAAGTAGACTTATAGATCTACAATTTTCATGTTAAAAGTTTTTCCTGATCTAGCCTCTAAGTGCCTCGTTTAACGTCATCAAAATGTGTCGGTTAAAGGGTTATATTATACAAATAAATATAATTACTAATCAATTCATGTTACTGTTCATCTTCTTCCAAGCCCGAACAGAGCCTGAAAACACCATTCCTGTAGCTTTTCTGTGAGCCACTGCCGGCCATCCGGCCACTTCCCCGGCCAGCCACCGCCACCACCGCCTCTGTTGAGGTGAGGGCTACCGTCGGGCGGCGGCACGGCCGCCGGAGTGGCGGTTTCCGGCGAACCCGACCACCATTTTTTTTGGAAAAACCATGGAAAATCTCACTCAATCTTGCTCCTTTGAGCTCGATATCTCTCCTAAATAATTTCTAAGATCTACCCATAGAAGAAGGAGTAGAGGAGGACCTTTTTGGCGGCCTGAAGTCGTGTCGATCGTCGGGAAGCCATTGGTGGTGGTGGTGGTCAAATTTCTGCAACAGCACAATGAACTCCTTGGCTCCTTCAGATAATGTGCGGAGTTGAATCCTTGGAGTTCAGCTCAGCTTTTAAGATGAAAAAGAGGGTATTAGGTGGCTGTAGGAAGCTTGGCCATTTTTGGTCTCTAGTCAAAGTTGGCGGCCATGGTGGGTGGGGGATGAAGCATGATCTGCATGGCTGAATGCAGTCAAATATCATTTGGCTGAAATCTCTTAGTTTTAGTGAATTGAATGAGGGTGGTTGGGGAGGGGAAGGATGAGTCCCAAAGACTTTTGCTCTCTTCTCTAAGTTGCTGTCATGGCCGGGGGAGGTGGTTCTAGCAAGAGAGCGGGCCCTTGACCTCCCAGGCAATGCATGGCATAAACTCCTTATTTCTCTCTCTTCATTAACCGGGAATAGTGTTGTCACGGGCGTGCCGCATGGTGACACGGGCGTGTCATACCCGTGACCTGCTCTGGTTGTGCCGGGCTATGATGACTGAAGTATAACGACTGGGCACGGGTGTGTACTGTTGAACACGGGCGTGTCTAAGCTAACACGGGCGTGTTATCCGATTCAGCCAAACCAGCAAACAGGCTGAAGTTTTGCCAGAAATTGTCTAAGTACAATGACATTGAGTGAGCTGAGCTCACTCAGCGCCGTTCACTCTATGGAGTTGAGTGAGCTCAGCTCACTCAACGCCTTTTACTCTATGGCGTTGAGTGAGCTCAGCTCACTCAACGCCATACCTTATATGGCAAGATGGCGTTGAGTGAGCAGAGCTCACTCAACGCCATAGAGTAAATGGCGTTGAGTGAGCTCAGCTCACTCAACGCCATAACTTTTATGGCAAGACGGCGTTAGCTCACTCAACGCCATTTACTCTATGGCGTTGAGTGAGCTCAGCTCACTCAACGCCATAACTTTTATGGCAAGACGGCGTTGAGTGAGCAGAGCTCACTCAACGCCATTTACTTTATGGCGTTGAGTGAGCTCAGCTCACTCAATGCCATAACTTTTATGGCAAGACGGCGTTGAGTGAGCAGAGCTCACTCAACGCCATTTACTCTATGGCACTGAGTGAGCTCAGCTCACTCAACGCCATAACTTTCATGGCAAGACAGCGTTGAGTGAGCTCTGCTCACTCAACGCCATTTACTCTATGGCGTTGAGTGAGCTCAGCTCACTCAACGCCATAACTTTTATGGCAAGACGGCGTTAGCTCACTCAACGCCATTTACTCTATGGCGTTGAGTGAGCTCAGCTCACTCAACGCCATAACTTTTATGGCAAGACGGCGTTGAGTGAGCAGAGCTCACTCAACGCCATTTACTTTATGGCGTTGAGTGAGCTCAGCTCACTCAATGCCATAACTTTTATGGCAAGACGGCGTTGAGTGAGCAGAGCTCACTCAACGCCATTTACTCTATGGCACTGAGTGAGCTCAGCTCACTCAACGCTATAACTTTCATGGCAAGACAGCGTTGAGTGAGCTCTGCTCACTCAACGCCATTTACTCTATGGCGTTGAGTGAGCTCTGCTCACTCAATGCCATACCTTATATTGCAAGACGGCGTTGAGTGAGCAGAGCTCACTCAACGCCATTTACTTTATGGTGTTGAGTGAGCTCACCTCACTCAACGCCATAACTTTTATGGCAAGACGGCGTTGTATTGGCCCTTGGAGGTCAATTTGACCCAATTAGGGTTAGAGTTGACTTTGGTCAACTTAGCTCCTTTGACTGCCCTCCATGGGTCCTTAGTGACCCATTGACCCCTTACTAGGGTTATGAAGGTATGGGTGGGGTCTTGGAGTCTTGGTGAAGCCCCATGATCACTTTAAACCAAGGTTCAGAAATCTACTATGTGCAGACCATAGTGGTCTCATCCTCATTCCTAGGCTTACTTGGCCTTTATGGACTTTCTAGGGCTTTGTCATGACCTAGTCATGACAAAACTATCTCTAGGGGTCTAGTTGTCTGAGGGATGTTACAGACATGTCGTCTCCTCGGCATCCATCTTCAATGTAAAGAGACGATTTGTCGTGATCTTTACCTTCACCACCACTTTTCCTCGTTGATTCTGCATAGCCAACAAACCATCCTTCAGTTGAATGCAGTAACCTTTCTCCAATAACTATCCAAGACTTAAGATGTTACTCTTCAAGACTGGGACATAAAACACATCATTGAGATGCACTTTCTCGCCATTTAGGGTTACCACTCTCAACACATTTCCTTCTACTAAGATCTTCGAAGCATCACCAAAGCTAATCTCACTAGCACTTGGTTCGAGGTTAGTGAATATCTCTTTCTCACCATACATATGGTTGTTGGCTCCTGTATAAAAATACCAAACTTGATTTCTTCCTCCTTTAGTATCTCTGTAAGTAAGAACATCATTGGATCACCACTAGTATTGCTTGCTTCAGCATAGTGGTTGGTCTCTTCTTTCGTCCTCAGAAGTCCGTGGTCATAACTCATGTGCCCAAATCGGTTACTGTTGTAATATAGGACTTGGGCCATTCCACCACGGCCTCTTCCACGACCTCTTCCTCTTCCTTCCGGCTCTCTACCTTGAGGTTGTTATACCTCTCTCTGGAAGTTCTGATGTCTTCCTCCTCTTCTTCCTCTACCTCCTTCTTGGGAGCCTCAGCCACGATGACCACCTCCTCTTCCTGAACTCTCTCCAAAATTCAGTTGAATCTGAATTGCTTTCTCTAAGCCACTTGACTTTTCATCTTGTAGCATGCGATATTCATGAGCTTGCATAGAGCCTATGAGTTCATCGATGGACATCTGAGTGAGATCCTTTGACTCTTCTATCGCTACCACTATATAGTTGAACTTCTTTGACATGATCGTAGAAGTTTCTCCATGAAACTCACATCATCAATTGTCTCTCTATTGCGCTTCATTTCATTTGTAAGCATCCGCAGACGAGTCACATAGTCACCAACTTTCTCAGAGTTCTGCATCTTGATAACTTTATACTCTGCTTGGAGAGATTGCAGCTTCACCTTCTTAGTCTTGTCAACACCTTTCAAGGAGCATTGCAAGATCTCTAATGCTTTTTTAGAACTCCTAGCATCCGAGATCTTCTCAAAGGTTGTTTCATCAACCCATTGATATAAAAAGAACAAAACCTTCTTGTCTCTCTTCCTTGCCTCTCTCAGTGTCGTCCCATGTGCGTTAGTCAAACGCCGCCTCTACTTCAACAGTTTGCTCTTCATATATATATCCATCTTCCACTATCTCTCATAGTTCTTTTGAGGCTAGGAGCACTCTCATCCGGATGCTCTAGTTCTCATAGTTAGTTTTCGTCAACTTGGGAATTTGACCTGACTTCAAGTATTTATCTCTTCCGAGCGACTTCCAAGATTCGCAACCTGGCTCTGATACCACTATTGAAAGCATTTATAGTGGACACAACACAAGATTAAAGAGCAAAAAACTTGTCTAATTCAACAACAAGAAGTTACAAAAAAACACAAGTTACAAAACTTGACTTCACTATTACAACATGACACCTAACATTCATGTGCATGTTAGAACTATAATGCTTCACATCAACCACTCGAGAGCTCACGCACATCTCGAAGGTCGCCAGAGTTGCTATCCACAAGGCAGTCACCAAGGTTGTTGTTCACAAGCTGCAGACGCAAGAAACTAGTTGTCCGCAAGCTATTCTTGTTTGCAAGTTGTCCACCTACAGCAGTTCACAGCTTTTGAAGTTGCTGTCTGCCAACTCTAAATGAAGTTTTAGGCTCCGTTTGGGGGGACTTATTTTCACCGGTCAAGCGGTTACGGCCGCATGAATCGGACCATAATTATGATCTGATACATGCAGTCGTAACCGCTTGACCGGGGAAAATAAGTCCCCCCAAACGGAGCCTTAATGTTCGCCAATAACATGCCGCGACACCATCTTCCGACTGCTCCAATTCTCGTATTTTCCTCAGGTCGCAAAAATAGTCAGCCGGTTTCACTGTTCTGGCCCACCTTGGCATGCTTTCGCAATACCAATTCCGCAAGAGTTCAAGCCTATATATAGGCTAAGCTCTCCAATAAGAACATGCCGCGTGGCTTTATTTATGCATTTAATTCACTCCATTAATGTCATTTCTGTTCCGCCATTTCCAATTCTATCACCATTTTATATTCTATTAATTTATATATATTATATATATATATTTTGCTTTTGACTTCCGTCAAATAAGAAATTTGGCCAACAGTATATTTGTATGCTTGTGTTTCACTTCTCATTTTGTATTGTACTGTTCATAAGGCCATATTGAACTTTATTTACATTTCATTTTAGTACTATACATTCTTTCAGTGTTTCCTTTTTTAGAGTACTTCTGCTGGCAGTTTATTGCTCTGGAGTAGTGTAGATCACTTTGTTATCAATTAATAATATTTAACTTGAGATTGTAGTATGTCATGAGGGCCAGCCAGACTCATATTATAGTATCTTTGCAAGAGAGATGTTACATTTGGTTTGACACACTTTTGTTAGCTTACATTTTCTTCATGTTCTTTAATCATTAGAAAACCCAATGTAACAATTGCCTCAATAGCGTATTAAGGTCATAGACTAAGGCTGCGTTTGGCGCTGCTTATCGCGACTTATTTGATCCGATGAGGTTGGACAAAAATGTCATTGTCATATCAAAATCTTATGCCCCAAACTAGTTTCTTCTTTGGTAATGGTAGTAACATTATCATACCAAACATACATTCTATGACAATGACGTTTTTATCTGTAACATTACATTTCGTGCTAGGCCCCTCGCACGCGTTTTGAGTCAAGAGAATTGACTCGGGCTCGGGAAGCGTCAAGTAGAGCTGTCACTTAAAACCAAAAACCGCAAACCGAACAGGAATCGAAGCGGAACCGCAAAGAACCAGACTGAACCGTTCATAAATTATTCGGGTTCCGGTTTGAATTTTGGAACCGTGAACAACATTGGATCGGTTGTGGTTCTTACATTTTATTATCCGTACCGGAACCGGAGCCGGAACCGCAACATACAAATCTCAAACGGTTTCAAGATTTTTAGACCCGATCCGAACCGGACCCAAGTAGAACCAAACTGCAACCCGTTTATTATTATAATATTGTTATTATTTTATAATTTATCTATAATATTTATACTTACTAGCACGGGTGAAGTTAGTGCATTTTGAACCCAAATTATAATCGCACTAAAGGGGATCGATTTTGGACCGAACAAAACTTCACTGCATAATAACCGTGAGATATGGTTTGACATTGATGCAGGTTGGAGTAAATTTTTGCAGTGAATTTTTGATTTTTATACATTTATATAATATATTTCAATTTTACGTACATATTTTTTGAAATATTTTATTTACAAAATATAAAAGATATACAACTACTATTTATTAATAATCATGAATGACAACTAAATGTAGCTGATTGTTACAATTGAGCATGCTGACGAGACGTGCAAAGCCAACTAGACATCGTGGCAAGTCTACACGCGTAGGAAGACGATGAATACTATCCCACCGATCGTGGAAATGATCGTCGAGAAGTGCACAACATAATTATTTCTATTTCGATGTTGTTTTGAATTTTACTATTTACAACCCGTTTTTATTTCCTTCCGCCAAGTTTGATTTTGGTTTTAGTTGAAACCGATTGGAATCAGATCGAACCGCATGGAACCGGACTGAACCGTTAGTGGTCGATTTGGTTTTGGTTCTTGTTGAACCGTAACCGGAACCGTTGATATGGCGGTTCCAAAAATTAAGCTGGAACCGGAATCAGAACTGGAACCGGTCAAACAAAAAAGGTTTTAACTTAGAAACAGAACCGAACCGGAACCATGACAGCTCTAGCGTCGAGTGAGTCGAGTGAACACAACGCCGCTCGACGAATTTTACTTAGAAACACTTGGGAAACTTTATGCGTCGAGTGATCTCGACGCCATTCGATGAAGCGTCGAGTGAACTCGACGCCACTCAATGCGGCGTTGAGTAGTCTCAACGCACTCGACGTCATTTTACTTAAACTCTGCAGGATGATGTTGGCGTTGAGTGGTCTCAACGCCACTCAACGCGGCGTTGAGTGGTCTCAACGCACTCGACGCCGTTTTACTTAAACTCTGCAAGATGATGTTGGCGTTAAATGGTGTCAACGCCACTCAACTCTTTGACTTAGAATTGCTGGAATGCTGACGGCATTGAGTGGTGTCAACACCACTCAACGCTGTGCTGAGTGGTGTCGATAGCACTCAACGCTTTTGAATTAGAATTGCTGAAATGCTGATGGTGTTGAGTGAAATGCCGAATTCTTTGAGTGGTGTCGACACCACTCAACGCGGCGTTGAGTGGTGTCGACACCACTCAACGCTTTTGACTTAAGATGTTTAGAAGTGCTGAAGGCGTTGAGTGGTGTCTACACCACTCAACACAGTGTTGAGTGGTGTCGACACCACTCAACACTTTTGACTTAAGATGTTGAGAAGTGCTGAAGGCATTGAGTGATGTCGACACCACTCAACGCGGCGTTGAGTGCTGTCGACACCACTCAACGCTTTTGTCTTAATATGTTTAGTAGTGCTGAAGGCATTGAGTGGTGTCAACACCACTCAACTCGACATTGAGTGGTGTCAACACACTCAACGCTTTTGGACTTGAGCTATTTTTCTGTATAAGCTTTATCTGCTCTGTCCGGCCTGAATCGGGTTTTTAGAAAAGGCATTTTTGAAACCGGTTCTCTCCAACAACCTAATTAATAGGTTAATCTTCTTAAGATCATTTAATTTTAAACAGTAATTGATGGTCCAATAGAATTCTGGCACGTGGCAGCATGGAGGAATCCTGCTCAATGACGGCCGACCATGCCACGCCTTGCCCAGCCACTCCTTTTAAGTCAAAGCCTTTAAATCAGCCAACCTCACCTCCATTCCACCCCACCATCACCTTCAGTGAGCCCTAAGGATCAGAAACCGACAGCTATGCAGAGGGTTAGCCGGAGAAATCAACAACCGAGCTAACTCGCCAGAGCAAAGGTCGGTCATGGCGCACCACCACCAAACCCGCCGTCAAGCTCGTCTAAGTGTCCGTTTCTCCTCCCCTCCATATCTATTAGCTGTCTAGCTCTTTTAGGAGAGATATCGGGCTCAAATTAGACTGATGCCATGTGAGAGGGAGCATTCCGAGAATTTCTCCCTTCTCGGGTTCGCCGGAGGAGCCACCTCCGGCGGCCACATTGTCGGGAAACACTAGTCGCCACCTCAATGGAGGTGGTGGCGACAATCGCCGGCGGTGGTGACAATCGCCGGCGGTGGCGGAAGCCAGAAGGCCGGGAAATGCAAGATCAAGGTTTGCCTAGGTCGGGGCAATCTGGACCATTGGCTCATTGGGGAAGATGAGCCGATGCTGTCCATTATTTATAATAAAACTATAGGTTTATTTAAATGTTCATTTTCCTATCACTGTTTGAATAACAACTTGCTTGTAAATTTTAGGCTACTTAGAAGCATTTTACGAAATGATGCTCAACAGGAAAAAGGTTGATCTAGGTCTTACCTTTAAAATGACACCCTAAAGTTATAATTTGAAGCACTACAACTCCCTGTAGAGTCATTCTACTAAGACTAGTCCTAGGCTAGGGAAGATTTTTAAATGAGTGCCCAAGCCAAACCCTAAGTCCACATGTCATGAAATTTTAGAAACGCATGTGTTTATGCTAAACTTAGGACTTATCCAAAAATCAAAATTTTTTTGATGTAGTTTTCTATAATTTTTAAAGAAATATCATTTATTAAATAAAAGGGAATATAGGAAGATTCCCTCTTCCAAATGTCTCCAAATTTGGATGGCATGGCCATTGGGTCATTATATGACTATGGTAAATGTTGCAAGTCATTTGGACCTCTGTATGTTGGGGAAATCCAACATGCATGGTGGAGGTAGATTTTTAAATATTGTGCCAAAATGTAAAAATGGAAAGTTAGCTCATTTGGCCCAATTAATGTCCATGAGATTTTGTACAGAGGCTTATAGGGATGAATTTCACCTCCCAAAGAAAGAGTGGGATTTTGGGGAACACAAATCCCATTATTTTGATTTAATGGAAAATACGTTCTTTTAGAAATAAAAATAAGACATAGGTCTACTGACCTTGTAAAATTCTAAAATTTTGATACATGCTCTAATAAGACATTTTACATCTCTAGAAAAAGTTATAAGTCTATTTTAGGATTATATCTTGTGTATATAGTAGATTTATAATTTTACCCTTTTTGAAAATTAATTTAAAAGTAAGGAAACTACTTTTGAATAATTATGTAAAAATTTATACCATCTTATTTCTGTGATTAAAACCCAATATAATTATTTGAGAATATTTGGATGATCATATATGCTGAAAACCTTAGTAGTTGCATTTTGGTAATAATGTCCATATGAAATTATGTTAGGTCAAATCACTGACTAGGATTATGAATTTTTGTCCTAAGTATTATTATATATATTTTGATCACCAGTAATTTTCTAGGAATTTTTGGTTGTATATTTTAAGTACTTCATTTGGAAAATGAATTATTTACGAATTTAATCATAAATAGAAAATATATGGAAATTCAAATTGGAAAATCATGATTTTTGATAAACAGACATTTTAAACCTAGATGAACCTCAAATAATTTATTTAAACATATTGGACCACTAATTAGAGTAGTTCATGTTCAAAGTGATCTAGGTCACTTAATTAATTAATTAATTAAAATTATGGTCCAAAATAATTGGAAAAAAATGATGAAATTCTGAATGATCAATATGACATACATGATAAACCCATGGTAAATAGTTAGGGGCATTTGGATCAAGGAATTGGCAGTCATCTAATACAGGATAACATTAGGTCATGGGTTGCGCTTGGCTAAAGTAATACATAACATTAGGACCCACATGTGATATGATAAGTTGTTTGATTGAGAAGCATATCGGGAAGTTGAAACCCTGGTTGTTGTCAAGTGGGTCACTACATAGTAACGAGTGTTGGAGTGCAAAGCCCAAGGAAAGTAATTAGAACGGAGATCGACCGAAGACCGTCGTTCTCCCAATAATACCTTAAGTCATTAGGTTCACTCAAGTGCAACATTGAGAGCTGGGTATTAATAATGGGTAAACGCTAATAAAATTAAGTGTCCTTGAGAAAGGGAGATTTGGGCTTCAGCCCATCGTGGTTCTTAGTGCCCCCCGAGAGCCCTTCACCGAGTATGCCCTGGGCAGTCCAAGGACTAACCATAAGTTGTTATACCTAATAAGCATTAAACAAGACTAGTCTAATAGTTTAAGGGAACGATGTGACAATCTCACCCGTATTTGGTTGGAGGATACAAGACGGGTTTTTTGTCCTGCGAGATGGAGGCTCGGATGTCTAGATACAGGACAGGTTTTGTCCTGCAAGCTGGAGGCTCGAGTTGGGAATAAATTGCATGTGCATAGAACATATTAGTGGCGGGTCATGCGGTACTGGGCCAATCATAACACCGATGGTAGTATGGTGACTCAGGTGAGGTGTGAGGGTTTGAGGGGCCAGTAGATTGTTTATATTGCGGTCTGGAGGACAATCACAAAAAACGCACACCCGACCTAAAAGTCTGGTGGATTAGCCATCGGTTTAGTATGTGGTGACTCAGGTGTGTTCTTTAGAGGCATACGGAAGGTCTAGGCCTGGTAGTGTGTATACCCACCTAGGAGTGGAGACGCCCGCTCCACTGCTGCCGTAGCCATAACGGTAGTTCCTTAGAGTTAAGCTAACTCCAAAAAGTGGAAAACTAATGGTTTGTGTGCACAGAGTTGTGTGGGTGAGTTGCACTTGTATGATTCATAACTCGTATGCCATACCATTCATACATACTTAGGACATACGCTTCATAGATTCTTATTATATAAATTAGTATGGGAACTTTTATATGATAAGTTAAATTTGAGAAACCATAACTTATAAGTTTGTATGAGCATTCATATAAGTTAAGGCACTTTTGTGATGTTAGTGTAGTAGTAGCTAGTTTACTTTTTTGCTCAGTACTTTACTTTACTTACCACACTTCTTTTCAGTACAGCTTTTACATACTCTACTTGTACCTTATAGAACTGCTAGTGTAAAGATATAATTGTTATTCTATAACCATGATAGAATAGATCCACTATCACAAGCTTTCTTTTTTTTATATCCTTTGTTGTTCTCCGCTTCGTCCTCCCGCTCGATACCTAGGAGTCACGGGGGTACGGCGAGGACAAAATGGCTTAGTCTTTATGACTAACAGTCGGTTGTTACCGTGTCATTTTAGGAGCTCGAGGAGCTGGAGCACCTATGAGGAGCTGGTACCACCACCACCTACTACTACAGCCCGATGTCAGGTGATGACGCGTGTACTGATGATAGATTAACTTTCGCTTGGTTAGATTTTATGAGAGAGAGATTACTATGTACTAGGCATAAGCCCTTTTCTCTTTCATTGTGTACTCATTGTGGACTATTAGATCTCTCATTTTATTTATATTATGATGATGTTATGATGTGGACTTGATATATAATTGTTTATATTGCTTCTCTTCTCAATTGATCGAATAGGTTGAATGATCGTACTAGCCGGCAGGATCGACGTCATGCGGTGTTGACTAATCAGTGTGTTAGTGTCATCGTAGGGCGGCGGTTCTGGGCATATGACCGGGTTACCTCCTTGGTAGGGGGAAGGGGGTCTTACATTATCCAACCTCACCGGATCAATTAAGCTGCGATAAGCCGCGCCAAACGTAGCCTAAGGTATTTCCACTTTGCATTCCCACTTGAGATTATAAACTAACTTATGCTCCATTACTTGCGACCAGTACACTATCGTAACCTCTCCTTCTATATTTGCAAAGCGTTCTAGGTGTGTGTTATAAAGTTACCTTCTTAATTTTTAATTTATTAAGTAGTGTGTTCTTTTATGATTTCTCTTGAGAGATAGAGTGTCTTGGGAGAATGAATCTCTCTTTATCTTGGGTGAATGAGTCTTCATTTAAATCTTCAAATGTTTTTCCTACAACAATTTGTATCAAAGCAAGCTATAACCATTCTTTGTAAGCAGAATTTTCATGGCACACGAATTGATGACCTCACCACCCACGAAGAAGTCAATAATCTACATCAATCAATGAACAACCTCAATCAGATGATGGATGAGATCCTTCAACAACTTCCTGGCATTGGTGGCTCGAATGATGCCACTTTGATGAAGCACACGATGAGGACGCAGTCAAATCTATAGGTGACAACAAGAAAATAATCAACACAGCAATACGAAGGTTCGCCAAGCCTCTAGGGAGCATACAAGGGTTATGAGCCTATTGGATCCCTAGTTTGGATTTGGGCTAGGTTCACTAATCTAGGCTAAGTCAGGCCCACATTGTATAACCAGGGTCTAGTCTAGTGCCTTAGGTGTCAGTCAGGTCAACAACTCAGTAAGACAAGACCAAGACATCAGAGACTCAGAAGACAACAAAGAGTGAACAAGGCAAAATTTTTTCTAAGTAAAAAGTCGTTCGACGATCTCTGAAGAGAGATCGACGATCTTCGTTCCGCGCTCAACGATCTCAGAGTTAAATCTCTAAATGCTGAGATCGACGATTGTTGAACTCAGGTCGACGATCTCTGATCTACTTTCAGGATTGAGATCGACGATCAACCATCTCAGTTCGACGATCTTGAAGCCCGGTTTGGAAAGCAAATTTTTATGTCAACGATCACAGGGCTCAGCTCAACGATAGATGATGTTTGAGTTCGACGATTTAAGGACCAGATCGACGATTTCTGGTAGATCAACACTTTATTCTCTACAGTTATTGTTTTCCTTATTGACTGATTATTCTATTTCTTATATGACTCTGAGTGATTAATGCATATATTCTATGAATATAACCGTTCCTTGGCAAGCATTAATTGCTAGTTTTCACAGAGGTATTATACAGCTTTTCCCGGGATAGTTAAGGAAATTAGTTAATTCTCTTATAGCCGTTGCACAAGTTCCCGTGATTTCGGCAGTCAATCAATGTGGACAATTTCAAATTCAGTTTTGAATTATTCAAAGAAAATGGACTCAAAGAATAAAAGACACAGAGGATTATTATTCAACACTTCTTGATACAGTCGACAGACTTTTGAAAGAAATCACAAGGTTGCAAGAAAACAAAGAAGAACAGCTCTCAGTTCCAAAAACAAGAGTTCATTCAAGAAGCTTGTGGAGACAATCATCTTCAATCAGTCTCAGATTTTTGGAATTCAAGTTCTACACCCGGTATAAGGCTCTGATCACCTGAACCATTCAAATCACAGGACAAGCCTTGAGTCCATCAGGATCACTCTCAAGTCTTCTCTCATTTGCTTGAGAAAATAGAAGACAACACATCTTTTTTACTTCCCCCCTCTGTGTAAAGGGTTCTTACTCCCTTCAAAAGTAATTCCTGGTTGTGAGGTCTCCTGATCAAAAGAATTCAAGTTGGTTTTCTGACACCTGATCAAAAGCTAGAAGGGTTGCAATATCTCCCTTGAAATAGATATTATTTGGTGGCAGTCACCTGATCAAAAACCTGAGAGTGATTCCTACTAGGGTGGTAGAAGAGTGGATGTACCCAGATTTGAGAAACTACTATAATTTCTTGTGTCGTATGGTTGCACCTTTTCTTTTTGCTCTTGCTATTTTCTGTGATATTTAGAATAGTTCTTTAGTTTTCTTCTGCTTATATATTTATTGGTATCACTTATTTAGTACTCTGATAGAATAGATTAAAACAGCCAAAAGTTTTTTAAACACTCTCATGACTCTAAAGAAGAATCATCACAGTATGAACCTGAGCTTGATCCTAACTTCAGGATGGCTAAGTTTCAAAAATTGATTGCTCTCTCTCAAATAAACAAAGCTAGAAAAGAAGGAACTGATCCTTCTCAATTCTCAACTATGTCTAAGTATAGGGAGAAAGAACTGGAACAATTTGATATTGATAAGAATGTCTTTGATACTAATGCTTATATACAGGTTCACCCTGAGGCAATTGTTCCCAGAGCAGCTTTTATTAAAGTTCTTGGTGAAGCAGACATAAAAATGTCAAGACAGCAAGCAGAAGATCCAAAAAGGAAGATTCTTTCCTTAAGCCAGCTTCAGACAAGTCTTAGTAACTGTTTTCCTTTTGTGTTTGTTTTCCTTATTGTAAATATCTGTTTGAACTTTTCTTATATTTCATGATAGATATAGTTGTTTAGTTTTCCTGTTATTTTCTTTTATTGTTGTTTAGTGACCTCACCCAAATAGGGGGACATTGTTGGATCCCTAGTTTGGATTTGAGCTAGGTTCACTAATCTAGGCTATGTCAGACCCACATTGTATAGCCAGGGTCTAGTCTAGTGTCTTAGGTGTCAGTCAGGTCAACAACTCAGTAAGACAAGACCAAGACATCAAAGACTTAGAAGACAGCAGAGAGTGAACAAGGCAGAAATTTTTCTAAGTAAAAAGTCGTTCGACGATCTCTGAAGAGAGATCAACGATCTTCATTCTAAGCTCGACGATCTCAGAGTTAAATCTCTAAATGCTGAGATCGACAATTGCTGAACTCAGGTCTACAATCTCTGATCTACTTTCAGGATTGAGATCGACGATCAACCATCTCAGTTCGACGATCTTGAAGCCTAGTTTGGAAAGCAGATTTTTAGGTCAACGATCACAGGGCTCAACTCGACGATAGATGATGTTTGAGTTCGACGATTTCAGGACCAGATTGATGATTTCTGGCAGATCAACACTTTATTCTCTGCAGTTATTGGTTTCTTTATTGACTGATTATTCTATTGCTTATATGACTCTGAGTGGTTAATGCATATATTCTCTGAATATAATTGTTCCTTGGCAAGCATTAATTGCTGGTTTTCATAGAGTTATTATACAGCTTTTCCCGGGGCAGTTAAGAAAATGAGTTAATTCTCTTATAGCCGTTGCACAAGTTCCCGTGATTCCGACAGTCAATCAATGTGGATGATTTCAAATTTAGTTTGGAATTATTCAAAGAAAAGGGACTCAGAGAATAAAAGACCCAGAGAATTATTATTCAACACTTCTTGATGCAGTCGGTAGACTTTTGAAAGAAATCACAAGGCTGCAAGAAAAAGAAGGAGAACAGCTCTCAGTTCCAAAAACAAGAGTTCATTCAGGAAGCTTGTGGAGACAATCATCTTCAATCAGTCTCAGCTTTCTGGAATTTAAGTCATATACCCTGTACAAGGCTCTGATCTCCTGAACCATTCAAATCACAGGACAAGCCTTGACTCCATCAGGATCACTCTCAAGTCTTCTCTCATTTGCTTGAGAAAAGAGAAGACAACACATCTTTTTCCTTCCCCTCTCTGTGTAAAGGGTTCTTACTCCCTTCAAAAGTAATTCCTGGTTGTGAGGTATCCTGATCAAAAGACTTCAAGTTGGTTTTCCGGCACTTGATCAAAAGTAGAAGGGTTGCAATATCTCCCTTGAAATAGATATTATTTGGTGGCAGTCACCTGATCAAAAACCTGAGAGTGATTCCTACCTGGGTGGTAGAAGAGTGGATGTACCCAGATTTGGGGAACCACTATAAATTCTTGTGTCATCTGGTTGTACCTTTTCTTTTTGCTCTTGCTATTTTCTGTGATATTTAGAATAGTTCTCTAGTTTTCTTCTACTTATATATTTATTGGTATCACTTATTTAGTACTCTGATAGAATAGATTAAAACAGCCAAAAAAATTTTAAACACTCTATTCACCCCCCTCTAGAGTAGATCTGAATAACTCCCTCCTTTCAGAGCCATTGTCCGATCAAGCGAAAATGACCTACCCGATCTGATCGAATGCACAAAATAATGACAAAATAAACCAGAGAGAACCACGACTCAATCACAACAATCCTTAGGGATTGCACACAATTGCCCAACGCACGTATGAGCAAGGCATTTCCTTAAATACCTAGCGTGCACAAATACCAAGTTCCACTTGGGATTAGCGAACGTTCGTGCAACCAACTCACTAATGACGACCGCAGCGGAGACAATGTTTTGAGGCGGAGATTTAGTCGGAGTAGGGGCTAATCCCAACAAGAGTCTAGCGACCGACAAACCATTCCTCTCCATCCAATTGGTTGGAGATCACAACGCATTAGCCACTTTTTCGATTCGTTCAAAGATTTCTAATCACACACTAATCCATTCACAACCACAAGAACTAAAATTTAGATGAAACACACAAGGTGAGGTGGGAGAAGAGGAACCGTTACCCAAAAGATCTTGTTGACCTAGTCCGAGAGGCCATTGCGGCACTGAGCAGAGGCATTGCACCCCGAAAAAAATGAACAGCGCCATACCGCCCCCCCAACGGCCGGCGTTTCCCAGAGGATAACCAACTTTGGGCGGACAATGGAACACCAAGCAATCGTGCCGAAGAGACCGGGCGACATCACACCGCCGAGAGGGGAAGAGGGTGCCAAAGTCATGCTAGAGAGGGGGCCACCGGTGTCACGTCGGCGGTAGAGTCACAGGTGTCATGCCAAAGATGGGATTCCCCGAACAGAGGCGTCGCACGTGCTGAATGGGAAACACGAGATTGCAAATCTCAAATCAATGTTTTTTTCATCAGGGCAAAAAATCAACAATAGGAGTATATATACTCTACATGAGGAGCACTCCCAACCACACCTTTCCTAGATCTCATCCTAGCCACTCAAATGTTTTAACTCAAAATTAAATGCAGGAAATTAAAGAGAGATAAAATGTCTATGACCACCTAACATTTTTTGTCCATCTTACACACACAAATAAATTAAAATACGCAAAATATGTTTGATTAAATTAATCTACGAGCTAATTAAATGTTCCGCGACTCATGTCGCGATAGGACCTCCTCGCGTTGGGCCGAAGATTATAGTGGTGCACCGTATCGTCGAGTGGAACCGGGTCAGCGCCATCAATCCTCCCCCGCTCAAAACCACTCGTCACCGGTGAGTGGTCCAAGTGGTAATGGTGTAGCAGCTCATCATCAAGGCGCTCCATATCCGCATCGGTCACCCACGTAGTGTCACAAATGGGGTGGTCTTTCCAACAAACCAAGTAGCGGTGCACGCTGACATTAATGGAAGCATTGACTTAGTCATCTAAAATCTGATCTGATACAAAAAGAATAGTCGGGAACCTAGAGAAAGCATTAGTAACGAGCATTGTATCACCGGGAGCCGCACTAGTAGGTGAGGGGTAGCTCCAAGATAGAAATATGTGGGGATGTGGTTTCACTCCCAAACCCAAGATAATGGTCGTAAGGAGAAGAAGAAGAAGAGGGGCGAAGTAATTCTTGCGGTGTTTCATGAAAAAGTGTAAGATCGGAAACATTAAACACAGGGTTTATGCCCCAATCGGTAGGTAAGTCAAGTACGTACGCATTGCCACCAAACTTCTTTGGAATCTTAAAAGGGCCAGCACGCCAGTTGGCCATTTTTTTATGGTACCTGAGGGTAACCGTTCAGGAATTAGTATCACTAAGACTAAATCTCCAACATCAAAACTTTGAATCCGCTTGTGCACATTCGCGTGAGATTGGTAAGCATCGTATGTAGTGGTTAATCGGTGGCGGATCTCGTGATGCAACACATGTAAATGGTGAGCAAAGTCAGTGGCAAATTGACTTGATTAATACGCGAGAGGTAGCATAATCAAGTCAATAGGCACACGTGTGTTGTAACCGTGCACAATTTCATTTGGGGAAAGACTCGTGGAGCGATTTTTGGAGATATTATAAGCAAGTTGGGCTTGGTGAAGGATGAGATCCCAAGTCCCTTTATGATCGCGCACTAAACAACATAATAAGTTACCCAAAATCCTATTGACTACCTCAGTTTGATCATCCGTTTGGGGGTGGTAAGCCACAGAAAAGAGGAGTTTGGTGCCTACTAATATCCATAATATTTTCCAAATATATGAAGTGAATTTAACATCTCTATCCGAGACGATGGTCTTGAGTAGCACTTTATGACTAACGACTTCTTTAAAATAAATTTTGGCAATGTGAGAAGCATCGTTAGTGCGATTACATGCAACAAAATACGCCATTTTGGAAAAATGATTGACGACTACTAGAATGGAATCGTGTTTGTGTTGTGTTAAGGGAAGGCCAAAAATAAAGTCCATACTGACGTCGTCCCATGTCACCGATGGAATGGGAAGTGGAGTATACAACCCGGCATTGTTTTTGTCGCCCTTAGCGAGTTGGCACGCCCGACAACTATTCACGACCTTGTTAACCATGTGTTTGAGATTGGGCCAAAAGAACTTGTCTTCGACCAACGAGATGGTTTTGTCACGGCCAAAATGACCACCTAAGTCGCCGTTGTGCATATCCCAAATAATAAAAAGTCAGAGGGAGGAATCCGGGATGCACAAACAGGATCCCTTAAATAAGTGCCCATCACGGATAACGTATTCGGAAATAGTGCGTGGGGATGAGGCTTGTAGTGAGTGAAAAATCTCCTTAAAATCCTTGCATTCGGCATACTCACGACAAATACGTTCAAAGCCTAGGACTTTAATGTCAAGTGTATTTAGAAGTAAGCTAACACGGCTAAGCGCATCAACAACACGATTAAGTTTTTCTTTGCTATGTTTGATCACAAATGTGTACTCTTGAAGGAAAGAGACCCATTTGGCTTGACATGGGCTTAGCTTATGCTGCAAATTAATATAGCGTAAGGCGTCATGATCCGAGAGGAGAATGAATTCTTGGGGCAAAAGGTAGTGACGCCAATGGCGTAGGCTTTGGACAAGTGCATAAAATTCACGTTCGTAGTTGGAGTAATTTAATTTGGGCCCGCTTAACTTTTCTCTAAAGAAGTTAATCGGATGGCCATCTTGGCTTAAAACACCACCTATACCCGCTCCTGAGGCGTCACAAGAGACCTCAAAAACTTTTTTAAAATGGGGTAACCGGAGAACCGGTGCCTCGATCATCAACCTTTTAATTTGTTCAAACACCAAAGAAGCGGATTTAGACCACTTATAGGCGCGAAGTTTTATACATTCGGTAAGGTGGGGTCATAACAGTACTAAAATTACGAATGAAGCGTTTATAAAATGTGGCCAAACCATGAAAGCTTCTAACATCCCGAATAGATTGGGGTTCCAGCCAATCTAAGATCGCTTGAAATTTGGCGGGATCAACCTTAATGTTGTCCGCGCTAACAATATAGCCTAAGAAAGAGACGGAGGAGTCCAAAAAATGACACTTCTTGAGATTGATAAAAAGATTTTCTTTCCGAAGAACTTTAAATATTTGTCTTAAATGGTCAATGTGATCATGTACGGACACGCTATAGAGTAATAAATCATCAAAGTAGATCACCAAAAATTTGCCCATAAAATTATGAAAGAGTTGTGTCATCGTACGGGAAAACGTGCTAGGGGCATTAGAGATTCTAAAGGGCATCACTAACTATTTATACAAGCCTTCTTTTGATTTGAACGTTGTTTTCCACTCATCTCCTTTCCGAATCCTAATTTGGTGGAAGCTACTTCGATGATCAAGTTTGGAAAATATGGTGTCACCACTAAGCATATCCAATAAATCGTCCAAACGGGGGATGGGAAGCGGTATTTAACCATGATTTTGTTGATCACCCTACTATTGACGCACATTCGTCATGAACCTTCTTTCTTAGGGGTGAGCAGTATCACGACTGCACATGGACTTAGACTATGTCGAATGAGACCTTTGGAGAGGAGATCCGAAATTTGGGCTTGGAGTTCCGCATGCGCTCTAGGATTAAGGCGGTAGTGCAGGAGGTTAGGAAGAGTAGATCCTGGAATGAAATCGATTGCGTGTTGGATACTACGGAGGGGAGGCAAGCTGGAGAAAAGTTCATCAGGGTGGACATCCTTAAATTCTTCTAGGAGGGTCAAGATTTCGGTTGGCAAGTAAGTCGTGGGGGGAAGTGCGCCTTGAGATTGGAGCAAAACTAAAGCATATACCATACCACCGGAAAAGATTTCTCTTTCAAATTTTTTTGGATTTAGTAAACTTAAGGTTTGCTTGACCGCGGGAAGGGAGGTGTCCTTGGTCTTGAGGTCCTTAGGTGCGGTTGGGCATAAGGTAATTTTTTGATCTTTGAATTTAAATTCAAACGTATTGGCGCGACCAAAGTGGATGATGTTGTAATCGTAAAGTCAAGGGCGGCCAAGGAGGACATGACACACATCCATGGAAATAACGTCGCACCAGATTTGGTCGACATACTCCTTGATAACTAGAGGAATAAGGCAGCGTTTGGTGACCGGAATAGAGGTCTTATTTACCCAAGTGACTTGGTAAGGAGTGGGGTGTGGCTCGATAGTTAACTTCATGCGGAGAATAGTGGCTTCGGAAATCACGTTCATGCAACTCCCACTATCGATGATGAGTTTGCATGATTTCTCACCGCTTTTAAAATACAAGGAAAAGATGTTTGGGAGCTTCCAATCATGGCTACTACGAGGGGTAGTCAAGATGCAACGCATGACCGAGAGATTGTGGGAGAAAAAAATCCTCTTCCATGTCACTAGGAATGTCAGAATCTTCAACGTCACTATGTTCCTCATAGACGAGAACGTCGTCATCGGCCGTAGGTTCGATCAAGGTGACTAACTTGCGGCGAGTGGGTCATTAAACCGCATAAGGGCCCAGTTGATTATACGTGTAACAAGTGACGTGTGCTTTGCTAGTTTTGCCTATGGGGACGAGCTCGCCCGATGTGTCATTAGCTTTTATAGTGGTGATGATAACAGATTTGGGATTATCTTGGGAGATATTTTTCCCCTTTGAGTAATTATTGTGTGTAGAGTTTGATTTTGAGTGGAAAAATCCTTTGGAGGAAGTCGCCTGCAGAGTGGGTGTCATTGAAATATGTTTGTCAATGTCAAGGGCGACATTCATGGTGGAGTCCAGATCATGGTGATCATATCGCCGAATTTGGTTTTGGATCTTCGGGCGAAGGCCCTTACGGAAGCGTGAGACCATAAGCTCGGGAATCTCTTGAACATCACAACGGATCATAAATTCATTTAATTCGCCCATGTATGCACTCACTGATTTAGTGTCATTGCGTAAAGAGGTGAATTTGTCGAACATATTTGTTCGGTGGTAGGAGGGGACAAAGTGATTAGTGAGGATATTACACATTTGTGGTCATGTGTGGGGAATCCCACCAACACGACGCTCTTCATTGAGCCAAAATACTTGGGCACGACCTTCTTATGTCATACGACCGACGACTACCTTTTGTTGGTCATCCAAGTTATGCCACTCAAAATAGCTTTCAATTTTCATGAGCCAATCGTTAAATTTTGTGGGGTCATCGTAACCGTCAAATGTTGGGGCATCAATTTTTATTTTACGAGTGAGATCATTGTGCCAAGCGCCATTGTGGTCGTCATCGCCAAGGTCATTGTGTTGACGTTGTTGGTGTTGTGGAGGATTACGTGGAGGGTTATTAAGTTGGTGCTGCGGTCAAAAACCGTTTTGGATTGTTTGGGTTAAGTTGGTAAAGGCCGCGGTGAATTGAGTGATTTGATCGGTGAGATCACGTTGAACGGCCACTAGTTGCACTTGCGTAACCTCACGATTATCCGGATTGTCGCTCATATTATTGGACGCGGATGAGAGTGGGGAATACTCGTTCCCTGATCGTGTGTGCAAAAATGTGTACACGGGAGGACCGACAAGGATTAAGAAATTTCGTGCGCTGAATTCTGATACCAAATTGATACAGCACACGATGAGGATGCGGCCAAACCTATAGGTGACAACAAGAAAATAATCCACAAAGCAATACGAAGGTTCGCCAAGCTTCTAGAGATCATACAAGGGCTATGAGCCAATGCCCGATTAAGCGAAAATGACATACCCGATCCAATCGAATGCGCAAAATAATGACGAAATAAACCGGAGAGAACATCGACTCAATCACAACAATCCTTAGGGATTGTGCACAATTGCCCAACTCACATAAGAGCAAGGCATTTCCTCAAAGAACTAGCGTGCATAAATACCAAGTTCCACTTGGGAATAGCGAACGTTCGCGCAACCAACTCACTAATGACGACCACTGTTAACCCAAAAATCGGTGATCCCACCCAAGGTCTCTAGCTCGAAAGTCATGGCCCGCTCAGGGGTTTCCCCCCGAGGGTCGCGATTTGTCTCATGCCTCCTTTTTGGGCCAGGTGGATAAAAACTCCTATCTGCTCGGGCCGCGCGGCTAGGACGGTCTCCCCAGCCTGACCACCCAAGTCACACAGTTATCGCGTGCTCTGCAGGATGAGATGCTTTTGCAGGTCGTTCCCGTAGGCCACGCGGTTAGATCGCCCTAACCGTGCACTTTTTCCTAGAAAGCGGCGGACTCTGACTCCAGTCGGATGTATCGCAACATATCAACCAATGGCAATGGCAACCTGATTCCAGGTCGCCGATTAGTGGTAGCAACCTACATCCAGGTTGCCGAAGTCATCAAACAAGCGACGACTTGCTCTTCCCACTCATCATTCGGCAGCGACAAAGAAAGATTCCAACTCCCCGCCAAGGGGGCCTCCTGCCGCTGCCCTACGAGGCCGCCCAGGCAGGGGCGGCCTCTGCCAGTTCGCCCAAGGGGCAGAGGCCTCCTGCCGCTGCCCGCCGAGGCCGCCCAGGAAGGGGAGGCCTCCCCTTATCTGCTTGAAGGGGCGGCGACCTCCCGCCGAGGCCTCCCAGGCAGGGGCGGCCTCCGCTACTCTGCCCGAGGGGCGGCGGCCTCCTGCCGCTCCCGCCGAGGCCGCCCAGGTAGGGGCGGCTTCCTGTCGTTGCACGCCGAGGCCGCCCAGGTAGGGGCGGCCTCCTATCGTTGCACGCCGAGGCCGAACAGGTAGGGGCGGCCTCCGCTAGTCTGCCTGAGGTGCAGAGGTATCCTGTCGCTGCCCACCAAGACCGCCCAGGCAGGGGTGGCCTCCCCATCCACCCGAGGGGCTGCTACCTCCTACCACTGCCCGACAAGGCCGACCAGGCAAGGGCGGCCTCCGCCAGTCTACCCTAGGGGCGGAGGCCTCCAGTCGCTGACCGCCAAGGCTACCCAGGCAGGGGTGGCCTCCCCCTGTCCGCTCGAAGGGGCGGCGGCCTCCTGCCGCTGCCCGCCGAGGCCTCCCAGTCAGAGACGGCCTCTGCCAGTCCGCCCGAGGGGCGGCGACCTCCCGCTGGCTCTTGCCAAGGCCGCCCAAGCAGGGGCGGCCTCCCCCTATCCTTCCGAGGGGCGATGACCTCCTACCGCTGCCCGTCGAGGCCGCCCAGGAAGGGGCGGCCTCCGCCAGTATGCCCGAGGTACGGCGACCTCCTGCCGCTGCCCGCTGACGCCTCCCGGGTAGGGGCGGCCTCCCCCTGTTCTCCCGAGGGGCGGAGGCCTCCTCCCGCTGCTTGTCGAGGCCCCCCAGGCAGGGGAGGCCTCCCTCGCAGCTGTCGAGTCCGCCCGTCAAAGGGGGCAGACTGCCCTCCTGTCTGCCGAGTTCGCCCAGGTCGGTGGCCTGCACCTCTCGACCGCCTGAAGCTTCATGATGAAGTCATTGGGCCCCACTTCTAGAAGACCTTCCCCAGGCCTATAAATAGCTCCCAATGCCTCTCATTTGGGGATGCACTGCAAGATACCTGCCGCTGCCAGCAAGGTCTGTGGACTCAGTTTCCCAGTCCTCCCAGTCCTCCACAGTTGATCCAGCAAGGCCTGCAGACTCAGTTTCCTAGTCCTCCCAATTCTCCACAGTTGATCCAGTAAGGCCTGCATACTCAGTTTCTCAGTCCTCCACGGTTGATCCAGCAAGGCCTGCAGACTCAATTTCCCAGTCTTCCCAGTCCTCAGTTGATCCAGTAAGGCCTGCGGACTTAGAGCAACATCTTTTCCTTAGCCTCTGACAACTTCTTCCTTAGCTGCCAGCTTCCCCCTTTGTACCCTTTATTGCTTTCTCGTGTAAAGGTGTAATAGCAATGTGTAATCTTGTTTCTTGATTAAAGGGAAAGCCCGCCGCAAGAGTGATATTCAAGCTGCGGCGGGTGAAGTCTGTTGTTGCCGCTACTAGCGGCCCTCCCTTCTCTTCTCTTCTCTCAGTCTCAACCATCAGAGCTCAACTGTCAAAGTATTCGTCTGCTTGACAGTTCCTGATCAATCTTATCCACTGATCAATCAATCTTGTCCATTGATCAATCAACCATCTCCGTTGATCAATCAAGCTTCTCCGTTGATTAATCAAGCTTCTCCGTTGATACATCAAGCTTCTCTGTTGATCAATCTACCTTCTCCGGTAATCAATCAAGCTTCTCTGCTGATCATCAACCTTCCTGGCTGCTCTCAGAAAACCTCTCAACTATCCCCGCAACCCTCTTCACCTAGCTTGTGATACCGAATAACCCGTTAACTAGAAGGCGCATTTCTTGCATCAACAGTTAACACGCGGCCTTTAGATCTCGTATAAATAGTGAAATCAGTGGTTACTCATGACAAACCATCAACCAACCGAGAACCTTGCTCCAAGTCCTAGTGAAGATTCTCTTTGGGAGGCCTTAGAGCAATCTTGCAAGGAAACTGCACAACAGTTTCAAGCAATCAACCCTACTCTAGCGGCTATCACGCAGCAATTGGTCGCGCAATCTTCAGCAGTACCAGCTCCTCCAGTCAATCCAGCACCATCATCTGAGACTCCTTATGTTTATCCACCAGCCTATCCGCCGGTATATCCTCCTCCTTACACTCCAACCTTTCTGCAAGGGCCTGGAGCCCCTTTGCGGTCTCAGGATGATGAGTTTGCAGCTCGTCAAAACTTATTCCGAGAAGCTGCCCGAGGAAGTCCAGCTAGATTCGTAAATTTTCAGGTAAGTCATCCCTACTCTTCAGCTCCTACCTTTGCTCCTCCCGCAACTACTTTTCCATTCTACCCTCCAAATTCTTATGCAGCTACAACTTATGCTCCCCTTTTTCCTTATGCTGTAGGAGAGAAAAAAGAGCAGTCACTGTTTACAGGGAATGTTCAGCATGAACAAACTTCAGTTAACTTCAGAGAGCCGCGGTTGCCCAATTACACTGGAGAGACTAATCTAGTCAAACATCTTCAAGCCTTTGAGTCAGCAATTGCTCTTAAGCCCCTCTCAGATGCTACCAAATGAAAACTTTTTGTGACGACCTTTGATGGTCAAGTGAGGGATTGGTTCTATGGACTACGTCCTCAGTCCATTTATTCTTTTGCTGATTTACGAAGAGAGTTTCTGCTCAGACTTTCTACTTCTACAAAGAGAAAGGGCGGTCCAGAAGCCCTCTTTGAGATCAAGTAGCGAGAGAGCGAAACTTGGTCCCATTTTGTGGATCATTTTCAGAAAGAAATTTTGGACATCGAGATCGTCGATCAAGAATTGTACCGAGTGGCTCTCATTCACGGTCTACGTGAAGGACCACTCAAGTTCGAGGCTAACGTCCGAGCACCGAGGACATAGGAAGAGTTGATTAGTTTAGCCAACTCGTACATCCGCAGTGAGAAGAGCAACCCCAGCTTCGTCTCCCGGCTTATAGCTGAAAAAAATCCTCCTTACAAGCAGCCTCCGAGGTCTCCTCGAAAAGACTTTTTATCCCACACAAGGAAAACTAAAAATTTCCAGCATCATCATCGACATCCCTTCCCAGGCCAGGATTATGCCCAAGATCAATTGCTACCGCTACCAGCCCCACCTTTGCAAATAGCTTCGGTGCATCGGGCGCAAGATGATGACTTATGATACTCTGGACTCGATGAGGCCATGCTGGAAGTATGCCAAATCATGAAGGATATGGCAAATTCCAAAAGGCCTTACCAGTCGACGAATCAGAAATCAAAATATTCAGATCCATTCTGTGAATTTCACAAAGAAAGCGAGCATTTAACTGAAAACTATCGAGCGCTTCGTCAACTTGTGCAAAGATTGCTGAAGCAGGGTAAGATGCGCGATCTATTCCTGAAGGAAGGCCACTCTGATCCGTCAATTTCAAAAGGAAAAGAAATAACAGACTTTCCTTGCAGCTCAAATGGAGTGAATGAAATCAACACCTATCATGGCCTTGTAATAGGCGAGGCCATCGATGCCGATGATGAGGGCATCCTCAGAGACCTATTCTAAAGCAAAAAGGACGTCACAGCTCCTCACAATCAATAATGGTTACTCTTACTGTATCTTACATATTTCAAACATTCTCTTTTCAACACTCCTAAGTGTTCTTTCGTTTCATTCAATAAAGTTAACATCAGAGATCCCATACTAACACATTTCCCTTTGTGGAGTGCTTCCTCCTCTATTTTTTCTTTGCCAAAGAGATCACTGAACCACTGAGATATCGCCGAGTCTTACTCAGGGCCCCCTCGAGGTTGTTTTCTGGCGTAAGACCACAATGACCATATATAGCGGGGAGTTTTTGCATATGTGTAGTGGGGTCCATTCAACTCTCGTGCGGAGGATGACGGGACTTCAGATCCCAGCCGGCATCTGACACAGAGCGTGTATCCAGGGAGGACCCATGTGTTAGCTCTGCTATGGCTCGCTAAGGGATACGTTATAATTACGATGATCTTTGCTTGACAAGCAATGACGATCAAGTGTAGCCTTGTCTCTTCGATCATCTCACAACTGTAACGGACGAACACTCTATGGTACTCTCAATCCGTGCCTTCGCAGGGCCCATAAATCCGCTGATCAATCTGCAGACAAGCAATGGGCCACCTGGCCCACCTAGTCTAATTGATCAGTGACACTTATAACCCGAGGCATGAGAGCAGTGTATCTGTCGATCCTTCTTAGGATTTTTTGTGCTTGTTTCTTTGTGCCCTTCTAAAGGATGCGTGGATAACTCGCTTTAGGTAGGACTACACCCTGGATGATTTTTGGCAAGTGATGCATAAGGCCCACGGGTGTTCTCCTGTGGCAACATTCAACCTTTTTTAGATCATCCTCGGGGGGTAGCCCTCCTTTGTCTTTCTGCTTTCTTACAAGTTAACATGATAAGTCCAACCTATTCTAAGGATCTGCAATATTTTTGGCTTATGATCATCTTATACGCACTGTCTACATGAAGCTCTATCAGATGATGATCCATAAGTTCTCTTATCGAATGCTAACGACACAAATCATTAATAAGAATGTCTAGTTCCCCTTGATTGACAAGCCATGCTATTTTAAGTCTGAATTAAGATGGATTCATCTTGCTAATCTGGATTTCATGTTAAGAACTTATACTTAATCACGCAAGATGATCATTATCGCAAGAGATTAGCAGATATTAGCAAGTCCTCTTCAGGTACTTGCGGCTAGAATTTCTTTCGTATCTGCTTGTTCACTATTCTCTTGCAGATACTAGTAGATATTAACAAGTCCTCTTCAGGTACTTGCAAGTTATTATCTTTTTATGTTTCCTCTCATCTGTATTTTGCAGAATTCAATGGAAGACATTCACCCGTCTTCCTCATTTACCAAAGCAACTCAGGTACACACAAGATGTACCTCATTTTGCCTGCATTGACTTTTCCTTAGTAGGGGAAAGATAGAAATCGACAGATGTTTTCCGAGGAGAGACATCAGGTTCTATCTCTCCCAGTATCTAGTTTTTATTTCCTGATTTTCGAGGGGAGGATCATGATTTTCGTGGGACTCTACTTTTTCGAAGTTCCCTTCGGGACTTAAAAAAGTGTGGGGATCATGTTAACCGAAAAATCGGCGATCCCACCCAAGGTCTCTAGTTCGAAAGTCGCGGCCCGCTCAGGGGTCCCCCCCAGGGTCGTGATCTGCCTCAGGCCTCCTTTTTGGGCCAGATGGATAGAAACTCCTATCCGCTCGGGCCGCGCGACTAAGACGGTCTCCCCAGCCTGACTGCCCAAGTCGCGCAGTTGTCGCGTACTCTGTAGGACGAGCTGCTTTTACAGTTCATTCCCGCAGCCCACGCGGTTAGAACGCCCTAACTATGCACTTTTTCCTAGCAGGCGGCAGACTCTGACTCCAGTCGGACGAATCGCAGTATATAATCCAACGGCAATGGCGACCTGATTCCAGGTCACCGATCAGTGGTAGCAACCTACATCCAGTTTGCCGAAGTCATCAAACAAGCGACGACTTGCTCTTCCCACTCGCCATTCGGCAGCGACAAAGATGGATTCAATCTCCCCACAAAGGGGGCCTCCTGCCGCTACCCGCCGAGGCCGCCCAGGCTGGGGATGCCTCCGTCAGTCCGCCCGAGGGGCGGCAGCCTTCTGCTGTTGCCCGCTAAGGCCGCCCAGGCAAGGGAGGCCTCCCCCTGTCCGCCCAAAGGGGCGGCGACCTCCTGCCGCTGCCCGCCGAGGCCGCCCAGGCAGGGGCGGCCTCCTCCTATCCACTCGAGGGGTGGCGGCCTCCTGCCACTGCCCGCTGAGGCCGCCCAAGCAGGGGCGGAGGCCTCCTATCGTTACCCGCTGAGGCCGCCCAGGCAGGGGCGGCCTCCGCCAGTCCGCTCGAGGGGCGGCGGCCTCCTGTTGCTGCCTGCCGAGGCCACCCAGGCAGGGGCATCCTCCCCATCCACCCGAGGGGGGACGGCCTCCTGCCGTTGCCTACCGAGGCCGCCCAGGCAGTGGAGGCCTCCTCCAGTCCGCTCGAGGGGAAGCGGCCTCCTTCCATTGCCCACTGAGGCCGCCTAGGCAGGGGCGGCCTCCCACTATCCGCCCGAGGGGCGGCAGCCTCCTGCCAGTGCCCGCCGAGGCCGCCTAAGCAGGGGCGGCCTCCGCCAGTCCGCCCGAGGGGCGGCGACCTCCGGCCTTTGCCTGCTGAGGCCTATCGGGTAGGGACGGCCTCCCCCTATCCGCCCAAGGGGCAGCGGCCTCCTGCCGCTACCCGCCGAGGCCTCCCAAGCAGGGGCGGCCTCCCCTACTACTGCCGAGTCCGCCCGTCAAAGGGGGCGGACTGTCCTCCTATCCGCCGAGTCTGCCCAGGTCCGTGACCTGCACCTCTCGACCGTCTGAAGCTTCATGATGACATCACTGGGCCCCGCTTCTGGAAGACCTTCCCCTGTCCTATAAATAACCCCCAATGCCTCTCATTTGAAGACGCGCTGCAGGAGAACTGCCGCTGCCAGCAAGGTCTGCGAACTCAGTTTCCCAGTCCTCCATAGTTGATCCAGCAAGGCCTGCGGACTCAGTTTCCCAGTCCTCTCAGTCCTCCACAGTTGATCCAGCAAGGCCTGCAGACTCAGTTTCCCAGTCCTCCACAGTTGATCCAGCAAGGCCTGCGGACTCAGTTTCCCAGTCCTCCCAATCCTCAGTTGATCAGGCAAGGCCCGCGGACTTAGAGAATCCTCTTTTCCTTAGCCTCTGGCAACTTCTTCCTTAGCCGTTAGCTTCCCCCTTTGTACCCTTTATTGTTTTCTCGTGTAAAGGTGTAATAGCATTGTGTAATCTTGTTTCTTGATTAAAGGGAAAGCCCACCGCAAGAGTGGCATTCAAGCCGCGACGGGTGAAGTCTGTTGTTGCCGCTACTAGCGGCCCTCTCTTCTCTTCTCTTCTCTCGGTCTCAACCATCAGAGCTCAACCGTCAAAGTAACCTTCTGCTCGATAGTTCCTGATCAACCTTATCCGCTGATCAATCAAGCTTCTCCGTTGATCAATCAACCTTCTCCGTTGATCAATCAAGCTTCTCCGTTGATCAATCAAGATTCTTCGTTGATCAATCAAGCTTCTCCGTTGATCAATCAACCTTCTCCGTTGATCAATCAAGCTTCTCTGCTGATCATCAACCTTCCCGGCTGCTCTCAGCAAACCTCTCCGCTATCCCGGCAACCCTCTTCACCTAGCTTGAGAGACCGAACAACCCGTTAACTAGAAAACGCATTTCTTGCAGCAACAACTGCCGCGAAGACAATGTTTTGAGGCGGAGATTTAGTCGGAGTAGGGACTAATCCCAACAAGAGTCTAGCGACCGACAAACCGTTCCTCTCCAGCCAATTGGTTGGAGATCGCAACGCATTAACCACTTTTCTGATTCATTCAAAGATTTCCAATCACACACTAATCCATTCACAACCACAAGAACTGAAATTTAGACGAAACACACAAGGTGAGGTGGGGGAAGAGGAACCTTACCCAAGAGATCCCGTTGACTTAGTCCGAGTGGACGTTGCGGCACTGAGCGGAGGCAGCAGAGGCGTTGCACCCCGAAAGAAGTGAATAGCGCCAAACCCCCCAACGGCCGGCGTTTCCCGGAGGAACAACCAACTTTGGGCGGATGATGGAACACCGAGCAATCGTGCCGAAGAGACCGGGAGGCGTCACACCACCGAGAGGGGAGGAGGGTGTCGGAGTCACGCCGGAGAGGGGGCCACCGGTGTCACACCGGCGATAGAGTCGCCGGTGTCGCGCCGGAGACGGGAATCGCCAAACGGAGGCGTCGCACCTGCTGGACGGGAAACACGGGATTGCAAATCTCAAATCAAAGTTTTTTTTCATTAGGGCAAAAACTCAACAATTGGAGTATATATACTTCACATGAGGAGTACTTCCAACCACACCTTTCCTAGATCTCATCCTAGTCACTCAATTTTTTTTAACTCAAAATTAAATGCAGGAAATTAAAGGGAGATAAACGTCCGTGACCGCCTAACTTTTTAGTCGATTGGACAAGCACGAATAAATTAAAATACGCAAAATATGTTTGATTAAATTAATGTACGAGCTAATTAAATGTTCCGCGGCTCATGTCGCGATAGACCCTCTTCGTGTTGGGCCGAAAATTATAGTGATGTGCCGCGTCGTCGAGTGGAACCGGATCGGCGCCATCAATCTTCTAATCAAGATCCTAATTTTCACATGCTGGAAGAGCCTTCGGAAAATGGTTGTTACCATTCATCCAGCTCAACACCAACAATACCATATCAATCATGACTGTTACCGTAATCAGCAGATGCAATCAACATGGTCCATTTAACACCTCGCTCGAGCTTTGGAGAATGCTGACTAAGGTTGTGTTTGGCGCGGCTTATCGTGACTTTCTTGTTTCGGTGAGGTTGGACAAAATGTCATTGTCATATCAAAATCTTATACCACAAACTAGTTTCTTTTTTGTAATATTTGTGATATCAAACATACATTTTATGACAATGACGTTTTTGTCCAACCTCACCGAAGCAAATAAATTGCGATAAGTATTTCCTAACAAACATCATCCGTTTGAACATAAAAAAAAATGAATGAAGTTCCTTAGGTGGGAGTTAACAAATGGCGTGTCTTATTATGAAGGTAAACTTTATTTAGATTTGATTGCATCGCTATACACTTTATTTAAAAAAGCGTAAAGTAAAAAAAAAGGGCACAAATTTAGTGGCAATAATACCAATCAAATCTTGAAAGACGTGGTCTTAAAAGAATTAGTTTTTTTGTTTAAATAAGAAAAAAATAGATAAAAATTTTGCCCGCTTCATAATCCTCAAAACTCTTTTCAAAAAGTTGCACTCCTCGTGCCTAAAAATGGATCATGGAGAATGTATACTGATAACCCTGCTATAAATAAACTGTTAATTGTCAGCTTTCAATCTCACGTTTTCATGACATATTAGATATGTTGCATGCAGGGGCGGACTCACGTATGGATGAGTGTGGGCGGCCGCCTATACTGAGTCTTAATAATAGTATACAACAACAACACTCAAGCCTTTACCCACTCTAGTGGGGTCAGCTATATGGATCCTTTGTCGTCATTGTGCCCTATCTTGTGTCATAATCTTACTAATGTATAAGTACATAGTGTCTTTCCTTATAGTTTCATTCCAAATTTTTATTGGTCTACCCTTTCCTCGTTTAACATGCCTAGTGACTAAACTCTCACAACGTCTAATAGGTGTCTCTAATGGTCTCCTTTGCACGTGTTCAAACCATCTTAGTCGAGCTTCTTGCATCTTCTCTGCAATTGGTGCTACTCCAATCTTATTCCTGGTGCATTCATTCCTAATTCTATCCAGTCTCGTTTGTCTACAAATCCACCTAAGCTTTCTCATCTCTGCAACACCCATTTTTTTGTTAATGTACACAATTCACTGCCGAACACTCAGAACCATAGAGCATCGCTTGTCTAATCGCAGTATAGTAGAATTTGCCCTTATGTTTTAATTGTACTTTACGATTACACAAGATCTCTAACGTGCCTCTCCACTTCAACCAACCTGCTTGAATACTGTGTCACATCTTTATCAATATCTCTGTATTTTTGAACTATCGATCCAAGATATTGAAAACATTCACTACGGGAAATTTCTTGATCACCCAATTTAATAACAAAGTTATCTGTCCTTCTTGCACTGCTAAATTTAAACTCCATATTCTCCGTCTTTGTCATGCTTAACCTAAAACCTTTTTTTTTTCTAAAGTGCCTCGCCAAGATTCCTATTTTGCGTTTACACCTTTGCACGTCTCATAGATCAAAACGATATCGTCCCCAAATAATAAACCCCAAGATATTTCTTGTTGGATATGTCCGATGAGCTCATTTAAGATAAGGGTAAAGAGATAAGGCCTCAAAGCAGAACCTTGATGTAAGCCAACATTGATAGAGAATTCCTGTGTTAATCCTCCAGTTGTCCTCACTCTTGTCTTTGAATTTGTATACATATATTTAATTACGTCAATGTATGATACATTTATACCTTTCTTTTCTAGGACTCTCCATAAGATCTCTCTTGGAACTCTATCATAAGCCTTCTCAAAGTCGATAAACAACATATGCAAATCTTGTTTTCTTTCTCGGTAGTTGTCAATGAGTCTCCTCAAGAGATGTATAACTTCCGTGGTCGACCGCCCTAACAAGAATCCAAATTGATTCTCCGAGATGTTAGTCTCCCGTCTTATTCTTCCTTCTATTACTCGTTCGCATAATTTTATGTTATGATTTATCAATTTAATTCCTCTGTAATTAACATACTTTTGTATATTTCATTTATTCAATTTAATAGTATATTTTGATATATAAAAATGGGTTCTTTGCCATGATGAATTTGTTACTTATCACATATATTATATGTTAAATAGAATTAGGAATATATTGTTGTTTGTAGGTTGCTTGCATATATTTGCCATGTGTTCTTTTCCTACCGATGGATATATTTTAAATTTTATTTTATAAATATATTTTTTTTGCAATATTATTGTATAAAATATTTTAAATAATAAGTGAGTTAGAGTTATTCCAATTATTTTTAAATAATAATAAATTAAAGTTTTCAATTAACATCAATATTTTATATTTAATTACCAATAAACATTAAATTAAACTCAAAATAAGTAGCATTAAAAGCACATCATTATTTGTTATTCAGACACACCAATATTTATTATTAATACACAAATAAAAATCCCAAAACATACTCTTTTTAAATGCCTCTCTCCTTTAAACGCGTTCCAACCCGACTTGTTCTCATGCCCCTCATACTCTTGCACACCCATACTTTCTCTTTACTCATTTACCTAACTAAATATTATTTTGAAGGTCAACAAATTTTTATTGTAACAATCTGACAAAATTATTAAGTAAAAAATAATATTAATGTTAATATTTTTCCAAATTATATAAAAAATAAAAGATAAATTTGTAATTTTTATTTAAAATAATTATTTGTAAAGATTAGAGGGTTATTCATCATGATTAAAAAAAGATAAGAGAGGCTATACATTTATTTCTAAATATTTAGGGGATTATTAACTTCCTAAGCAAGATAAAGGTTGTTGCACATCAATTATTAAAGCTATTGGGTTATTGAGTATGTTGTAAACTATACCGAGGGTTATAATAATTTACTTTTATATTTATAAGTTCATTTTTTTTGAATAATTGTGTACTTCGCTCACACATGAAAAAAAATATGCGTCTTGTACAACCCCGTATTCGCTGAGTGGGACCCCCCGACAAAGCCAAAGACCCTCAGGTTCAAGCTAGTCGAAGTAAGAAAGTGGGGCAGGCAGACCTACACTCGCTCAGAGAGCGTAAAGGGCTTTCACCAAAACAGGCGGAAAGGCTCTCGCCAAACCAGGAGAATAACATGTGAATCCCACACTCGCCTGTTGAGGAGCTGTACATGTGAATGCTCAGCTCCCCCAACATTCGCTTCTTCAGGCGAGTGGTGGCTTCATAGACCACTAACCTAGTAAGTCTAGAGGCAAAGTTACTTGGATACCCTTGAAGGTCTGCAAATAGGCTTTCAGAAAAACGGAGTTACGCTGTTTGCAGAGCAGGCTTGGAATTCTATAAATAGACAATGTGGGCACCTTTGGAGAGGTTCCAGTTCTTTTTGGCTTATTCCTCCTTGGGTTAGCTGTGCAAGCTCTCCAAGGTGCTAAGCTCAACTTTTGTCTTGGGAGGGGAAGCACTCTAGATATCTTCCGGGTGTGTGGTGAGACATCCGTGCTGCTGCCCAGGGTGAGTTTTCCATTTCCAAGTGGCTGGTAAGGAGCTCAAGTTCAGGAGAAGTAGGTGTTAGCTACTCCCTTAGATTTGAACTCTTGTTTAGACCAAGTTTTGGTTTCAACATTTTTGGTGCGGTGAGCTTGGACCGTAGCTTGCACAAGAAAATTTTGAGCTAAGCTTCGTGGCTGGTGGGGACGAAGGAGCTGGCTCGGGCGGCTCGACACCCCCGGCAAGTGGTGTCACAATCGGGATGTTAGAAGAGTTCAAGAGGGAGGTCCTACAAACCATCCACCTGACATTCGTCATGAGGAGCGAGTGGGGTACACCCTCGATTCCAGTTGTTGCGGCCCCGTCTATGGGCGAGAATGCCCCTGGTTAGCGACCCGGGAAGGAGGTCCCGATGGAGAGAAGCGAGAGGGATCTCGCTGGGCAGGAGCTGTTCCCAAGGCAGGTGATTGTTAATAGGGTCAGCGAGCCGAGGGCGCGAGATATGCCCACTCGCCAGGTGGCGGGTAGCCATTTCAGCGAGTTGATCTTTTCTGCCCTGGTTCCAGATGGGTTCATAGAGCCGGAGATGCCCTGCTATACGAGCAGGGATGATCCGGTGCAACATGTCAAGTGGTTCGAAGATGCTGTCTCCATCAGGAAGATGTCAGACGTCTTCAAGTGCTGACTCTTTGCCATCACTTTGAAGGAGAAGGTCAGGGACTGGTTTCACCAGCTTCCCACAAGTTCCATCTACTGCTTTGAGGACTTGCGATGCGATTTCCTATTGAGTTTCTCGACGTCAAAGAAGAGGAAGAAGGGAGCAGAGTATCTGATCGCAATCAAGCAGAAGCCAGAGGAGACGTTAGGAAACTAAGTCGATCGGTCCTAAGAAGAGATCCTTCTGGTCCAAGAGGTTTCAGGGTATACCCTAATGCTCGCCTTCACCCCGAGCTTTAGGTAGGGGTTCTTCAGCATGAAGCTAAAAGGGTGCCTCCTTTCCTTCGAAGAGTTGATGGAGAGGGCAGCAAAAGAAATAGAGAGTGATATGGCCAACCCAACATTTGTCGAAAAGCTAGCCAAGTTAGCCAAAGACAAGGTGAAGGAGCAGGGAGCAGGAAGACAACGAGAAGAGAGGGAAGAGCCCCGAGGTCAGGGGATCTAGGGGCAGCAGTAGGGTTGGGGGCATCGGGGGCCGAACAACCGGTTGGCTTGGAGGCCCCAGGAGGGACCTTCCTATGGGAAGGGGAGAGGATTTTAGGGTGGGGAGAATTTTCGTGGAGGTTAGGGGCAGTTCAACCCACCGTCATGGAGGAAGGGTCAGAGGGTACCCCTCCCGCAGCAGCATCAAGTGATGACAATCACCCGGGGGAGAGGGATGATAAGAGGAGCTGGAAGAGGAAGGAGAGAAGGGGGAAGGGTGGCGTTTCCCTTTCGTGAATTCCATCAGGAGGAAGGTCACGCAACGACCACCTGCCTAGAGTTCCTGGAGATGAGGGAGGCCAGAGGTCAGGTTTAGCAGTAGTCGCTAGTGCGGATAGAGGAAGTTCTGCCGGGATTTGAGGAGGAGAGGTGAAAAGACATGGATGATATGGGGGCCTGTGGAGGGATCAGAGTGATCTATGTGGGAGTGGGAATCGAAGCCGCAAAGCTGGAGAAGCCCATCCGGGAGGAGGTGGAAAAAATACTTGAAGCAGGTTTTGTAACAGAGATCTAGTATCCAGGCTGGGTCTCCAATGTTGTGATGACAAGGAAAGGGGATGGGTGATGGAGGATGTGTGTAGGCTTCTCCCTTTTAAATAAATTATGCCCAAGGATTGTTACCCTCTGCCTCGAATCGACGTGCCGGTTGACTCAACCGTCAGTTTTTCTATGATGAGTTTTTAGATGCTTTTTCAAGTTATCATCAGATCAAGATGCACCCACCCGATGTTAAGGACGTCTCCTTCATTATAAGAGAGGGGTGCTTCAGCTATAAGATGATGTCGTTCGGGCTAAAAATACAGGAGCTACATACCAACGAATGATGGATCGAGTCTTCAAGGGGTAGAGGGGGAGGAACTTGGAGGTGTACGTAGACGGCCTCATGGTGAAAAGCAGAAATGTGGACTCCCACTTTCTTGACTTAGAGGAAACATTTGCTACCTTCCGAAAGTTCAAGATGCGACTGAACCCCTTGAAGTGTATCTTAAGAGAAAGTAGGGGAAATTCCTTGGACATATTCTCACCCCAGCTGGGGTGGAACCCAACCATGACAAGGTAAAGGCCATAATGGAGTTGGAATCACCACATGGCACCAAGGAAGTTCAGCGCTTGACGGGGAAGCTCGTCGGGCTTAGTTGGTTTCTCTCCCGGGCAGGGGAGAAGTGTTCACCCATTTTCAAGGTGCTACGAGGAAATCAAAAGTTTGAGTGGACAAAAAAATGTGAGGAGGCATTCCAGGCAATGAAGAGTCAGCTCTTTTGGGCCCCACTCCTCCAAGGACCCAAGGAAGGGGAGGACCTGGATTTTTATCTGGGAGTGGGATCTGAGGTCGTGAGTTCTATCCTGGTCCGAGTAGAGGGTAAGAACCAGATACCCGTCTATTATGTCAGCAGGATCTTAAAGAAAGCTGAGCTTCATTGCCCAATCCTAGAGAAATTGTCTTTCTCTTTGGTTATCTCAGCTAGGAAGCTCATGCTGTATTTTTAAGCGCATACGATCAAGGTGGTGACGAACCACCCCCTTCGCGGGATCTTTGAGAAGTGAAGGAACTCCATAGTTAAGCGTGCTTGGGTGAAAATAGTACTAGGATGGGTGACCTCCTGGGAAGTCCCCGTATGACCAAACTTAACTGTCGAGTTCGCTCATCAAAGGGAGGCTGTGGCCACCAACAACCCGCCCGTGGGCTGGAGAGGGGTTGGGGTGCTTGGGCTGCAGCCCAGTAGCGATGTCGTGGGGCGAGCCAAGCTGCGGCCTCTGAGCTCTAAACCCGGATTGTTACAATAAAAAGTGCACTTTTTATTGTAATGGCCCTAGCGCGTACATAACAGCGTTACGACTCCGCTCTCCAGGCATCGCTACCGGGATTCAGCCCAAGCACCCTAACCCCTCTCCCTCCACAGGCGGGTTGTTGGTGGCCACAACCTCCCTTTGATGAGGCAAACTCGATAGTCAAGCGCGCATCACGGGAACTTCCCAGGAGTCATCAATCCTAGTACTACTCTCGCCCAAACACGCTTAACTATGGAGTTCTTTCCCTTTGATGCAGCTCAGTTGGTGATAAGAGTTAGAAAAACTCCATAGTTAAGCGTGATCGGGCTGGAGTAGTACTGGGATGGGTGACCTCCTGAGAAGTCCCCGTGGTGCGGGCTTATCGAGTTTGACTCATCAAAGGGGGCTACGGCCACCAAGAACCCGCCGGTGGAATGGAGAGGGGTTGGGGATCTTGGGCTACAGCCCGCTAGCGTCGCCTAGAGCGGAGCCGTGACACTGTCACGTTGTATCGGCTAGGGTCGTTATAATAAAAAGTGCACTTTTTATGTAACGACCCGGGTTTAGAGCTCAGAGGCCGCAGCTTGTCTCTCCCCATTGCATCGCTACCGGGCTGCAACCCAAGCACCCCAACCCCTCTCCAGCCAACTGGCAGGTTATTGGTGGCCACATCTGCCCTTTGATGAGCAAACTAGACAGTTAAGTTGGGCCGTATGGGGACTTCCCAGGAGGTCACCCATCCAAGTACTATTCTCGCCCAAGCACGCTTAACTATGGAGTTCTTTCGCTTCTCATCACCAATTGAGCTCCCTCTAGGTGATTTATGTTAACTCTAGATACTTTCAATTGGTATCAGATTAAGGTTGTTTGGCATAAGGTTAACACCTTGAACTAGATCTCCTATCTAGCGTCAAGAGATTCCGCTCAGTGGTCAAGGACAGAGGCAAGGATATGTCTTCTATGAAGTTACCTGTGTACACCAAAGAGAACTTTCCCATATGGAAAGAAAGAGTCAGATTTTTCATGGAAACAACTGATCCTAGGATATTTCAGATTGTTGAAGAAGGACCTCATATTCCTACGCAGCCGTCTGCTCTGAATCCTACTGTCATGATCCCCAAGAAGATGATGGATCTTACTAAAGATGAAATTGCCCTGGTCTCCTTGGATAAAAAGGCAAAGAATATTATAGCCAATGCAGTGGATGATTCCATGCTACAAAACCTATTCAGCTGCAAATTTGTCAAGTAGATGTGGGAATGTTTAGTAGTCCTCATGGAAGGAACTAACAAAGTTAGAGATGATCTTAGATCTCTACTGAACCAAGAATATGAGGCACTCAGGCAAGGTTCAACTGATACGATTGCAGACAGCTTCAAAAAATTCTTCAAGATCGTCAACAACCTCAGAAATTATGGTCGTACATTCACTAATAAAAGATTGGGATACTAAGGTGCTAGCCATTAGGGAATTCAGAAAGTTGCCAGAGATTGATCCTCGAAATCTCTTTGGGAAGTTGCTCTCCAACAAACTACAAATGAACACTCGAAAGAAGGAGGAGAAAAGCAGCAAGACTTCCAGTAGAGAGAAGTTTGTTGCTCTGAAGGCTGAAGGATTAAGGATATCTAAGACTATGTCACCAGTAAAAACACAAGTTTCTGATGGTCAAGAAGATTCTGAGCCAAGTAAGTCAGGCTCTGAATTATTGGATGGAGAATTCTCGCACATCTCCAAGCAATTTAAGAGATTGCTCAGCAAGAGGAGGCAAATGAAAAATCAATCCTCCTCCTCTGATTTCAGAAGATTACATCGGGATAGTGATCGAGTGAAGAAAAGCTACAACAGAGATGACAGGTATAAATCCAAACAGAACAAACACTCTTCCTCTGACGTAGTTTGTTATTGTTGTAACAAGCTAGGACACGTGATTCTGAAGTGTACTTACAAAAAGAATGAAGGATTCAAGAAGGACGAGAAGAGATGTAAGACCCCCCTCCCGGAACACAAAACACGGCACGAGAGAGGTCTTATGCCAAGAACAGCCGCCTTGCGGTAATACTAACACTCGGGTTAGCCTGTACCACAAGACGCCTATTCTGCCGGCTACAACCAATATCAAACATTGCCGACCTAACCAGAATATAAAAGTACAGAAGTCAAATCCACACCAAGCATATAATCCATAAAAGCATAAAATAGAGAAGCTACAATAAGCTTCTAATATCAGAGTACGTAAATAGTTTTTCCAAAAATAGTACAACAAAAACCTCACACACTCACATCTGCAACTGACAGTAGCGACGGTACCGTCCCCTCAGGCCATGTTGTACTGGCCTGGCTGACCAGCTCCGTAACCTTTTGCTACTCCACCTGCGGGGTTTCCTCCTAAAAAGGAAGACGTAGCAACCGATAGTCATAAAGACTAAGTGGCTTCACATCCGCTCCCCCCGACGACTCCTCGACACCGGGCGGAGAAAGGGACAAGATACAATAAATAAATGAAGTATAAGTACAAGCAGGTGGTATAGGTAGAGTATCACTATGTATAAAGCAGTGTATAAATAAGTAACATGTAGTTTTAGCATTTCTACCATCTACAACAACATATGAGTAATGATATAATAGAAGATAACTCAACTTATATGAATGCTCATACAAACATATAAATTGAGGATCGTTCAGCAGTAAGTAACTCATTGTATAGGAGTGCCCATACAAACTTATACGATGAGGATCTTGTGTATGTAATGAGGTGTAATGGTATGTATGCAATGCAATGACTCACCTATGTTCACGCACATGCAAACGCTATGTCGACACAGACTTGTAGTTCCCTCTTTTCGAGCAGGTAGCTAACCTCTCAAGCGTCAACCGTCGTGGTCGGACGACGACAGTGGAGCGGGCATCTCCACTACTAGGTTGGTCTCCACACTACCTGACCTAGGCCTTCGTACGCCTCAACGCTAAGAACACAACATCGGAGCTCACATGCGTACTACGGCTCAGCGGGTGTCTCGGGTAGATGTGCACCAAGATCCTAGCCCCGAACTGGCCTATGGTATGATACGGAAGGAGCCTATGAAATGAGCACGAGGACCAAGACAAACCGTTCACTTGGCACAGAAGGAGCCTCAAGACGTGAACACCGAGTACCAAGCCCAACCGCCAAAGGTCTAACTGTCAACTCTTATCGGTGTGACGATTGGCGAGCTCGTAGACCTGCCACACTATCCATAACCTGGGATTATGACACCGCGTGTCGACTCACACTGCATGCCACACAACCACATTGTGGTACGGAAGGAGCCTCAGAAATGAGCACGAGGACCAAACCCAACCGTTCACTTGTCACAGAAGGAGCCTCGGGACAAGAACACCGAGGACCAAGCCCAACCGTCCAATTTATGACTCTTCTCATGACACCAACAACATTTATTCTACCAACCTAATCACTTGTGGGAACATGAGTTACTCATCCAATAATCAACACACAAGTTCATATCTATCAACACTGAGCAATTACCCAAGCTCTAGTAATCATTGTTATTAAATGACTAAATAGCATTCATTCACTAATCCCCACCAAGTTGTTTCGCTCAACTATATATCATTTCACCCTTTGTTTACGTGGGGTCTATTCCAATACTATCATCATGCATTGAATTATCACAGTGTATATATAATGATTCCCCTACAGCTTAATGTTGGATTATTACAAGACCTCCTCCGAGTCCCAATTCATTCATATAACTAACTTAGGAATTCAGGTGCAGAATCCTGCTAGATATTAACTTTAACCAAATGTTCCTGTGGCTACAGGAATTCGGTGAGTGCGTGTAACACCTCGATGGAAAATTCTTTCCATGGGCTACAACTTTCATGCTCAGTCCGCAACCCAAATCGGATTGTATCCCATATTAAATTGGCTCCAAAGCCTGCTGCGTACAGAATACAATTTCTACATGCTTAGTCCGACAACCCTCTACTTTGATCAGACATTCCCGTTGCTATAAAATTCACCTGAAGGCGTGTGTAACCACTCATCGGAAAGGTAATTCCAAGGGCTACGACTTCGGGTTTAGTCGAAAGCCCAGATCTGACCATATCTTGCCTGAAGATAGCCAAAAAGATCGATGCGTGCATAACACAGATTTCTGCACGCATCTTGAGGCGAAATGAACCGCTTCGGTTCATCTTCCTCCTCAAGCCAATCCTCCCAAATCACAACAAGAAGTTCCTCCACCCTTATTCACCCTCATAAGGCCATTCCTCTTCATGAATCCAGCCCCATCATCACTTTGAAGAAGGGGAGGTTGAAGATGACTAAACATTAGAACACAAGTTCTAGAAAGGCACTCCTAAAAACCTTCTTCTCACACATCAAGACTCATTTGAGTCGATGTCTTGCCTAAGAATAACTATGGATCTAGCACCAAGGGATAGGGGAGGTAGCTCACCTCATTTCCAGCGGTTCCGCCATTTCCGGCCATGGATCTTGTCATCCTTCTCGTTGGCATCGTTTTTCCCTTGACGGTGGCGGCGTTTCCTTACGGGGTTGGTTGGCTCCAGCAAGATCTATCTCCTTCAGAAGTTCATCTCCAGAAAATAGGGTTTGGAAGAGAATGAGATGGCTAGGGTTTCATTTTTCTCTTTTATACAGAAGTGACACGGGTAAGGACACGGTCGTGTCCTTACCCGTGTTCAGCTCTGGTGAAACGTCATCAATGGTTTGACTTGCGTTTTGTGCTCATAAACGGGTATCGACATGCCTGTGTCTGTACCCGTGTCCAGGTGACACGGTCGTGGTTCTGGCCGTGTCGATACCCGTGTCCTGCTCGGGACACTTCTCGTCTTGCTTGCCTTGGAGCACACGGGTAGGGACACACCTGTGTCTCTACCCGTATTCTTCCATAGTCAGCCATGTCTGCCACTCAAAGCCATGCCACTCAAATACATGGCACTCAACGCCACGACACACAGGTAGGGACACACCCGTGTCTCTACCCATGTCCTCCTCTTGACAGTCCACTCAATGTCATGCCACTCAAAGCCATGGCACACGGGTAGGGACACGCCCGTATCTTTACCCGTGTCCTCCTCGGGATAGTCCACTCAATGCCGTGCCACTCAAATCCATGACACTCAAAGCCATGACACTCAAAGCCACAGAACACGGGTAGGGACACGCCCGTGTCTCTACCCGTGTCCTTCTCGGGACAGTCCACTCAACGCCATGCCAAAATCACTCAATGCCACAGTCACTCAACGCCACAAAATACAGGTAGGGACACGCCCGTATCCTTACCCGTGTCATACTCAACACATACTCAACTTATTTCCTTTTTCCCCACGAGTGCGCGCCTGATCGTCTGCACCCCCTGAGCCTAAATCAGCTCTCCTGACTTCAAAAGCGCGCACAAGAGGCCTAGCGCAAATCGGGTTGTTACAAATCCTATAAGCAAAATAAAAGATTTTGTCCCCGAAATCAGGTTGATGCTACGGGGTGAGAAAAGCATAAAATAAACATAAATTAAAACAAGCTTTTAAAGGTTACCTTGATGAAATAGCTCCGGGTAGCTCTTTTGCATCAAGTCCACCGGCTCCCACGTAAACTCCTCTTTCCCATGATTGGACCACAACACTTTTACTAGAGGAACACTTTTGCGGCGCAGAATCCTCGTCTTGCTGTCTACTATCCGCACCGGCTCTACTCGCAGCGACCTATCAGTCACAATTGCTCCGTCAGTGGTTGGGATATATTGTTCGGGCCGCAACAACACCTTTCGGAGTGACGACACATGGAATACATCATGAAGGTTCTCTAGCTCCGGCAATAACTCCAACCGATAAGCCAAAGGGCCAATCCTTTCTAATATGATGTAGGGCCCAACATACCTTGGGCTGAGCTTCTTCACCCCGCGTACCCGAGATACTCCATGCATCGGCCTGATCTTCAGAAACAACTTGTCGCCCACTTGAAATTCTACCATTCGGTGCTTTGCATCATAATACTTTGCCAGGCGACTTTGAGCCTCGAGCATGCCATCCCGTATTAGTCTCACAGCCACATCAGTATCATCTATGTATTCAACACCCAAAGCCTTCAGATCTTCATCCTGCACCCAAGACAAGGGTGTTCCACACCTTCTTACGCAAAGGGCTTCATGGGGCGCCATCCCGATGCTAGCTTGATGGCTGTTGTTGTATGAGAATTCTACCAAGGGTAGGAGCCTTTCCCACGGCTCTCCTCTATCCAACACACGTAACCTCAATAAGTCTTCCAATGTCCGGGCAATCCTTTCTGATTGCTCGTCGGTCTGAGGGTGAAATGTTGTGCTAAAGGTGAGGCGCGAACCCAAATATGCCTGCATAGCCTTCCATTCTCTAGAGGTAAACCGACCATCCCGGTGAGAAACGATCGTCTTTGGCACGCCATGATACCGTACGAATTGTTCCATAAAAAGGTGTACCAAAACGTCCACGTGTGCTTCTTTCTTCATAGGTATGAAACGGGCTACCTTCGTCAAGCAATCAACGATTACCCATATCAAATCATTCCCTGAGCGGGAGCGAGGCAAACCGTGGATGAAGTTCATGGAAACATCCTCGAACTTCCACTCGGGGATGGGCAATGACTGCAACAATCCACCGGGGTTCCTACATTCTGCCTTCACTCTTTGACAGGCCTTGCAATGCGTAACAAAATACCCGACGTCTTTCTTCATCCCCTACAAACACATGGTCTTCCGCAAGTCGGCGTACATCTTAGCAATCCTAGGGTGCACAGAATACTGAGAGCAGTGTTCCTCTCTCAAGATATCTTCCTGAATTTTACCGCCCTTGGGAATGTAAAGCCGGCCACGGAAATGAACAAGGCCGTACTTTTGAGAGTACTCGCTAGTTGTCCCATCTTCAATTGACTTTATTGCCGGGGCCAGAGCCTTATCCCTTCCTTGCTCTGCCTGGATCCGGTCTCGAACATCGCAAACTATGCTCATCGTGGACAAGTATTCCGTATACCCGTCTGATTGGTCCTTGTACACCAAGGTGATCTCCATCTCCTCAAGCATCCGAGCTAACTCCATACACATCAACCGGGACTCGGGAATAACTTTGGGTACCTTCCTGCTCGAAGCATCGGCTACGGAATTTAATTTTCCGGGATGGTAGTTCAAGGTGAATTCATAGTCGCACAAAAACTCCAACCACCGCCGCTGTCTCAGATTTAATTCCTTTTGGGTATGGACGTACTTTAAGTTCTTATGATCTGAGAATATTTCGTAGTGAACGCCGTATAGGTAGTGCCTCTAAATCTTCAAGGCGAACACCAATGCCCCCAATTCCAAATCATGTACTGGGTAGTTGACCTCATGCTTCTTCAATTGTCTTGAAGCATAAGCAATCACATATCCATGCTGCATCAGTACCGCTCCCATTCCTTGATATGATGCGTCCGTGTAAACTTGAAATCCTTCCTTCCCGAAGGGAAGGGATAGGATGGATGCGGATGTAAGTCTGTCCTTTAGTTCTTGAAATGCAGCTTCGCATTAGGGTGTCCACTCATACGACACATCTTTCTTTGTTAGGGAAGTAAGAGGAAGAGTAATCTTTGAGAATCCCTTTACGAACTTGCGGTAGTACCTGGCAAGTCCAAGGAAACTCCGCACGTCGGCCGCTGACTTCAAAGGCGACCACTCCTTCACAACACACACTTTTGATCGATCCACAGCTAGTCCAGCCCCACTGATCACATGACCCAAGAAGGCAACCTCCTTGAGCCAGAATTCACACTTGCTGAACTTGGCGAACAGGGCATGCTCTTTTAACTTCTCCAGCACTAAGGCCAAATTTCCTGCATGTTCTTTCTCCGTCTTTGAGTAGACCAAGATGTCATCGATGAAAACGATGACGAAGACATCTAGATAGTGCTCGAAAACTTTTTTCATCAAGCTCATGAAAGATGATGGGGCATTTGTGAGCCCAAACAGCATCACTATGAACTCATACAAGCCGTACCTTGAGCTGAAAGCCATTTCCTGAATATCAATCTCTTGTATTCTCAGTTTATAATACCCTGAGCGCAAATATAGCTTGGAAAACCAATGCACTCCCACCAGTTGATCTAAAAACTCATCGATCCGAGGTAACGGATAGGTGTTCCGTACCGTTAGTTGGTTGAGCTCCCGATAGTCTATGCATAATCACAGGGTTCCATCTTTCTTCTTAACGAATATAACAGGGGCTCCCCATGGTGATGAGCTGGGGCAAACAAACCCTGATTCTACCAACTCTTGAAGATGAACTCTAAACTCGGCGAGTTCCTTTGGGGCCATTCAGTAAGGAGTCCTAGAGACTGGCTTAGCACCCGGTACTAACTTGATTTGAAAATCTACTTCTTTGTATGGGGGTAATCCTGGCAATTTCTCAGGAAAGTCCCGCACTACCCGCACGTCCTTTATTTCCAACACCAACTCCTTCAACTCGAAATAAATCATGAAAACTTCACCCCCTTCATATGGGCTTTTAAAGCCTGGACTAAAGATAACATCATACAGGGCGCGAAGTTAATACCTTGAAAAACGACCTCCGAGTCTCCATGTCTCAAGGAAATCCTCTTCTGCGCGTAGTCAATCTTCGCATAGTGCCACTCCAGCCATGCCATTCCCAGAACGAGGTCGAACTCTTGCATTCTCAAGACTGTGGCAGGGGTGTCAAATAGCTTTCCTTCAAGGAGAACCTCAAACTCGCACTTTGCGGTTGTCGTCATCTCTGATCCGTTTGGAAGGCACACCCTTCGATCAGTACCAGTGAAGTATTGCACTCCCTCTACATCTTTGATGAAGTCTTCAGACACAAAAGAGTGCGAAGCACCGATGTCAAATAACGTATAGGCCAGTTTCCCGCCGACCATCACGGTGCCTACGCGTCAATAATAATTCTCAAGCTAGGCGCCTAGTATGTCTTAAGATACTTGAGGGTATTAGTGAAAATAAAATGACCAACTGTAATCATACTTGCAATCACTTCCTGAGGGTTACGCTCTTGAGTCATGTCCAACACATACATCTGATCTCGAGTAGGACTGGGGTTTCCTCCTTGTGGTCCTCGTCCTCGACCACGCATGTGCCCATGCCCTCGAGGAGCTGCTAGAGGGAAAGCGAGAGGCGCATTTCTAAATAGTTACGGGCAGTAGCGTCGAATGTGGCCCGGTTGGTTGCATTCGAAGCACACTCGCTCCTGCCGCCCACCGGGTTGCTGAAATTGTTGAGGTGGAGGCAATGCTAGAAGTTGCGGAACCGGGCACTCCATTCTAAAATTCCGGGGGAAACGCCCACCACCTCTTCGATATCCTCTTCCTCCTCTATTTTCTAATCTCCTTCTATTGTTGGGGCTGGCTTCCATCATGCCCTCAGCTGGCCTCTTACTGCTTCCCAAGTGGTCCGCTTCCAACCGCTTCGCCATGTCAATAATCTCGGCTAGACTGGAGTTCGCTATAAACAAAAGGGCTTGCCTTAGGGGGTCTCGCAAGCCTTTGTAGAATCTTTTTGCATATCCTCTATCATCCAACTCATAAGAGTCAGCAAATCTAGCCAAGTGCTGAAACTCCCGTTGGTATTCTGTCACCGACTTGGACCCTTGCTTCAGTTGCAAAAACCTCTCTTCAAGATTATCCCGAGCGGCCGAGGGAATGAAATGCTCTAAAAAGGCTTCAGAGAATTCGCTCCAACTAATATTCATGTACACTCATCCTTGAAAAGTTGAGCCCATGAGGGACTTCCACCACCTTTTGGCATGTAGCTCTAAGAGTGTCACTACAAGGGTCACCGCCATGTTGTTTGGGCACCTTATTCCTGCCAACAGTTCTTGTACAGTGTCAAGCCATTCTTACGCATGCGCTGCCGACTCCGTCCCAAGGTAAGCAGGAGGGGAGAGAGCTCTGAAAGTGCTTAACCAAGTGGATCCCGGACCCTGTTGTTGTACATGGGCTGATTGGGACCTGAAGGCATCAAGGATAGCTGTGAGTGTCTGCCCCAGCTATGATTGTTGGAATTGTGTAGGTATGGAAGGGGAGAAGGTGCCCCTCACCGACTCGGCATGTACTGGGATCTACACGTAAGGTACAAACTTAAGGTTAGGTCGGCTAATCTACGGTCAAAGATAAACAAACTTAATGTGAATTACATATGGGCACACCACTGCTTCCGTTAAGTTAGTTTGTCCGCAAACTGACTAACTGAACGGGGGTGACACCATTGTTGAATGACTTCTTAAGTTCAGGATCGTAGAAAGCTGATACCATTTGTAAGACCCCCCTCCCGGAACACAAAACACGGCACGAGAGGGGTCTTAGCTGGAAGGGGGGTCTTACGCCCAGAACAGCCGCCTTGCGGTAGCACTAACACTCGGGCTAGCCTGTACCACAAGACGCATATTCTGCCAGCTATAACCAATATCAAACATTGCCGACCTAACCAGAATATAAAGTACAAAAGTCAAATCCACACGAGGAATATTGTCCATAAAATCATAAAATAGAGAAGCTACAACAAGCTTCTAATATCAGAGCACATAAATAGTTTTCCCAAAAAGGGTACAACAAAAACCTCACACACTCACATCTACAACTGACGGTAGCGACGATACCGTCCCCTCAGTCCCTGTTGTCCTAGCCTGGCTGACCTGCTCCGTAACCTGCTGCTTCTCCACCTGCAGGGTTTTCTCCTAAAAAGGAAGACGTAGCAACCGTTAGTCATAAAGACTAAGCGACTTCACATCCGCTCCCCCGACGACTCCTCTACACCGGGCGGAGAAAGGGACAAGATATAATAAATAAATGAAGTATAAGTACAAGCAGGTGGTATAGGTAAAGTATCACTTTGTATAAAGCAGTGTAAAAACAAGTAACATGTAGTTATAGCATTTCTACCATCTAAAACAGCATATGAGTAATGATATAACAGAAGGTAACTCAACTTATATGAATGCCCATACAAATATATAAGTTGAGGATCGTTCAGCAGTAAGTAACTTATCATATAGGAGTGCCCATATAAACTTATATGATGAGGATCTTGTGTATGTAATGAGGTGTAATGGTATGTATGCAATGCAATGACTCACCCAGGTTCACGCACATGTAAATGCTATGTCGACACAGACTTGTAGTTCTTTCTTTTCGAGCAGGTAGCTAACCTCTCAGGCGTCAACCGTCGTGTCTAGACGGCAACAATGGGGAGGACATGTAACACCTCTACCCGTCAAGAAGAATATAATAGAGGGTTCGGCCGGGGCCCCACACCATATTCCACAAACAGGCGGAGACCCTACGAACTAATATCATAACCAACGCATCCTAACACAGAGCATTCTAGCGGAAGTTTCACGGTTGAATCTTTGAACTCAAGATAAAGAACACTGTCCACTATAACATAGTAACGTATACAAACATCAAAAGAGCCTGGCCTTAAGGCCTTACAATAATTTCTCTTAACAAGAGTGTGGATTACAGACATCGGCACGCAGGCCGGCCACACATGAACAAAAGAAACAAAACAATGCCTTCGAGGGCAGCAGCGCAGCTTGGGCTTCAGCCCGCTAAGTCCCGCTCGGACCAGCACCTCCAGTACCTATAAGAACCAATCCACCAAGCGGTGGCAAACAGGGCAACGGTCAGCATTCAGCTGACCAATTATAACGACCCTGCCCCAGGCACGGGGCAGCGGAATTCTATCCCTGCATAGCAATCGTCCAATATGATATATAGCAATTCAATCGAGACGTGCACGACCGCACAGTCACATATCACAAATGCCGGCACGACGGCCCGACGTCCCGTGCACTCATGGCACTCTCGGGTGCACCGGAAACACCGGATCTCACCATTGAGCATTTAGTCCGGCACGCAGGCCCAAGACTCTCATTATGCCGCTGACGAAAGCCCAATGCCTTGGCGCTTTCATGTCCAGCCTACATAACGCAGGTACAGATCAGCCACCCCCCGTTGCTCAAATCACCTTGCCCAACCAAGTACATCGTACCTGAGGCCACATTTAAAGGCGCGGGTCGGTTTCACCTTGCCTGTTCGGCACGAAGCCTTTTCATACAGTTGTAGCCCAACGCTCAACCGCACACAAAGTGGCAACTCACGGCCACAAGAGTTGCACCCAACTCTCACAATTTCCTGGACTTCCTCCAGTACTTTATCCATCATGCATACAAACAATAATCACGGAGTCTTCTCTGATATGCAAACAAGCATCACCAATCCAGACCAATATGTCCAGATGGGCTTCACACAACATGCCTAGATCCGTACTCCAATTCCGGACTCTAACAAGGGGGACTTCACATATCTACCCCAAGGGACGCCACAACCCACCGCACACTCGCGGGGAAGGGTTTTCCCTATGCAATGCAGGAAAGAAGGACTTCACATGTCCAAGAAGGAAATCGTTACCCTAGGAATTCGCTTCGGAGCCATGGAGAGAAATTGAGACAGATGAAAGCCTTCGCAGCAGCGTTGCCTTCGCAAATCCGAACTCGGCTCGCGATTTGGACCACCATAGCACCACCGGCAGCCGGATTCCACTTCTTCTTCCTCACCTTGCTCTCACCTCTCTCTTAAAGTTAGAAAGAGAGTATGAAACTTAGAAATAAGCCTTTCCTCCTCCTTTCCCGGCCTTATCAGACGAGGAATGAGCCCCAGCCACAGGATCCTCTTTAAGGAAAATGAACGGCCAAGATCTGCCCAAAATTAACTATTCTTTTGGCCGACACGGCCTGTGACACGCCCGTGTCACAGGCCGTGTACCCTTAAGCGGCACACGCGGCACACGCACCGAGTGAAATCTACCAGAACACGGGCATCGACACGCCCGTGTCGAACCTGACACGCCCGTGTCGGTCATGTGACACGCTCGTGTCACCCCTGTTACACAGTACTCAACGAGCTCTAAAACCAACAGAGCAGTACACGGGTAGGCACACGCCATCGGACACGCCCGTATCAAATCTGACACGGCCGTGTTCAAGGCTTGGTTCCGGGCCATGTACTTCTCTGACTCAGTCCGGCCATTTCTTGAGTGACACGCCCTGGGACATGCCCGTGTCCAAGGCCGTGTCCCAGGCTCGACTATAGTCGACCACCGATCGTCGACCATCCTGAACACGCCCTGGGACACGCCCGTGTCCCAGGCCGTGTACCCCCGACACGCCCTGGGACACGCCCGTGTCCCAGGCCGTGTCAAACAGCCTGCACCTCAAATCCAGTTTTTGAGATTTTTGGGGTGTTACAATCCTCCCCTCCTTAATAAAATTTCGTCCCGAAATTTGAAGACAGTAGGGAGAAAATAACAAAACATTTATATGTTTCTATTACATATACAACGAGCGAACAAGTTACGAAAATAACTCGGGAAACTCGGCTCGCATGGTCTTCTCGCGCTCCCATGTTAGCTCTTCTCGGCCACAATTGTCCCATCGGACTTTGACCATCCCGATCACTCTGTTCCGCAACTGTTTCTCGGCTCGATCCTCGATCCGTATAGGCTTCACCTTTGTCGTTAGGCCATACTCAACCGGCACTCGATCATTGTCAATTACTTGAGCTGGATCCTTGACTGCTTTGCGTAGCACCGAGATGTGAAACACATCATGCAATCCACTCAATTCCGATGAAAGAGCTAGCCGATAGGCAGCTTCCCCAACTCGCTCCACCACTTCAAACGGACCAAGGTATCGCGGACTTAGCTTTTTCAACCGCCGAATCCGAGATACGCCTTTGAAGGGCTTAATCTTTAAATAGACCCAGTCACCCACCGCGAACTCCACGTTCCGGTGCTTAGCATTGTAATACTTGGCTTGCCGATCCTGGGCTATTAGAAGCCTCTCTCGAATAGAGCGTATTGTTGAGGTAGCATCCTCGACTTCCTTTTTGCCTAAAAGTTTGGTCTCGCCAGTTTCTGCCCAAGCTAGCGGTGTATGACACTTACGACCATACAACGCTTCAAACGGGGCCATGCCTATACTTGCTTGATGGCTATTATTATAGGCAAACTCCACCATAACAAGATGCTCTTCCCAATTCTTACCGAAGTCCAGGGCGCACATACGGAGCTTATCCTACATCGTTCTGTTGGTTCGTTCAGTTTGGCCATCCGTTTGCGGGTGAAAGGCCGTACTGAACGCTAACTTCGTGCCCAACATCTGATGAACTAATCTCCAATCCTTCGAGGTAAAGCGCCCATCTCGGTCACTTACGATGCTCCGGGGAATACCGTGCAATCGAACAATCTGCTCCACATAGAGCTTTGCCAACATTTCCACTGAATCGTCCCGCTTGTTCGGTAGAAAGTGAGCCACCTTTGTCAACCGGTCTACAATCACCCAGATTGAGTCATGGCCACGCTGAGATCTCGGCAATCCGTGCACGAAATCCATAGCAATATCCTCAAACTTCCACTACGGAACCGACAACGACTTCAGGAAACCACTCGGCCGTTGACATTCTGCCTTTACCAAAGAACAAGTACGACATTTAGCCACATACGCGGCTATGTCCTTCTTTAAACCAGGCCACCAGAACAGTTTCTTCATGTCCGTGTACATTTTTGTGCTCTTAGGGTGAATTGAGTACTTTGTAAAGTGTGCTTCATATAGCAATCCTTCTCGCAATTTACCCGCACTAGGGACGCACAATCGGCCATATTTCCATAATAAACCGTCATCCCAGGAGAATTGATCACCAGACCCCTCCTTTGCATAGCGTTGGAGACTTTCATCCAACTCCGTTG